>LPNX010121145.1:748-76999 GCA_001517045.1 Pseudotsuga menziesii
GGTTCATAAATCCACAAATATAGTTTCCTTAGTTGAGTTGAGTCCAATAAATAATAAGCGAAAAAAACTACAATATGGCTCTTAATGTTGCTTAGCTATCAAATCAAAATATGGGGCCTTACATGAAGTTCCTATGTATCCACAATAACTCATTTGAAACCACAAACCAATTGTTAATAATTAAATATACTAGTGGTTAATGAATACACTTGCCATGAGGTGGAGGTGACTTAAAATGAGATTTAAAATTTGAAAAATATTAACTTTATTTTTTAGTTTAAAAAAATGTTTTTGTGATAATCATTTTTTTTCAATAGAATTTTGTGATAAATACTTTGAAAAACATGTAGATAATATTCTAATATTAATGACTTTGACAATCACATTATAGTGACATGACAAAGACATTTACATAAAGAGACTTTTGTGAACAATTTATCATAACTTTTTTTCATCCAAAATTGGGGTCCACCCCACAACTATGGATCTTCCTCCTCTAGAGAGGATAAGTAGTAAGTGGGTGATGCCAAGAAATGTGCATGATACAAATGGAAGAACTATTGATCTTTCTCCCCCAATGAGGACATGTTTTAGGTGGGTGATCCCAAGAAATTGACATGCTACAAATGGAAGGAAATTGTACAAAATGATTAAAGTTTAGTGCTTATTAAAGTTGGTGGGTGATTTGAACGTTAAGCATATGTGTTGGGAGAGACAATAAGGCATGTACACATGCAATACCATTACAACATCACAACTTAGAATCTAGCTCTTGAAATGAAATTGTTGCAACAATCATTGTTACATTCATTGTCTTTTGAACATCCTACTTCTCTTATTCCCAATCTCTTTTTGACAGTACAACCAAGGGAAAGAAAAATATGTGGCCCATTTACAACTATAAAACATTTGCAAATTTGACACACACACACACATGCAAGGTTTTTAATAAAGAATGTGTGGTTAGAATCATAAAAGGTACATGGAAATTTTATTTTCTCCTCTTTCCTCAAACATCTTATCTGTGGCAAATTCAATATATATTAGGTGTCCATAAACCAATTTTTATTTTATTGGTTTTGATTGGAGTCAATGTAATTTCTACTTCGAGCTAATTATTCTAGATGCTAAGATACCAACTTTATAAACTAACCAACAATCCAAGTATAGTAATAATTTTATATTAATAAACAATCAAGAAATACTCATCATTCTGCGATATATAAAAATGAAATCAAAATATACATAAACCTATTCTTTAAGTTCTAGAAACCCAAGATAAAAACTCATAACAAGATCATTCTTACAAACAATATCTACAATTTTCAACATCCTACACTTCCCTATAAGAAAGCTTTCAAAACACTAAAACATTACAAACAATACACCATGACAAACAAATCGATCTTTTTATATCATCGTGAAAAAAATACAAATTCACATAATAACTAGTTAACAAATCTTGAAATTGTAATACTTCTTCCCATAAATGAATGATCTCTCTAAAAAAATATCCACCTTAATATTAAAAATAAAATATATTTATTATAATTTAAGAAAAAATAATCCAAACTTCCTCCAAACTATGCAATGTTAACATTTCACATTAATCACAACTTTATAAATCTTCCAATTATTCCAAGATATTATAATTAATAAAACAATAATCATATGTAATAAATTATTTATTTTTTGGTCCATATAATAATTAATAAAATAAAAATCAATATCATGTTAACAACAATTTTTTTTTTGGTTGTGAATATAGTTATCTTATTTAGTTGCGAACTACCTTTTATATGATTGTTTGCATATCAATTTGTATTTCTTTTTTAATTATGAAAAAACTTCAAACTTATCAATTCTATTTTCTAATTTAAATATTAAAACTAACTTCCTTTTCTTTCATATTATTTTCCTTTTATATGATTGTTTGCATATCAATTTGTATTTTTTTTTATAATTATGAAAAACTTCAAACTTATCAATTTTATTTTCTAATTTAAATATTAAAAAATGGAACCTTATGGTTCATATGTACATTTTTAACTTACATATATATAAAAGTATTTTTTCATATTCATATGTATATTTTTAATATAATAGGTTAAGAAAAATCTTGACTTTGTATTTATATACTACCGAGAGGTGCAAAGAAACGTCGAGAGGGTAAAAATATTTAGCGTTTCCGCAAATGAATGAACGATCTACTGATTTTAATTAATAAAGTGTATTTTGTCGTCCGGAGTTCCAATTTCTGCAGTACGGAATGCAGAATTTGCAAAAGTAATTGTCACATTTTATTTTCATATCAAAGTTCCACATTCTGCTTTCCACATTGCAGAATACGGGAATTGGAAAACAGATAAGTATGTCCATCAATTTAACAGAAATGTGAAAGAGATTTAATAACTTATCAACTCAAATTACTATTGATCAAGTATTCAGAACATTCAAGATTAACTTGTATCTAAAATGTGAATTGAAAAATAAAGATTGATTATAGTATTGCTATAGAATCATTTGCAGAAATAGATAAAAGTTTTAATTAAATAAATTCATTTTAAAACATATGCACAGATCATAAGTACAGAAAAACCAGAACTGTAGATCAACTCTTATAAATCTGCAAAGGAGAATCAATATTTATCAAATAAACTTGACTAAATAAATAGAAAGAGATTCAAGAATAACGTAGCTATATTAATAAAGATCTGCAAGAAACTACAAACTTTGGGTTAAACAGAGTATCTTTAATCCTTTGTGTTGATTTCTCCCTCTAGAAATCCCCCCCTAGTTCGTGAGAAATGTACCCTTCAAATAATTATTACAAAAGATTGAATCCCCATGAAACTAGGATCATAAAATCCATATAGAGCTATTGACCAAGAAAATCTTGCCACCTCATCCAGATATGCAACAATTCTTCTATGTTTGGGTAATTGGTAGATTCAAACCCAAGCTAAACATCGCACCTAAAGGTCTCCATTTCAATTTTGGCTATCTTATGCTAAAGGCGGATGAAAATGTGGATCTTGCCTTGTATAGTAAGTGGTTTCCTTATCAACTAATCCACATCTACGATGTTGATATGATCAATTCCTTTAATCTTTTCCTTAGCTTCTTCACATCTACGTTCCACTTGTTCTATCATTAACTTCTGAGGACAAGCGTTCTCAATCAGCTGCATGGTAGGGAAGTGTAATATCTCCATGATGCTATCAACTACATACCATCTTCTCCCACAAATTGCTTGTGCTTTTTGGATGGATGCTTCAATCATCTCATTCAAATCGAGCCAAGCACGCATAACAACTTTGGCCTTCTTCAATTAAAAACTGTTGAGGGTGGTGATACCTTGTGGCTTGTCTTTCATATACCTTTTCCAATCTAAAATATCATCATAAGCTTTGGAGGCTTGTTGTCTCTTGACTATCTGTTCCTCCAAGGTGATAGAGATTTTGTCAAAAGCAACATAAGTCTAAAAAATGTCATCCAGGGTCGTAAAAATTTCAGTTATTAACTCATGACGTTGTTGATTGACCTGTATAGCCAAATCTTGAAAATCTTGTTGAGAGAACCTAAAGAATGCAGAGGAAGCTACACTTGCAGTTGCATCTTCACACTGTTTTACTAGCAAGGCTATCCTTTGGATATTAGTGGCATTTGTAGTTTTTTAATTTTGCAATTCACCCCGGAGAGAGGCATTCTTGAGCCGCAACTCTTTAAACTTGTCTTCATATGCTTTCTCCAGATTTGCCACATGAGTTTTATGCTCTCTCTTGACCTCATCTAGTTCTTCCTCCAGCCTCTTCATTTCTTCTTTCCTTTTGTCAAACTCCTTGTTCAGTGTGAGAACTGCACCAAGCTTGACCCTTGTGAAAGCACCCAAAACTGTGGTTGAATCCACTACATCAATCTGAGGGTCACCAGATTGTTGAGTCCAGATTATTTTATTGGTGATAGGTGCAGACAAATCAACATGATTCCTACTTCTCTTATTTCCTTTCCTTATCACTACCTTGAATGACCTGCTATAATAGAATCTCCAAGAGGGACTACATTGTCTTCATCAAACTCATCCACTGATTGAGTAAATGAAGAAGTTCCACTCATTGTTGAAACCACTGAGGATGTTTGAGTAATGGTGGGAGGTGGCATAGGCATGGTAATGTGGGAAGTAGGAAAGGGAGAGGAGAGGCTCTGATCATTTGTGGGTTTAGAGATTGGAGAAAAGGTTTGAGAAGAGGCTCCAAATAGTGGAATACTGTTATAGCTGATTTTACCACTCCAGGTGAATCACACTTGTATGGCCTTCCCCTGTCCCTCTGCAGACTCCTTAGACCCCTTGGACCATTTTTTGTCCTTTGATGTTTCCTTGACCATCCCTAAAAACATGTGAAAATTAATACATGCAACTTTTAAACCCCTAATCGCGTATATTCGCGGGTTTGACCACTAAAACTACGTACATCGAGATGTGTGCATAATCCAAATCCTTTTGGAGTTTTCCTTGACATGGATCTGACTCACTTGACTCCTGGCCTTCCCTATGCCTTGAGATCACTCAGATTCAACCTTTCATTACCCCTTTGAAAAGCTATATAAGGAACTCTTTGGTGCATTGAAGGCATATGAGATAATTGAGAGCAAAGAAACTATAGTCCATTGTTGCTGAAACTTGTGCTTGAGTCTACATCCCTTTGTCCCTTGGAGCACTTTTGTGTTATTCCCAAGCTTGCCTTTTGCTTGTGAGCTTGCTATCGAGAGATGGAGGATTAAGGTGGTGGAGGCCCAAGTGGGGGATTCAATTTCTCCGGTTCGTAGACGTGCTGACAAAGGTTGTATCCATTGTGATATCTGATTTTATATTAATAGAAATATCTTTTCCTGTCCAATAATGTATGTTTGAATGAATATTTTATCCATGGGATGATTTCAAATGCTTATACATTGTTGATTATATATGCTAGAATAGATCTAACACCAATATATATAGTATGGTTGTCTTGTTTACTTGTGGTTGAGGAAGTGATTCATCAATTCAAGATGAAGTTGGAAAGCTCAACGGGGATCTACTTCAACCGTCCGAAATAAGGTACGAGGCCTGATCCTTTAGTGTTAGATGTTTAATTTCTATTGCATATTGGAAAGGATTGATTTCTGGAGTCAAGTTGTCTGTTGTGGTACCCCAAGCCATAGGAATTTCTCTCCATAACAGAATTGGCGACTTCACTGGGGAGTTCCTAGTAGTTGTCCTTTGGGGGTGTTCTATCGGCATTCGATGACTTTGAATTACTCTTGTTATCTTGTTTCTGTGTCGGGTCTGGGGGCATGTTTTCCTGGTAGTGTCTGATTGGTGTGAAGTTTGTCTCAGCTTGTCTGTTTGCCCTTATTTTTATGCACCTTTCTTCCTATATGCGAGTTTTTAACTCATAGTCACGTATATACGCGGGTTTCACTGCTATTTCTGTGTACACACACGGGTTTACTGCGAACAGTCGCATATGCCCTTAGTTTTGCCTTCTAGAGGAAGTTGGATGGTTGCTGGGTGAATTTTGATAATTGCCGAGTCTCCTTTGATACTGCTAGAGTCTGTATACACCTCTATTTCTGACCAGAGATGCTTTTTTAGGGTAATTTTTTTTTTTTTAAAGAATGTTCTTGTCATTGCATTTTCGATTTTTTGTTTTGGGATTAGTGCATTAGATTTCTTTTACCTTAGTACTTTGCTTGAGTGCTGCTTGAGTGTGCTTGCAGAGTCTAGGAGTTGTAGAATCATTATTTTGCTTTTATATCTCATTTTTATTTCAAAAAATCCAAAAATATTTGCTTATCATCATGCATTGCATTTTGCATTTTGCATACCACTTGCACTAGATTTGCTTTGGAGTATTAGTCAGGATTTCATATAGGAAAGCTTGCATTTATCATTTGAAGAAAATTGTGCATTTCACGTAGTAACATACCCTGTTTTTCATGGACACAATGCATTTGCATTGATTGTTAGGTGTGCATTTTACTTCATGTTGTGTCATAACACCATTAGTTGCATGGCCATATACCTCTTTTGAGTAATAAAGCCAATTAAAATCAACGCTTAATTAAAATGAACTACACTATTTTATTTGATAGGGTTCACCAACAAGATTAGGTTTTAGGGTCTTGGAATAGTTCATTGTGAGTAAATTCTCCAAGACCACTAAACAACAACATGTATGTGTCTGTCCAGGTGAGTGTGTGAAATTCCTTGGTATAACCAGTGTTTCTCAGGATCCTCCTCTCAAAAGGGAGTTAAGCACGAGGCAGTGTGAGCAATTATTGATTGGGATGAGCCCTAGTCATAACTAAGTAGCACCGGAGATATTTCCAGGATTGTATTCGTATCTGGGGGCTCTTTCAAGAGTTTTGGGCTTTGCTACCCTGCCCATACGGTCAATCTCGCCTGCGACTGTCTGCCTGAGCATTGATTATATTGAGGTGACCTTAGTGGCCTTACCTAGGATGTCGAGGGGGTACTTTGTAGGGGTTATTCTGTGGGTGTCCTAGCCAGGTTGGGGTTGGACAGCACAGTCGCTTTACGCGTTGAAGCTGAGGGCCACAATAATTGGTTACGTACCTCCGCTTGTTGTGTATGGGAGTCTCAAGCCTCTCCTAGGCGAGACATACCTGCTTCATTCGGGAGCTCACTTATCCTACCCTTGATTGCTTGTGGTTGGCTTTATATTTTATTGGTGATTGCTCTGTGCACACTAGCTTGCCTAGGGTTTGCGTAGATAGAGAGTCTTTTATATTTTTTGAGTCATTGTGGATTCGGGTGCTGCTCCTCGCCGTTCTTGTCGTTTAGCAGGCCTTCCACCTTCTACATCTCCTCCTCCTTTGGGAGAGAGAAATAGATAGTCTGGGCAGACTACTTTGCACAGTGATTCACACACCATGGGAGACCATATAGAAGGTATTCCTGAACCACCTTCTCCCATTCATGTGGAAGATGGGGAGTTTACTCCTAACTATGATCCTTCACCCGACTTGACTGAGTTAGGTCCTGTGATTTCCGAGATAGGAAATTTTCATGATAGACCTACTTATTCTAGGGTTGATTCCCCATTGACACATCGCCGGTATGGAATGCCGGAGGATGATGAGACTCATTTTGAACCCGTGAGCACTAGTTATGGTAGCTATGGTATGTCTGGTTTTCTCACACATGATTTGGCATTCCATGTCGAATCTGAGTTTGAGCCTAACATTATGCCTGGGGGCACTCTCATTCCTTACCATGCGGAGAGGTTTGGGAGCACTAGTCACATTGCACCTTCCACCCCGGTGGTGGAAGCTACATCACATATTCCTCCTAGGTCTAGGGTTAGTGATCCTATTAGGATACCAGATCTGAGATGAGTGACTATAGGGAATAGCACATACATAATTACACAAGTCCCTTTATCCTCTGTCCCTAGTTCTTTGAATGGTCCCTTCACCCTCCACCTCATTCATTTGGTCCTTCGGGTCGAAACGTTGCTACAAGTTATGTCCATACTGCGGTTACTAGACCGGTTGGGTCTTAGGCTCATGCACCACCCGTTGTTTTAGGAGGTCATGTTCATACTTCTAGAGGTCATATTCCTACTTTCGGAACATATATTCCTACTTCTAGAACGTATATTCCTACTTCTGGAGCGTATATTCCTACTTACTGAGTGTCTCATGGGACATCACATGCGATGACTTGTGGACCTTATTATGGGACGCAGTATGGACAGGGTTCTTCACCTTATGGGTGCGGGTATCAACAACCTGCTTACTCTCCAAATTACGGCTTTGTAGCTCCGAATAGTCAAGGTACACCACACTATGGTGCTTCCATGCCACCCTATACGGGTCAAACGGGAGGAGGGCACTATGGCCAAGGCCATGGTGGTTATGGTAATCAGACCTATGTGAATCAAAAATATCAGGGAGCGGTCCATCGACCTAATCATCCTAGGCTCCCTTTCCTCGCAACGTTGAATCTTCCTGACTTGTCGTGATTGACAAACAATCCTGTAGCTCATGACCCGGCTTGGCCGACTGTCCCTACTAAGCTTCCCTCGGACATACCCAAATTTGAGGGCAAACTGGGAGAGGATCCAAGCGAACATGTTACTACCTTTCACCTATGGTGCTCTTCGAATTCCTTACACCAAGACTCAATCCGATTAAGGCTATTTCAACGCACCCTTACAGGGCCTGCCACAAAATGGTATATAGAGTTACCTAGGGGAGCATTCACTTTGTTCGATGACCTAGCGATGAATTTTCTTAACCACTTCCAGCTACCAGTGCGTTATGATGTTAGTACTGAACTCTTGTCGACATTTCGGCAGGATAAAGCCACACGTATCTCAGATCATATCCAAGAGTGGCGTAGATGGAAGAGGTTAATTAAAGCTTCTATACCACCGAAATTCCTCCTCGAATGGTTCCTTAAGTTGTTGTTGCTGTATATAGCGAAGGATGTTTCTACATCCGTAGTGAAAAATGAGGAACAAGCCATTTTTAGGGTGCAGGAATTGGATTTGATTTATGCTCAGTCCGGTTTGTTATATGAGATCATTCCCAATGCTCCGTGTTCTAGTTTCGACCCCAAAGTTAAACCTGGACCACATGCCGATGGCATTGTTGGTTGTGCGAGTGCTAAACCGGTTGCAAAACAAGTTAGTCAATTGTCAATCAACCAATCTACTTTGGGACAAGCCACGGCTTCGTCTCAACCCGCCCAAACGACGAGTGTGCTTTCAGTACAATCGTCGGACCATAAGGGTAACCAGCAGCCCGGACGAAATAAAAAGAAGGGTAAGAATAATCGTAAGGGTGGGAATAGGAATGAAAATGCTAATAATAATGAAAATAACGCTCGTAATGCTGGGGGGGACAAGCAAGCTAAACGTAAGGTTAAATTCCCTTGCAAGTTGTGTAAGGACGATCACCTCACTTACTTGTGCCCTCGTATCGATGAAGCCTTGAGATTCTTGGCACAGGTACCAGTTGTGTTGGCTAACCCTTTACCTCACAATCAAAATATGAACTCAAGGACCCATGATCAGTCTAGTGGTGATCAAGATCCGCCGGAGGGAAGTGGTCATGGTTGCATTAACATGGTATGTGCTGCAAAAGTTGTGACCCATGCGAAGGACTATGGTTCGTCACAACCCAGCCCAGGCAAGGAGCTTGATCCACTAGGGAATCCTTTGCGTATTGAGAAACCTGTGGATAAACCTGAAGCTGCACCTCGCATTCCTAAAGGAGCCCTTAAGTGTTCGGGGCACAATCCTAATGCCCAAGCCGCCCATAACTATTCTATTGTCGAGGATTTGGGCCACACTCCTTGTGCGATGTTTGCACTAGAAGTGCTTCAGAGTTGTCCTTCGCAAAGGAAGGCTTTGCTTTCTTTCCTTGGTGTGAATGATGATAATTCTTCCTCCATGATTAAATTTGAAACCGCAGAACTTCAGCCTCGCTTGCCTTACTATGTGTCTCTTTTGATTCACGTAGAATGTCTTAACATGACCGTCAAGCGCACTGTGATTGACGAAGGCGTTGCTGCTTCTGTGATGTCTTTATCATGTTGGAAGGGTTTAGGTTCCCCTAAGTTGTCTAAGTTCGCGACCATGTTAACTATGTTCGATGGGAGATCGTTTAGGATGCACGGGATTCTCCCTTCCCTTAAGGTCCGTTTGGGAGGGAAGACCATTGCGATAGAGGTAGAGGTGGTTGATGCGCCCCTTGACTACAATCTCTTGCTGGGTAGGAATTGGATGTACATCATGCAAGCCATAGCTTCTTCCCTATTTCACGTTGTATGCTTTCCATTTAATGGGAAGATAGTCACGATTGATCAAATGTCATTCAAGAATCCGTTACCGCATCTTCGGGAGCTTCGATCCCGATCATAGAGCAGTCTCAACCAGCAACTGGGAGTGTGGGTGTAGGCATGTATCCATCCCTCATGGGGAGTTTTAGTTGTCCTGCACCGATCCTTATGATAGGGTCTAGTTCTGGTGAGGCTTCGACATCTATGAGATCGATGTCTTTTCGCACGACTCATATGGAAGATCCTTGGATTCTTCCTACATCAAGTACTCCGAGTGAGCCCATCATGACGGACGTGCCGTTGCCTGCAACTATGGTAGCTTATCAAGCTAATCTTGAGTGTGCTGCAGAGCCCAGTCCTTCCTCTTTGCGGACGAAGGAGGAGGACCCTTATGTGATGCCTGCATGGACAGTACAGTCTTCTCACATGCATGACTGCCTTGATAGTGTTTTCCCTTCAGATGAAGCGATTATTGAGGCTATGTCGGGAGTTGAGCCACCATGGGAAGAGCTCCATCATAGATCTTACTTTCTTCCCGAGCTTGACCGCTTGGAGCATGAGGACTTTAGGGAGGTTCTTAGCGAGAGAATTGGCAGTCCCATGGTTCCATTAAGCTCTCCTGGTCCGATGGCTGATGGGAACATGGCAAATATATCTCCAACGATTCCTATCAATATCTCTTGCGATCCTGGTAGGGTAGAGAATGTCTATATTGGGGCAGAATGTTCCCATGCTGAGATTCAAGAATACATCGAGCTGTTTAAAGAATTCCATGATATCTTTGCTTGGTCTTACGATGAAATTCCAGGTATCGACCCTCGTATTGTCGAACACGAGATTAAGACTTATCCCAATGCTAAGCCTATTCAGCAACGCTTGCATGCGGTGAATCCTAGGAAAGCACCCGCGATTAAGGCAGAGATAGAGAAACTGTTGAAAGCTAGTTTTATCTATCCTGTTCCCTTAACGGAGTGGGTTTCAAACCCCATTCCGGTGGAGAAGAAGTAGGGAGAGATCTGCATATGTACTGATTTTCGTGATTTGAATCATGCCTGTCCTAAGGACAATTTCCCCACACCATTTATTGATCAGATTTTGGATGAGTGTGTGGGTAGCGAGGTTTTTTCCTTCATGGATGGATTTTTCGGATATAATCAGATACAAATTAAACCTGAGGACCAACATAAGACTGCATTTATTTGTCCTTGGGGAACTTTTGCATATCGAAAAATTCCTTTTGTCCTTAAGAATGCCGGAGCTACTTTTCAGCGGGCAATGACCTTGATCTTCCACGATTTCAAGTCAATTATCGAAGTATTTTTGGATGACCTTATTGCTCATTCTTGTATGAGAATGCATCATTCCTATCACTTGAGATTGGTATTCGAAAGATGCCTCCATTATTTGGTTAGGTTAAATCCTCACAAGTGATTACTCCCCCAGACTATAGTCGTGATTTTCTACTTTATGTGGCCGTGTCCATGGAGACGATTGGTATGGTTTTGGTTCAAGAGGATGAGGAGCTCCAAGAGCATGTCATACACTATCTGAGTCAAAATCTTATTGACGCAGAGATCCGTTATTATCATGTTGAGAATCTTGCTTTAGCTACCGTACATGCGGTTCAACGGTTGAGACATTATATTCTCCTTTGCCAGACCTTGGTTGTAGCCCATGTCAATCTGTTTCAATTCATCCTCACTCGAAGGATGATTGGGGGAAAATATAATAAATGGATTGTCATCCTGCAAGAATTCGATCTCGAGTTTGTTTCGTCAAAATCGAAGAAATCGTTAAGTTTTGCAGAGCTTATATCAGATTTCCCAAGCGAGGCCGAGGAGTTGGTTTGTGAAGACACATTTATCGATGAGCACATCTTCTTAATCTCAACTTTAGACCCATGGTATGGGGATATCATTATATATTTACAAACATTGAATGTCCCTACTCACCTCTCACGGGATGAACGACGATGATTACGTCATGTGTCTAAGAATTACCTCATAGTGGATAACACTTTGTACCACCGTGGGGTAGATTCCATTTTACGACATTGTTTAACTCATGATGAGGCTGAGGTAGTGCTGAATGATTGCCATGGAGGGGCATGTGGTGGTCATTTATCTGGGCTTTCTACAACCCAAAAAATCTTAAGAGTGGGTTATTTCTGGCCGTCGATCTTTAAGGATTGTATAGATACAGTCAAGAGGTGCCACCCTTGCCAGGTGTTTGCACGTAATATGTGCTTGAAACCTACCCCATTACATCCCATCATCATCGCCGATCCCTTCACTAAGTGGGGGCTTGATTTTATGGATTGCAACCCAGCTTCAGCTGGGGGGCATCATCATATCATAGTGGTTGTTGATTACTTCACGAAATGGGCTAAGGCTATGCCTACAGTTAAATTCGATGGTGAGACAACCACGCACTTCATATTCAACCAGATTATTACTCGGTTCGAGATTTTGAAAGAGCTTGTCACTAACCATGGCTCGCACTTTCAGAATCGTATGATGGAAGAGTTGGCATCAAAGTTAGGGTACAAACAAGAGCATTACTCCTCTTACTACCCTCAAGTGAATGGATAGGTAGAAGCAGTGAACACATCACTCAAATCCATTCTCAAACGAACCATTGCATGAAGCAAGAATAATTGGCACATTATGTTATATCCTACTTTGTGGGTGTATCGAACCGCTGTTAAGATTGCCACGGGTTTTTCTCCATATCAACTTTTACATGGAGTGGAGTCGGTATTGCCGGTTGAATGCGAGATTCCTTCTTTGAATCTAGCCGTAGAGCTCTTACCAGACACTTCACCATTGGAGGAGTGTTTGGTCCACCTTGAGCAACTTGATGAGCAGCGTCGAGATGCCTTGGTGGCTCTAGAAGTAAATAAACGTCGCGTAAAGGTCCAGTACGATAAGTCTATCCATCCAAGGAGGTTTAGTGAGGGAGACTTGGTCCTTTTGTGGGATCAATCAAAAGAACCCTTGGGGGCAGGAAAGTTTAACCCCATGTGGCATGGTCCTTACGTTGTCAAACATGTGTTAGAGAAGGGCGCTTATGAGTTAGTGGATTATGAGGGAACGGCCTTGGAGGAGCCTAGAAATGGGCTCTATCTCAAAAAATACTATGCATGATCTTCAGCCAGGGTTGGTTATTGTATATTATTGTACAGTTTTGCATAGGTAGGTCTGTTTCTTATAGTGATCGGGTTTGTGATTAGTTTTTTTTTCTTTTGGCATATGTCAATGGAATCTCCCACCTACATAGGATTCGCGGATGGTGCGAACCGTCACACTCAACACTCAGCCTCTACTGCTTGGGTGATTTATACTCCTCTGGGTCAGGTATTGTCTTTAGGAGGTGTATGTCTACAAGCATCTTCAAACAATGTTGCTGAATATAGTTCCGTTATTGAGCTTCTACGGGATGCCATTTCACATGGCGTTCTCTCTCTTGAGGTATGTCTTGATTCGGAGTTAGTAGTGTCACAGCTTAATGGTTTGTACCATGTTAGAGATCCAATGTTATTAAGAAGATTCTTACGTGTGAGATTATTAGAACGGCAATTTGACAATATAACATACATACACATTCCAAGAATTAATAATCAAGTTGCTGACTCATATGCTAACTACGTGTTAGATTGACATTTGTTTCATACACAATAAATTCATCACAAAAACAAATTTTTACACATGTAAATAAATAAAACGATCATCATAAAAGTTTTTATAAACATCCAAAATGTGGTAATACATAGTGTCATGATACAAAAATGGGGCTCTCAAGCCACCAAAATATAATACACGGTAATACAAAATGTATCACTCCTAGGTATCTAAGCCTGTGGAGGAGGAGGGGGGTTGTGATCATGGAATGTCACTACGGCTCTAGCTAGCCGTCGGAATAATCACACCCATGCTCATGGTACACCCACCACCTGGCGCTACATAGCCTCAGGCAAGTTCTCAACTTGTGCCATGGGAACTCTGTGTGTCAGCCTAACAAAGTTGGTATGGTATGAATGCTCTGGAGCATCCGCTCCGCATCCACACTTGTGATATCGTCTCCTCTTCCCCTCCGTCTGTGATGAGGGAAGCCTTCAGGTCACCGTGGTCCCACATCTACATGCATATGGTAGATGTCACTATGTATTATCACCCAAAAATATGTCTTTTGATTCCATATAATCAGAAAACACAAAAAAATTAAAAAACTCAATTTTTTTTAAAGAGAGGGTCGAGATTCGTTACCTATGTCACCGTATGCCAATCTTGGTGGTAGCAGCATGTCCGAGTCCCCCCATAAATCTATCCTTGTATAGGGGTAGTCATCAATGGAAACTATCTGTCATCGCCACCATGGAAATAACTCAGCTGGATAGGGGTTGGACACCCTACCTCCCCCAAGTCTACGCATCACATCCGCCCAACGTCGTTGGGCCGGATCTCGAACCCCATGTAGAGGAACGTCAACTATAGGGCTCAATCTTGGAACACGCTCGAAGAAAAACGTGCTCAGTATGCTGCTGAAACCGAATTTTCGCACTCTGCCCATCTTACACTCACTGAGCTGATGTTTAATGCTGCTCAGTAGTGTAGTGCTCCAGTCATATACTGTGGGTCTCATGCACTCCACTACATAGAACATCAGAGGCCACGAGGCCTAGTGGAGTGAAGCCAAGCCTGCTATCTTGCCTAGTGTCAATAGGATGGGCTTTAGGCCCAACACCTGTATGGAGTTAGTAGGGATCTGACTCCCCACCTTCTCTGTGTCTGGATAGCAGTACACCGCAATGTACTCATCTATAGTCAGGACACCTCCGGGCCCGTGAGAACGTAGGTTCACTACTTCCCCCATCGAGAAAGTCCAGTAATAAAGTATATGTCCTCCACCTCTATGGTGAGGGACATCCCATCTATCTGGAAGGACTCTGAGTCTGGATCCCAGTAATCCACCAACATATGCAATAGTCCTGGTTTGGCCCTCAAGCCACCAAGACACCAAAATTTGTAGAGCCCACATGCAAGTAGCGCTTGTTGAGCCATTAGATTGGCCCTTACTGCCTCCTCTACATCACCATGTTCACGTTCTCTCCATTCTAGGACCATCCTGCACAAAAAATTGGAAGTTTACCCATTAGAATACTTAAAAAACCATATGCATGGTCGCATACGCGACTGTTTTCCAAACAGCCGTGTATGTATGCGACTGTGAGGGAATTTTCCCTGTATATCCAGCCCTATATGTGGAAAAACCCTCGATTTTCGCATGGGCCGCAGCGCCTACTTTGGATTGGCCTGGAAATCCCAAATCACCATGGAATTTGATTAAAAAATGCATCAAAATGGAAGAGAAGAGCATGGGTAAGTACCTAGAAGAAACGGTAGTGGATTCTGCCGGCTGGATCTCCTGGAATTCGCTGTTGAAAATCTGAGCTCAATTGGGTAAAAATTTTAAATGTTTTATAATGTTTTGAATTTTTTACTATTTATAGAAATTTTTCAAATTTTTGAAAATTTTTACCCCCTTTCCTATAGTTTGGACTATTTCTAATCATTTTGTACCATTTTTGACCTAATTTATGATGTAGGAGACCTTTTTGAGTGCCGTTTCAACCGTTGGATTGACCCATTCGTGCTGATCTCAGGGATCATGTCTAAACTGGCATATAGGTTAGGTTTCATCACCGTTTGCATTTTGCATGGCCTTATGACCATTTCATTATTGCCTTAGGTGCGAACCCACTCTATTATGTCACGGAACCATCTTGCTATTTTAGAAGTGGCATTATATGAGTGGTAGAGCTTGACCTTACATGGGTACCATAGTTAGCGCCTTATTTGCATTTGGTGCCCATGCTGACGTTTTGTCCCTTAGGGTGTGGGAGTCTGTTGTATAGTATTGCCATGACATTCCGCAAGAGCCTCATACACCTCTTGATCTTTTGCTGGCTTATTTCCCTCAAGACTCCCTTATGTCAAGTTGTAATTGCATTATCATGAGCTTTGCCTGCCTTATTGAGCTTTATGTCGACTTCCCTGACATTGAGTTTCAGCCATATAGCCCGAGCTTGTCTCATGTCTAGCTATGTAGAGCCATTTTATATATCCTTTGCAGCTTGATTCCCTATTTTTACCGGGAGGGGATTTTCCCCCGAGTGTCGCTATCCTACACATGTATCCTTGCATTGAGCATAGGTATGTTCCACTACTTGGAACTAGTTTGTTTGTCCCTATGACACTTGTCTCCTCCTAGTCTGTAACTATAAAGCAGTTTTATTCTTTTTCAAGCTTTTTAAATATTTGAAAAAGCCCAAAAAAATAAAAAAACCAAAAAGCCAGACAAGGAAAGATGTTATCTTTAGCAGCTGTCGAGTCATGTCGCCCTCGAACAGAGCACTGTATATCACATCTGTTGGTTGGGTTTATAGTTTGAATTTAGGAGCTGTACTCGTTTATCTGAGCTTATCTCCACCGACTGGTTAAGCTTCTAGTCCCCATGGAGCCTCTGTCGATGCGTCCTGTGTCGCAAAGATGTCCCAATTTTGTATATTGAGTCTATGCTACCTTTATGTAAGTCACCATACACCGTTATGCTCTTGTTCAAGGGAAGTTGAAACCTGAGTGGGCCATTCCTCAGTTATCTTGACTTTGCATGTCGGCCATTCTCGGTACAGTTATTGGTTCATGCACCTTATGATCGAGTCCTTCCACATTATACAGCTTTACTGAGTACCTCGTGTTGGATGATGGGGGATGCCTTAATGCCCTCCTTCCAACGGATTTCATCCCGTCGACTTTAGATCATTTATTCTGGGATTGGAATCTAGAGTCATTTTTGAGTGCCTTGAGACTTGCAATCATCAGTGGCAGGTTCTCTTGCCATCGACAGTCTTTGGGAATACATCAATGTCCCCTGATCGATGGATCCTCTCAAGTCTTCGACCTCAACACATTTATTCACACTTGTTAGTTTTCACTCTAGTACCTTGATTCCCATCTTCATTATCGGTGGGTGATCTCGCGTTTGTTAATGGTATACATCAATGACCGGTAATCAAACGATGGACTACTATGATCGACCTCGACACTTCTATTCACATAGTAGGACATGTACTCATAGCCGTTTGTGTAGAAGACATTACAGATTAGTGGCATCTCTTATATGCTACCTCCTTGATCGGCCAGTGTTCATGAGATTTCAACTCTCGTGACTTGATTCCAATATATGTCAGACATTTCTAGCTATAATGGAGATCTTGATCCATTGTATATCTTCAGCCATTATGGAGATCATGATCCTTTGTATATCTTCATCATGGAGATTCTGATCTATGTATATTGTACGTGGCGATGACCACTTATGTGATATCGTGTATCATGCCTATTCATGGCCATTGTACTCTTATGTATCTAGGACTGCTATATGTATTTGCAGTTATGTGCAGAGTTGTATCATTGTACTATGCTGATTGGGTGGCTGGTCTTCCATTTGGGATCCTTCATCACTCCACTTCTGGGATGGACTTATAATGTATTTCGGCCATTGTATGACCCCTCTGACCTCACACATTAGGGGGCATCTATTATAGCTGATTTTACCACTCCAGGTGAATCACACTTGTATGGCCTTCCCCTATCCCTCCGCAGACTCCTTAGACCCCTTGGACCATTTTTTGTCCTTTGATGTTTCCTTGACCATCCCTAAAAACATGTGAAAATTAATACATGCAACTTTTAAACCCCTAATCGCGTATATACGCGGGTTTGACCCCTAAAACCGCATACATCGGGATGTGTGCATAATCCAAATATTTTTGAAGTTTTCCTTGACATGGATCCGACTCACTTGACTCCTGGCCTTCCCTATGCCTTGAGATCGCTCGGATTCGACCTTTCATTACCCCTTTGAAAAGATATATAAGGAACTCTTTGGTACATTGAAGGCATATGAGAGAATTGAGAGCAAAGAAACTATAGTCCATTGTTGCCGAAACTTGTGCTTGAGTCTACATTCCTTTGTCCCTTGGAGCACTTTTGTGTTCTTCCCAAGCTTGCCTTTCGCTTGTGAGCTTGCTATCGAGAGATGAAGGATTAAGGTGGTGGAGGCCCAAGTGGGGGATTCAGTTTCTCTGGTTCGCAGACGTGCTGACAGAGGTTGTATCCATTGTAATCTCTGATTTTATATTAATAGAAATATCTTTTCTTGTCCAATAATGTATGTTTGAATGAATATTTTATCCATGGGATGATTTCAAATGCTTATACATTGTTGATTATATATGCTAGAATAGATCTAACACCAATATATATAGTATGCTTGTCTTGTTTACTTGTGGTTGAGGAAGTGATTCATCAATTCAAGCTGAAGTTGGAAAGCTCAACGGGGATCTACTTCAACCGTCCAGAATAAGGTACGAGGTCTGATCCTTTAGTGTTAGATGTTTAATTTCTATTGCATATTGGAAAGGATTGATTTCTGGAGTCAAGTTGTCTGTTGTGGTACCCCAAGCCATAGGAACTTCTCTTTGTAACAAATACCAATGTTAATGGCTGAGAATGATGATGAAGGTAATATAACTCTCTTAGGAATAACACAAGATGACATAACAAATGAGGGTAAGTGCAGAGGGATAGTGAAAGATTGGGGTCTTGCAATAGTGGATGGAGGAATGGCATGTTGGTATGGGATGATTGGTATGGAAATAGGTGGTGAGATCAAACAATGATACAAATGGGATAATGAGGATGATGGGGTTACCCCAACAGGCAAAGTGGAAAGAGTGTGGACGGATGAGAGGAGGGGCACTGCTGCCTGCAGTTGATGAAGCATGAGCAAAAGTAGTTTCCAGGATCTTGGGATGTGGAATGGAAAATTCCACTCCATTATCACTAAACAAATATGCAAATGTCTATAAAGTATGAGTGACTTCCTCGATGACAGGAACAAATGAATGCATTTCTTCTTCAGCATCAGAGTCAGTAAGATTAATGGTGGATATCTGAGAAACAATCACTTGAATCCTCTACTTTTCAAATGGATTAATATCAAATGTGACTTGTTCATCACTTACCTGGGTAAGTGCAGTAGTTGCCTAAATGTCAGAAATAGGCTTGACAATTGCAACTGCTTGATTATGCAATACATAAGTTATGTGTGCCAATTTTTGGTTTGACTGTTGAGAAGTATGCATCAGAGACATTAGTCACTGAGAAACTGTCACCCATGGAAGATCTTCCATAGGATCTTTGCCCTTATTTTCATCTGTATAAGTCACTACTGATAGAACTTTTGTTTGGTGGGCTTGGTTCTCTTCCTTGTCCTTCTTCACCTTTTCAAGTAGAGCAAGTTACATAGCTCTGCAGATCAGAATCCTAGCTTTAAGCTCCTACTGATGTTGTAAAATGTGGCTCTGTTTCTCTTCGTTCTTAGCCTTTGGTAGGACCTCAAAAAATGTATTGACCCCCTTGTAAATAGAGTCATCAGGGATTTATTCATGAACATACCCACCCTTGATATGGTTTTGCTTGTAGTGGGCATCGAGAACCCCCTTAGGGTCATGTCTCCTTTTAAGAGCAAATCCAAACTTCAAAGAGGCTATTTGATGACCTAACACTGTAGCCAAAGTTGAAGTTGGGACGTCCAATGATCCAAGATTCAGAGGAAATTTAGGCCAACCTTTCCTCTTAGGAGTAACAAGTTTCCTGTAGACACCATCAGTGACGGTCTAGAAAGAGATCTCTTCAAGAACCAGCCTGTCAGGAACTATCTTGGGAAACATATGAACAATATTTCCATCCCAAACTCTAATATATGAAAAAGACTCACCGACATACCCATTACCCATTGTGGAAATCAGAGCTCTGGCTTAAGGTGAAAATGTAGGAGCTTGCACTTTGAATAGCTTGAAATAAATGGTTCCCATGAAGTGTTCATAGATGTCATAGAACAAAGGCATATAGTTGTTATCCCACAATGTCAAATAGTAAATAGGTATAGGAGGGATTGGTAAGGTCCAGTTCCATCCCAAGTGGGGATATTGGAAATCTATGCAGAATACGTCAATGATAAAGGACGAAAAGAAGAAATTGGGATTCTTCTGGGCGGTAGCCTTTTGATAATTCTGGATAGCCATTTTAAGATCCAACGATAAAATAGAAGCCCACGGAGACTCACCAGTAGTTAGGACGTGATGGGCCACCGGAGCCCATTCATCTTTAAAAACAGAGCAACTGGGAAGACCATAAAGACTGCATAACATGGCTATCAGTAAAGAATAAGGTTCCTTAAACTAGGTGACAAGGTACAGGTCGTCAGGCCTCGGCGAGAAGTTATTAGGTTCATTCATCCAGGATTTTAGCATTTCATTAAAATTGTACCTAGTTTTTGAGGATTGGGCGAACTCTGCATTGAGGGGTTGTATAGCCGGTTTAATACCATAAGCTTTGATAAATACCTCAGGATGAAAAGTGGCCAACTGTGACCCCGCGTTAACATTAAAGGACCGGTCTTTAGGGTTTTCATTGTCCACAATCCATTTAACTGGGTCAATGTAGGGGAGGATAGAGGGTCTGGTACCGATGGCATGTAGACCAGAGTCCCTAATTTTCTGATAAGTCGACTGGTCGTTTTGAATGTTCGAGAGGTTGTCATTATGAAAATTTGAGTAGATTCTAGACCAGTCAATTTCGTAAGTTTCAGTGACTCTACCACTAGTGTCAGAGAAAAATCCAAAGATTGGGTCTTTTGTCAGCATGTCATTGTGGGTGATTTTGTAGCGAGTGGTTCGATCCATTCTTCAAATTAAAAAACTCTGTTTAAACGCATAAGCACGAAATCAAGACTAATTCAAACAGAGTGATGGTAAACAATTAAACAAAGAAATGAGTAAGAAACTAACCTGAAATCAACCGAGACTGTAAAAACGTTCTCTGGTAAAAAATCGCAGTGAAAACTCACGCAGTAAATTAATTCGTAACAGTAAAAATGGTAAAGAAAATATAAAGCACCTGCTTATATATATATATATATATTTTCGCGGGTCGAATTTAGATTGTAGGATCATGATAAATAAATGGTCGGGATTAAATCTTGCAGAATACAGGATCATAATGCGAGTTTTAAATTATATGCACCATCCCACAACCCGCATTCCGCAGTTGCACGGGAAGTAGTTTGATTTAAGAATTTTTTGTTGTGTGTTTTCGCAATCTGCAATCTCACAAATTGCGGGTTGCAGAAACACATAAAAAAAAAGTCTTAAATCAAACTACTTCCTACATTCCGTATTTTGTGGGATGCAGGTAGTGGGTTGTGGGATGACAAATTGCACTCATAAAAAAACTGCCGCTACCGCAATCTGACAAAGAGACAGTAAACAATTAAACAAAGAAATCAACTGGGACTGTAAAAACGTTCTCTGGTAAAAAATCGCAGTGAAAACCCACGCAGCAAATTGATTAGTAACAGTAAAAATGGTAAATAAAATATAAAGCACGTGCTTATATATATATTTTCCGTGGGTCGAATTAAGACCGTAGGATTATGATAAATAAATGATTGGGATTAAGTCTTGCGGAATACAGGATCAAAACGCGATATTTAAATTATATTCACCATCCTGCAACCCGCATTCCGAAATTACGGGATGCGGGATTATAAAACATCAAAATTTTATTTAACCCTTTCGACAATGCGCACTCACGCAACCATTTCCGGGATGCAGGTTGCGGAAACACATAAAAAAATCTTAAATCAAACTACTTACCGCAAATCACAACTTGCGAGTTGTGGGAAGAGAAAATGCGCCTATAAAAAAACTTTTGTTGCCGCACTCCGCATTGTGGGTTGTGGGATTGAAAAATTTGCGGTATGTTGTAGCTATAACATCGCTTATCTCATCAGTTTGTTTTTCCCTAGATCTACGGTCTAGATTTTTTTTACTGGATAATACATTGGATCTGTGATTATGTTGTAGCTATAACACTTCCCTTATCTCATCCGTTTGTTTTTCCCTAGATCGAAGGTCTAGATTTGTTTTTTCATTGAGGTTTTGGCTATATAGTGTGTTTGATCTTTTTAGGTTTTTAATATTTGTTTTATCCGCGATTTTACTGTGCCTATTGATTTTTACTGTGCTTCCTTTTTGCTGCACGTTACATTTGTCACTGGTTGCGAAAGGTTTCTATCCGTAAGTTAAGTTGTTACAAACATTTATGTAGTTATTTGTACACTTTAGTAAGTTTTGACCATATTTGCATAATTTTGAGCATAAATGGCATATCCCATGCCTAGAAACATGAGGTCAAAAATGACTCTGCAAGAACAAAGGTACAAGGACCCAAATGCCAGAATATTTACAGAAACTAGTGGCCGAATTTATGAAAACATGTATTTGGACTGGTCGAGAATTTATTCAACTTTCGAAAATGACTATTTCTCGGCTCTTCCTAATGATTAGCCGACTTACATCAACATTAAGAGTTCAAAGCTCCATCTAATTGCTACCAGACCACCATTTATGCCCTACACAAACGCAATGAAGTGGGCACTCGACCACGCTAAGCCTGAAGTGTGAGTTTTCAATGATTACATTGGCATTTTTCTGGCCTCATTCAAACCTAAATTTTTTGCTAAGGCTTATGCTCTCAGTCCCCCGAAACAGTTACTAAATTGTAAGTTCATTGATGAAGCAGTATCCCATTTCAATTACGAACAGGTGGCAAAATCATGGATGGAAAACCCTACCGTGTTTAGTCCACAATGAGGTATTGGATACCCTACTTCATGGTTTAGTGAACTATTTTCACTATTGGCCGCTATATTTTGCCGATTATATGGTGAGGCAAATTGCACACATTTCAAAGAAGAGTGGGTTCTGGAAGCCCAACAAATTATTCTTACAGGTGAGTCATTCAATTGGTCTCAAATATTATCTATTAACTTGCAGCAACAAATTGAAAAATACCTGAAAGTCGGGTCAGGAAAAAAATTGAATTTTACATGTCGGCCTATGTCATGGACGTTTTTCGTGCGACTTAGACATTTCTTGATCTAGGTTGGAATTGGCAAAAGAATTGTCCACCGGTTCATATTTATTGTTCTGACATGTGGGAGGATAATTTTGTTCGTCGCATATATGACATCTGCAACCTTTTCTTAGGGTCTATGTATCATAAGATTTTTAAAGCTGATGCTCCGACATTTTCAGCAAAATCCAAGGATTTAATTACTCTTCACGGAGATTGGTACGTCGACGAATATTTCTTTTATTTCAGAATTTGGGGGAGCAATACCATCCATTTATTGCCGAGAATTGTTCTAGGCCGAATGGTTTTATAGGAATTAGATTTTCAAATGGTCATTGATGGCGCTTATCCAAAATTGGCTAAGAACATGAGGAAGGGTTGGCCTAGGTTTCCTTTGTCTCTAGATTGTTTGGTTATACAGAATTCTACCCATGCAACTGTGCTGGGTAAGGAGATTACAATTATGAAGCTGGGCGAAGCTTCCAAAAGGATGTATGATCCTAAGGCTTTCCTCATTACCCTTTTAGCTCAAGAAAAGGCTAAGTTGAATTATACACATGAAGATTTGCCAAATGATTCAATGTACATGGGATTTGTTGATTTTCGAGAAGCAATGAAAAAGATCAGTGATCGAAAGTTTAAATCTCATGTTTTCCAACATCAGAAAGAAATTAAGGAAACAACCCTTTATATTAGAAGATTGAAATTTGAAGCAGAGGATAATATTGATAGGGAAAACATGGAAAGAGAAGCAAAACAACAAGCAACAACACCTTCTGCCCCAGCATTGCAGTCGAAGGATAAAGGAAAACCTGTGATAGAAACCAATGGCAGTGGCCAGTCTTCACAAGAGATGGAAGTTCTTCAAAGAGGGGAACCATTTAAACTAGGTCTATCCAAGCTCAGTGCTCAGCTTCGGACATATGTTCAGGAGCGTGAAGCTGAGCTAGAGAAGAAGGAAACCCAGCAAGTAGTGGTTCAAACAAAGAAAGTACCTTAGCAGGTAGCCATGGATCAACATGCATTGTAGATAGGTCCACCTATCCTTGAAGAGCAACTGCCTCTTCAAGCTTCTCTCATTCGATAGGTTGACCTTGAATCTGAGCATGAGATTGTGATCCATGAAATTGATAGTGATATAGAGGAGGATATTGGAAACCCCACTTGTCCTGTCAATATTGTTACCTCGAGGACATCATCTGTCCCTGTTTCAGAATTTTCAGGAGATCTTTTTCATGATTTATTTTCAGGAGATATTTTTCCCATGTGGATTTAAATCCTATTGTTGAAGAAATTTGTAGAGACCCATTAGTATCAGCAGAATTGCCTAGTGATACTCCCCCTCATTCTCCATGCGTTTCATCGATTCCCCATACATCTGAGCCTCCCACCACATGTTTTCGTATCTCTTTTTCCCAAGTGGAAAATCATTCTATATCTACTATCCCTTCTGCAGAAACTAAAAACTCTATTCCTCCTTCTTCCAGTTCCCTCATATCTATATTCTCTCCTTCGGCCTTGGACATTTCTCCTCTTAATGTAGAAATTCTAGTGTCACAATCAGAACCTTAGTCAATAAGCTCACCTGAAAAGAAGCCGTGTCATCTACAGAAGAGATAGCAGATTTTGGAGAAGATGCAGTTGTTTTCTTAGGGAAATATTATTGGAGCAAGAATCAGAAGGCCATTTTGAAGAAAGGTTCAAAGAGGACAAGAGAAGGCTTTCTCAAACATGTGCCTGCACTAGATAAAATTGTCTAGAAAACTGATGATGCTAATGAAAAGCAAGGAGCATTAAATATCGTAGCTAAACATGTGCCTGACAGTGAAGAAGAAGGAGATTGCGTTCGAGGTTTTGAGGGCAGAAATACATCTGGAATACTAAATCCCAGGACATTGATTTCTTGATGGATTTATATGCCAAGTGGCGTTCCTTCTTAGGTCAAAATTAAACTGTTTGATCTTGTAACCCTACATGTTGGGAATATTTTTTGTTGTAATACTTGATAATGTTACTTAAAGGGAAAATTTTTCCAAATAGGGGAGAACAATTGTTTAGAGACTAAGCATAGGAATGTGTTAATGTCCTACATGTTAATGAAATTACAGTTATTCATGCTTTGTTTCGTGGTTGTTTGTAAAATGTTTGTTAACAAATTATAATTATTGTTCTATTTTTATTGGCTTGCTGATTATCACTGGTATGTTAAAGCAATGTTACCTGGTATATATAAATTTGTTTTCTTCTATTTCATATATCGTAAATGAATGTTTTTGTTTAACTTATGTCATTTATTATGTTCCTGTCTTTAATTAGTATTACTTCTTGGATGTATTGAATATTTTTAACCCTCGTCATAAACCTTATACAATATTTGCTTTGAGATTAATTTCAACTTGGTTGTAGAGACTGATGCTAACTTGAATAGTTGTGTGGTAAGAAAATAAATCACTTTTATCTTTATCTTTTTCAATTATCGAAACCTGGTTTCATGCTGTTTATCGATTGAGTCAAGTAGGGAGTTGATCATTGAAACCCTAAAGAACAGTTTTCCAATGACCAGTATTGAAGAACGACAATGAAAGATATATCGGGAAAGATTTATAGTTTTTGAAACATTTTAATGCTTTGCAATTGAATAAGATAACACTATTAATTATGTAATGTTTTATGGTTTTTTATTAAATTTGTTTTATCAATTTTGAGTTATTCTTCAGTATTTGCGGTATATTGATTATAGGTTGCAGATGTATTAAATGTGTTGATTTATGTATTGAGTTTGGATTACAATTTGACATATCAAATGTGCAATGCGTAATTATTTCCTAGCTATCAATTATATATCATAACTGGGCTACTTAAAATCTTTCACAATTACTATTTGAGTTTGCTGAGATAATTTAGTCTAGAAGCCAAATATTTCAAATTTTAGATATTTTATATTTTCAAATATTTCTTGGATCTTTATTGAAACAAAAGTATATATTTTACATCAACAAGTGACCAAAGAAAAACAATACATTTATACAACAGACAATGAGAAGATTCAACCACAATTTGGTTTTAAAGACTTTGAAGCAAGTAAGCTTTCCTCTTTTTTCCTACGTTCGACATATCGATTACCTTGCATTCGAGAGTATATGGAAAAAGAGAAAGGTGGAGAAATGCGTAGGCCTAAAAGAGATGTAACTCTTGATATTGCAGTGAATGTAAGCCCTTGTCTATCAATGTTTCCAATATCTATTGTTACATTTTGTAGGGTCATACCCTGGTCTTTATGAATTGTTAAACCCCATGCCATTCAAAGTGGTATTTGTCTACAGGATCCTCTTGTTATTGCAGATATTGGAACATAAGTAGGATTAGAAGCATCCCATAAGGGTCCTTTGTAATGGAGGAATTGGACAACAACAAACAATGGTAAGGTAGGAGGTTGCTTATTTGAGTTGTGGACAATATCAATGACTTTTCCAAGTGAGTCGTTAACAAGTCCTGCTTGAACCCATAAATTAGTAGTTAACATGACTTGTTAGCCAACAACAAGAAGGACCTTTAATGCCAATTGTTTGTCATCAATGGATTGATGGGAATTTTGGTTCCTTTGTTCTGCAAAGGAATGTGCAATTGGCATATAAGTTGTTTCAGCATGTGTTTGTTATGCAGTGCAACAGAGCTATTTGTGGGATACAAATGGATAGATTGTTCAAATGAAGAATTTTTGACATGTGAAAGGCATGAGGTTGTTCTTGTCATTAGGAGTGTCCAATCTTCAACAGTTGGTGTTGCATTTCGAAGGTTTAGCAAGAGTTGTCGAAAGGTAGTTTGAGAAGGACTATTTCCTTATTGTTGGAAAATTGTTTTGAGCATGATAAAAGTATCAAATGTATGCCAAAGAGCAGTTCTAATGAATGAGCATGCATACATGGGGATGTCTTTTACAGGAGGCAATTTTCCAAATTCACCAAGAATAATTACAAAGAAACCACCAAATGGGATTGTACACTGCGAGGGGAAAGCTTGACGGAAGCGTGCATCAATTTGAGTTAACATTTCTGGGCCAATAAAGCTCATTTCATCTATGAGAATATAGAGAATATGGCAAAGTTCTTCTTGAATTTTTGAAAGGGATTGGCCTTCAGGAGGGTGCATTTCACCAATGGGTATTCGAAGAGCAGAATGTATTGTAGATGCATGTATGTTAAAAGAAACAACACCAGTTGGAGCAAGGAGAAGAAGTGGGGAGGCATTTTGTTCAGATCCAGTTTGAAGTGCAAATTTGAGGCAAGATATGAGGTAAGATTTTCCAGTGCCTGTAGTACCTTGAATCACCAGTTTTAGCGGTTGAGCATATCTTGTGTTTTTGAAATGAGACATGACAAGATCAAAGGCTATGCGTTGTGTGGGAGACAAGGAATTAGGTGAATTGGAGAAGGATGGGGTGTCTTCATGTAGTTGGATGGACAAGCGATTGAGGTCAATGAATGATGTTGATGTCTCATGCAAATGGGTGGGTATATTGTTATGTGACCAATTGTGATTTTTGTCAAATTCATGATGCCCAAGCATTTCAAGATCATTAACTTGGATGTTATTTCCTGGTCTCATTTGAGAGAGAAGTTCCCATTCATCCATGGTATGGGGCAACGAAAATGTAATACCATCTGAGTTTGAATCATTGGATAGAGGTGTAGAGGGTTGTTCTTTTGCACGTTCAATATGCCACACAACATATGTTCCTTTAATGTGATGCCAATGAGAAATAATTTCAGAAGTTGTGGTTCCAATATCGTGAGGGATGGACCGAAAAGGTTTGTATAGAAGAATTTCACTCCAACAAAATGGTTCAAAAGATGAAGAATTAGAGGGAGGAATGGAAGTGAAATGTGGATAGACTCTAACAATATTTTCATGCAAGTTTTGTTTCCATGGACTTTTTTTCCTATTAGGCGAGAAAGACTAAGAACGAGAAGCTTCAAGCAGAGTTAGATGTTCAAGAGCAATGGGTCTTTGCATGCAAGCAAAAATGAAGGGGGGCGTTGCAGGGGTGTTTTTAGTGTCATTAGAAACATGACGAAAGACATTTTGGCTCATGTTTAGGAAAATAAGTGATGGCTACAAATCACAAGAGGAAGTTTTTGCAGCATGTGACACGTCTCTTGTGCACTAATGTCTCTTTCTGCAACTGTTTGTGCAAGGAATTGTTTGATTGGCTAAAGAATGGGGCTGTCACTTGGTGCAGCATGTGCAAGGCGAGAGAGATTTGCATGGTGGGTTTACGATTTTGGCTCTACTTTTGATGCATACTTTGAAATGTATTTGAGAACAACATGTTTACAAAGAATAGGTTGGCAATCTACATTGGCCCTCGATATTGAAAGCATGGGAGGGTTGTGAATATTTATAAGGGGATCATTTCTTGCAGGATTGTAGGTTTTTCATCCATTTGGATTAATGAATAAAAAAGAAGTAGCTTGTAGCTCATATGGAAAACCATAGCGACATTGAACAAATGTTCCATTTTTGTGAAGGAAAGTTGACTCTAAACATTTGGTGTGCCTTTGAACAAAATTGACAAGTTCTTCATAGTCAGTTGAGTAGTTTGATGCAAATATCGATGGTGATGCAAGACTGAATGGATCATTTGTAGTAGAATGGTGTGACCCAGATGTGGACAACTGGGAATTACGAGGATTCCAAGCCGTCACATGTGTGTCAAAATTTCTTTTAGCAGCTTCAACTGCAACATCATCTTTCCAATCTAACGTGTCCATATTTGGTGCATTTGCCAACCAAATAAAACCATGAATGTGTGTGGATCCTCTATGCTGCCATTCATATCTACATGGGAGGAAAAAGCATATATTAGAAATAAATTGTATAAAGTGAAAAATACGAAAAGAAAAATAGGAAGGAATAGATGGAATAATACCTGCACCAAGAATTCGTTATATGAAAACCTTTTTGAAGCACATTTTCAAGAAATGTTTTGAATCTATTGTGCATGTATTGTGATGTAATATGTGGATTTGATATGATGTTGTGAACCTTCCATTGATAGTCTTGAGATAAACCACTAGGACGTTTAGCAGGCATTAGAGCATGCAAATCGGGCCATTTTGTGTCAGCTGCACTAAGGGTGAAGAAGAACGTTGGTGTACCTTGTTGATTGATCATATTTGTCAGTTCAGCTCTACTTTTGTTCCAATACGAACGTGTTCCACGTATTGAAGACCCAAATCTTGCGACTCGCTCACCAATTTTCTCATTAGGCATGTCTTGCAATTGGTCGACAAGCTCAAGTACCGTGGGAGGTAGTGTATCTTCAAGATTTTTTTTGACAAAAACAGAGGCAGTAGCATTACTTCGATGACACATAATTAGATTGTATATGTAGTATCGGAAGCGATGATGTTGGTCAAATCTGTTGTCATGATAATTAATGAGGTGAAGTGCATATTCGTGTATATCAACCTGATGAATTCATGGTTGTAGTAACAGTGATGTACATGTGGGAAACAAAGTTGGAAAAACCATGGAAAGAAGGCCTTATGTGTTGTACTCATTGATAGGGGACATTTCTATAGGGTCCAATCAATGAAAGGTGGTAGTGGGATATTTGGTATGTGTAACAATTGTCTAATTTCTTCAACCTCACTTCTAGCATTAGTTTGTGTTGAAATAAATGACGAGGATTCCAATTCATAGGGTTCTGTTGGAGGAGCTAGTCAATAAGCTGACTAATTGGAGATTAGGTCGGCCACATAAGGTCGTGTCGGTTAACCGAACCGATAGGTAGTTATTTGTAACTATTTGTAAATCATATATATTAGGTTGTTGATCCAGATGAGAACGCGGTTCAGTTCTATGTTTTGTATGGACCCTTTCACTATAATATAATTTGCTATTCCATAGATGTGTTCTTGTCTCTTGTCTTTGATATGTCTGTATGCTCTTAATGTGTATTATTGGTAACCCTCTATGATCCATGAGATTACAACATTGGTTCCGTTACCAGTAGTACATATCTGAGATGAATACAAGCAGATGATATCAAAACAAGAGATTAAGGACTGGTGGGAGCATAAGATAGCAAATTACTTGCAGAATTACGCGCGGAGGAACAGATTAATGACTGCTCAAGCAAAGGAAAGATTCTTTACCGAAACCCATGAGAACTTTGTAGAATCGGTACCCCAGCTTTTGAAGAAACTTTTGGATGAAAAAGTCAGAAGTGACTAAATACCAACAACTACTAGAGAAACTGATTCAAGGGGGAAGAAAAAACCTGTCGGAGTGGTTTGAAAAGATCACCGACGAATTCTACGAGGAGCAAGCTATAGAAGAAAGAACTTCGGCAGAAACCATTCAGAAGAAATTCTATACAGACCTTACCGAGTAGTTCCTGTGCTCCTTACTGACCTTGCTGTTCAAATTCCTGATAAAAAAGGGAGTGGGTCATATCGTCAAACCTCATCCATCACTACGTAAACTGCCACAAAATTCTAACTGGGTGGAGAAACAAAAGAAGTGGGAGAAAGTCATTGCCGAAAGGGAGTGGGAATATTTCCTAAGCAAGTAAACAGAACTATCCGAGCTTTCTAAAGCGTCGAGTAGGCCATGGGGGGGTAGCTGGTTGTATGTCGGGGTAAAGTGAACAAGATTCTAGTCGACTAACAAGAGATACCACCACCAACGATGAAAAGTCAACATAAGAAGGAAATCGAACGGATAGTGACACATAAAGGTACGACAGATTTTCAGAAAATAGAAAGAGAGAAGAGGCTGAAAAGAAGGGAAGAAAGAAGAGAAAGAGCTATAACATTGCAAAGAGGAATGAGTACTGGGGTGACAGACCAAGAAATAAATCCACCAGAGTTGGGTCATGATCGACAGGAAGAAAGTGTGGAGGAAGAGGCATCACCCATGGAAGAATATTTGTGGATAGAGCAGCGAGAAGATCTCCAAATAGAAGTTCCCAAGAGGTAAGACCTTTATCTCCAATGAATCCAAGTACCAAAATGCAATCCATTGTCGAAGAAGATTTAAGACTAAGAGCTGATGAGTTTGGTATATAGAGCCGACTAGACGATGAAGTAAATGATGATAATCATTTAGTGATCCATCAACCAGAAGAAGGAAATTGGGTCACGCTTCAGGCGTACCCCTCCAATCGAAGTATCCACTTACTTTACCCGACACATGAAGGAGCCCCCCCCCTGCCAAATACAGCTTTGGAGAATACAAAAAAGTTAGTCCTGCAGGAAAATAATTGTAGTTGGACATCGACAAGAGAATTCGACCCTGACCGACTGCTTGTCAGAGAAGAAAGGACAAATAAAACAATCAATAGGAACGAGAGTTCTGTCGACAATAGTTCTGCACAAAGAAATAAGCAAAACATCCCACTACCCCCACTACCGCCACCTCCGGAAGAAGACAGCGACAGCGAATTCGACATGGGTCATGGGTCAGTGCATATCCCTCTATATGAGGGCAATGAAGATCCTAGATGACATTTTTTCATCTATGAGTCGACATGGGAGGCAAACCAGGTCACAGATGAAGATAGACAGATGGCACACTTTGTAGGTGCTTTGAGGAAGAGAGCACTAACATGGTATATGACCTTTACCAAAAGAACCCCTCAAGCAACCAAAGCAGAAATCAAAGTGCAATTTTTATCGTTCTTTAAAACTCCAGATGCAAAACATCTGGCAGCTAAGAAATTGAAAACAACATCACAAAAGCCAGCAGAATCTGTTCACGACCATGACAAATGCTGGAAAGACCTCCTCAACCAATTGGATTATGTAATTGATGAGCAACTATTAATTCAGTGGTTTCTTGCAGGTCTATCACAGAAAATTTGGTGGCACATAAGCCTATAGACGTTCAAAACATACGAAGATGCACTTACTAAATCCCTACAAGTAGATATGGACGAAGACTTCCCAGCGTATCCCACGAATACTAGGCTGGAAGAACAACTTGAGATCATGCAGGAATATTTAAAAGAGATAAACCTTAAGAGTCAGGATGTCTACTGCACGAAATGATCAACAGTCGGACATTCAAAAGATAACTGTCAACAGGACATCAGCCGACAGGATGTTCGATTTCTACAAACAAAGTGTTTTTGTGACATTTGCCAAGAACATGGAGAACACACAACAAAAGATTGCCCATTTAACATGAAAAATGGTAAGGCATCTTGGTGTGCTATCTATGAAGTGAAAAGTCACGTTACGGCCGATTTCCACCTAAACTTAAAAAATCAACAAAACTACCAGGAAGTCTTCCAGACAAAAGCAGTTGCATATAATAATGATCAGCGAAACAATGCTCAAAATGAAGAGAATAATAAAAGATACGAAGGTCATCGATATCACCGGTTCGACAACCGACATGGATGATATGGAGGTCGAGGTCAATTCTTTGGGAATCGGGACAACCAACCACGTCGGCCCATCCAATGTTTGACGTGCTACAAAGAAGGACACCGATATGCAAACTGTCCATACAAGGACAGAAATGACTTAAAATTCCGTACTAGCTGTGGAGTAGGGGATCGCTCATTAGAGGATTTCCCTACTATGCTTGATAAAATAAACAAAAAGAAAAATTTTAATGTCTTGTCGTGCGTGCAAAAATATGATACCCATCACAGGACAAAAAGCTTAGTGGAAACCTTCACAGGAAAAGCTGCTAGATGGTGGGATACCCATCAATCAAGATTGCAGACATGGACAACAGCTTCAACCTACTTCATAGAAAGATTTGGAGGAAAAAAGTTAACCAATCAAGCCCAAATACCTATGTTCATTCAAGGGCAGGATCCAGAAGACCACATAAGAACATGTGAAAAAGAATGGAAAAGACTTGGGTATAAGGATGAACGTACATGGCCACACATGTTTCCATTGACGCTATCCAACTTACCAAACAAATGGTACAAAATGGAATAAGCTCGAGGTGAAACATTCCTATGGCATGAACTAAGAGAGAATTTTATCAAATATTTCAGCTTTATACCACAAGATGAAAACTTAGTCGAAAATGCAACACAAATCAAGGCATTTGTAGAATCGACCGAGAACAAAACCCTAAAATACGATCGACCGACAATAAACTGCAATAACATACAAACAAAGACAACACCACAATTAGCAAGGCTACAAATGGAAAATAAAAATCCGGAAGGAAAAATCTTTCGATGGAAATCATACCATTCAGAAACAACAAAACCAATTCGCACAATGCTCAAAGTCGAGACAGTCAAAGACACCGACCGAATGACTGCAGCAGACTTTCCTGCCACATTTTCATAGTTTAAAGAAGGGAGCCGACCAATCAATGAATCCAAACCACTAGAATGGTTATATTCTAAAGTCAAAACTAAAGAATTTGACATCTCAAGTGATGATCGACCAAAAATGACAAAAATTGGAGACTACTGGAGTGAAGAACAAACAACAGAAATGGTAAACTTACTAAAAAAATTTCAAGATGTCTTCGCTAGAGACTACAAAGATCTCAAAGTTCTAGTCCATGAAATGGGTGAAATGAAGATCGACATTAAACCTGATGTCCGGCCTGTAAAGAAAAGACCATATAAATTAGCTCATAAGTACAGAGAGATAGTCAAGAAAGAGATTGATAATATGCTTGCAGCAGGAATTATCTACCCTATTGACCAATCATAATGGGCAAGTCCAATGGTTGTTCAACCAAAGAAACACGATCCAACCAAGCTAAGGATTTGTGTCGACTTCAGATACCTAAATAAAGTTACATTAACAGACCCATTTCCAACTCCTTATGCAAATGAAATCTTAAATGAGGTCACAGGACATGAATGCTACTCGTTTACAGATGGATTCTCAGGTTATAACCAAGTACCAATAGCCAAAGAAGATCATAAAAAGACAACATTCGTATGTGAATTTGGCTCATTTGCTTACAAGGTTATGCCTTCTGGATTAAAAAACGCACCTGCAGTATTTTCAAGAATTATGGTCAAAACATTTCAAGAATATATTTACAAAACAATGGTAGTATATTTTGATGACTGGACAATATACTCTATGTTGAAAGATCACTACAAATGGCTAAGGCTCATGTTGGAACGATGACGACAAATACAGCTAGCTCTGAACATCAAAAAGTGCATATTTCTGACCCCTATAGGGATACTATTAGGACACATTGTCTGCAAAGAAGGCATTAAGGTCGACTTCGTAAAAATAAAAATTATCCTTGACTTAAAACCACTGGTGAACCTAAAACAAGTCAGGGTACTACTTGGTCATAGAGGATATTACAGGAAATTCATAAGATACTATTCATATATAACCTATTCACTGGAAGAACTGCTAAGAGAAGATCAGGATTTCGACTAGACAGAGGAATGCAACATATCATTTGAAACACTAAAAAATAAGCTAGTCGAAGCACCCATTCTAATATTTCCAAACTGGTCGACCAAATTCCATGTACACATCGACGCATCAGGCGTAGAAATCCTAACTCAACTAGGGGACGATGGAATGGACTACCCTATAGTTTACAATAGAAGGAAATTAAATAAAGCAGAAAGAAACTACTTGACAATAGAGAGAGAAGCGTCAGGAATGGTCTTTGCACTACAGAAGTATCGACATTACCTACTAGCCAATACGTTTATATTTTATACCGACCACCAAGCACTAAAATACCTTGTAAATAATCCCTTACACCATGGGAGAATCTGTCTATGGCTACTTCTATTCTAAGAATTCAAATTTGAAGTCGTTGTCAGACCAGGAAAGTTAAATGTTGGACCCGACCACTTATCATGAATTGACACAGGAGAGGAACCCACAGGAGTCGAAGACGACCTATCGGATGCACATTTGTTTCGAATAGAAGTAGTCCCAGTAGAATTAGAGGAAATAGCTTAGTTCTTAGAAGATGGACAAGCACCAGAAGGCATGAGCACGAAGAAGAAATAAATCTTAGCCATGAAAGCTGCACCATATAGCCTCATAAATGGATTCTTATATAAAATGGGCTTGGACGACATACTCAGAAGATGTGTACTAGAACATGAAAGAAATAATATTATGTATGAAGCACATTATGGACCAGTGGGAGGACATTTTCAAGCAGACACAACTGCCAAGAAAATCCAATAGTCAGGGTTATGGTGGCTGACACTTCACAAAGACTGTAAAAAGTTTGTGAGACAATGTGACAGATGTCAACGACTGGTCGACCTCTACCTAGCACAGAAATTCCCTTAATATCAGTAAACCTAATTTTGAAATTTGGGCCATTGAATTCATAGGACCATTCCCCATACTAGCAAAAATAACAGGAGCAAGGTACATAATAACTGCAGTAGAGTATGTAACCAAGTGGGAAGAGGCAGAACCAGTCGACACATGTTCCAATGAGATAGCTGCTAAATTTATATATGAAAATATCATTACTAGGTTTGGATGTCCAATGACCCTAATCAATGACCAAGGGTCACACTTTATTAATAAAACCATTAAAGCTCTAACAGATCAGTTCCAAATTGACCACCGACGTAGTACAACATATCACCCTCAGTCGAATGGAGCAATTGAGGCATTCAACAAAACATTAACAAAAGGCCTAACAAAAATCTGTAACACTGACAAAGACGGTTGGGATGAGAAGATACCTGCAGTACTTTGGGCTTATAGAACAACATACAAGCGTTCGACAGACCAAACACCATTTCGACTAGTTTATGTACAAGAAGCAGTTGTCCGACTACATTTTTGACAACAAACACCTATTATAGCAAAAATTTTACATGTCAGTGTCGAAAAAGGAAGGAAGGACCAACTGATGCAATTAAGCAAGCTTGAAGAACACCAACTGATCGCTTTACAACACTAAGAAATGCAAAAACAATAGCAGAAGGCATGGCACGATCGTAATATCAAAAACAAAAACCTGTCAGTATGTGACCTTGCTCTACTATACAACAATCGAGTAAAAGGAAAACCCAAAAAGCTACATATAGAATGGATGGGACCCTACATTGTCGAAGAGATTCATGCCAACGGATCAGTCCGATTAAGGGCGTTACAAGGTATAGTATTTTGGAAACTTATTAATGGTGCCCAACTAAAGCGGTACAAAAATTAAAACAAGTTTAAAAAAAAATAAAAAGCATATAATGACCATAACGGTTAGACAAAAACTATAAAAATCTGAAAAAAAATCTAAACTAAACAAAATAGAACCAACACCCATAAACCAGAATGACAGAAAATCAACGCTTCGACAGCCGACATCACACCCATTGACATACCACCATCGACCGCTCACATGATTGACATCGACCAATGACCCAGAAGGTCACATCACGCCTTCATTACTACAAGCACCAAAATCAAATCACCATTAACGCAAACTCAAGTGACCGTGCTGGACCATCACTTCTGCCATTAATACACCCATCGACAGAAACGTCAAACGCCCCACCTATAAATACCGGACCAGAAAAGGATCATTTACAGTATTTTGAATAGAGAGAGAAATTTAGCAAACAGAAAATTGAGAATTGAGAATCCCTAAGTAAAGTCGAACAGGAAACCAACAAAATGGCACCAGAACAAACCAGATCCGTAGCAAAGACTAAGGAACTACAAACTGCTGAAACCCCATTATTGAGGAGATTAAGAAACATAAAGAATGCCAAGGTTCAAGAGACCTCATGGGAAAAAACATGGGTCGAGATCAAGGAATGGGCCTATGTCGACAAGAAACCAGCCCAAGCTGTAGAGAAGGTAAACTGCAGTTCTATCATGAACTACATGAACACACCGTTCATGGCAAGTTTTGGAGGTACAAAAGAAATGATAGTCAAATTCATTATAAGCTGATACCACAACGATAGATTCTACTTCAACAGGCCAGTCGAGATCTCTGGCAAAGTGATATATAAACTGACTGGTCTATCTAACCAAGGAGACCCAGTACTAGTCAGCATAAAAGAAGGACTGGTAGAGCGATTGACTGGAACACCATCAGGTAAAAAATCAAAAGGGTTAATGATTAGCCAGATACAAGCCCAAACGCCACAAATTATGGCTAATATCATAGCAATTGGGCTTACACCCACCGGTCGGGGAAGCGACCTAAAACTGGACATGCTAGAGGAAGTGGATATGATTGCTGACACAAGAAAAGTCTACAGATGGGCTGAGTATGTTGCTGACATGCTCAAAGGCATCTGTGAGAAATGCTAGGAGTCAGGAGGGATTATAAGGTTCCCATCCCTAATAATAGGGATAGTAATGTACTACTTATTCCCATTCGGGGACAAGCAGTTCCAAGAACCCATAAAATCCCATATGTGGAGGTTCAAACCATTTGCCCAGACTAGAACACTGAAGGAAATGGAAAATTTTAAAGTACTATTGGAAAACTGGTTCCAACAACTCAAACTTCAGACAACCAGAAGGAGGGTGCCCTAGAACATCCGACGAAGTCTGCCCAAAACCGCGCACATACAGCTGGAGCTTGACCATACTGTGGTTTGGTATATGTAGGTTTCCAAGGAAAAAGAAAAGACTCTCGACTACTATCCAACAGTCGAAGAGATCTTCCATGAGCTAGCTCGACATTCTAGCACAAAACTGTCGATACTAGCAAAATCCAAGGAAGCAACCTTAGAGATAGAAGAACCACTCATCGACCAAGAAAAAGAAGAATATTATGAACTCTGACTACACATCAGCACCTTCGTGTCGGAGGAAACCCCACCAGAGGATACCAACCGGCTGCAAATCACAATCATACCGTCGACAGCCCAAAGGGAAGGGACACAGATAGAACAACAGGTATCCATTCCAGCTGAGAAAAGTATCATCTGAGCACAACAACAGGAGGAAGGGGACGAAATAGGAGATATTGAGTCCGACAACCCTGAGTACGAACTAACCAAAGAAAAAATAAAAAAGCTAGCAAAAGTGATAGCAGCAGTAAGGAAGAAAGCAACTGAGACAAAAGGAAAGGGGAAGCACAAGTTGATCCTTTCTGACTCAGAGGATGAAGAGGAACTATTAGCTACCATGGTTTGCATCATCGAATACGTCATAGCAAACAAATTTTAGGTCGAGGCACAGTTCAAGAAATTTTTCGAAGCAGGAGCACGACAAGGTCGGCCAAAGAAGGAAAAAAGTACACACACCTCGACGACCGAAAATGTTGTCGACCTAGTATCAACACCTCCACCCCCGTCTCCAACTCAAATCACACAGGAATAAATTCCAAAGGTTCCTTCCATAAGACCACTTGACATATGTAAGAATGCTATGCCAAAAACCCTGAAGGAGAGGTTCGACCGAGATAGAGACTTCCAGGCATATATTGAAAAACTACCTGAGTTGCTTACCTCTGTATAGAAGATCACCACCAAGTGCCCTTTGTTTCAAGTTGGTGGATCAAGACAGCTTGTTCCTTTACAACCTGGCCAAATACCCCAAAATTTTAGGTCTGTGGGAGTTTTGTAATCAAAATTTGTGGGGAACCTCGACAAGACAGCTCAAGTTGTCGCAAGTCGAACCTCATCCTTCACCCCAACCGACATCTCACCCCCTCCACCAGCCAATGAACCATCCAGAAATGAGGAAGAAGAGAACATGGGAGAAATCAATAGAGAAATCGACGACCTATTCTCCGACATCCCAGAGGTTTCACCCCCACAAATTGAGGACCCGACATCTGACCACATCCCCACCACACCAATCACACCCGACCATTCACCATCACCACCACCCCCCAACCTAGAACCTTAAACCGAACCATTTGCACCTGAACCACCTTTACTGCAACCATCAGTACCAACAACATCTGTATCTAAACCCTCTGCACAAAATCCACCAGATACACACCCAGATGCGGAACTCATCCCATAGACCCAACTAGAAGTCCCTCTAACCTTTGCAGGCCAACAACCAGACAATCCACTGTCGAAAAATCAACCACTAAAAAATATGACTCTTACAGGTGCACAAGTACAGCAGCAAGCAGAGCAAGAGAAGCACAAGAGGAAGAGAGACAGAAAGAAGAGGGACCATCAATTACAAGCAGTAATGGTCCACATTAGCCAACTTGGGTCGACCACTACAGTTGACGCAACAAAGCTGAAGGATGGAGAGTTGGGACAACTCTTGGAAACTCTGGCTATCGAAGCAAAAACAAGAAGCCAGACTAGACGCAAGGAGCTCGACGACATTGAAAGAGAACAAGTTGAGTTCCTAATAAAATGTAGAAACCTAGCGCAATTTGTGATACCAGGATCAATGGAGGTTGACACCGACAAGCCACTAGAAAAATCCTATCAGTTGTTTGAAAGTGTAGTGTCGGTACTATAGACACAGATGCAAAACAAAAGAGAAGAGCAAAAAGAAGAAATAGCTCGACTACTGATGCAGCAACAATCAGCCTTCTCCGAAGCTTACAAAGTGCTTCAAGATCACATAGAGGAGTCTGCCATAACAGAAGAGGTACTACGAGACTGGCCTGCTTAGTATGGGCAAGTCTTCCAGCAGACCCGACAGACTAGACAAGAAATTCAAGCACTAGAGAAAAGAAAAAGCATGGAAGAAGTACTGAGAAGCACTGTCGAAGATCAAATCGTGCTCAAAACAACCAAACTGCAGAAGCCTGAGTGACAAGCACACCAGTGGGTATAGCAGGCCATCCCAAGCTTAGACAAATTAGACACCATCTGTCCGCAAATGAAAATACTTTCAGAGATGGCAAAAGAGAAAGACTAGTTTATGGGTCCCGACATGGAAAGGATAGCAGACCTTTCCATTCAAGAGAAGATGTCGACACTATCAAGCCTTACAACATTAACCATCGACATCCAGAAAGTACTGCAAAATTGGACAGAATTCCAACATTAGCTGGCCGTGACAGCAGAAGCAATTATGGAAGTCTGTGTATAGAAACAACCAACTATCTGACTTCATAGCCCATGAAAGTCAAACAAAGAAATAAACTACTTTAGATAGGAAATGTATTTTTGAGTACCTCCCCTGTCTCTTCGGGACGAAGAACAGTTTTGTTCGTGGGGGAGATGTTGTAGGAGCTAGTCGATAAGCCGACTAATTAGAGATTAGGTCAGCCACATAAGGTTGTGTCGATTAACCGAACCGACAAGTAGTTATTTGTAACTGTTTGTAAATCATATATATTAGGCTGTTGAGCCAGATGAGAACGCGGTTCAGTTCTGTGTTTTGTATGGACCCTTTCACTATAATATAATCTGTTATTCCACATATGTGTTCTTGTCTCTTGTCTTTGATACGTCTGTATGCTTTTAATGTGCATTATTGGTAACCCTCTGTGATCCGTGAGATTACAACAGGTTCAAATGAATTTGGTGGTTGATCTGTATAGGACAATATTTGCTGATGAGATAATGTAGCATTGCTATTAAGGTGCATAATCAAAGGTGAAATGTCTGTTGAAATAAGAGGCAAAGAAGATAATGCAATTGGGTTGACTTGTACATCCTTGTAGTATGGGTCTTTTTCCATTTTGAATTGAAGGGATATAAGAACATGTGTTCGACTAACAAACAGTTTATATGGATTGTTTGTAGAATTGCATTTCCGAACAACGAGGATGTTGAGTTCTGATACTAAATGCGGTAGGTATGTGGAAATATTGGAAATGTCTTGGGGGAAGCAAATAGTATGGCCAGAGTATTTATATTGACCACCATGAGCATATGTCACTTGCAATATTGGGTTAGCACGACTAATGAGCATTTCTTCAACCTATCTAAGTACTGCAAGGACAACTAGTTGGTTTCCCGTATCCATATTATTTTCCAATGAAAAGCGATGGCATTTTCGTTCTAGAATACAATGAGAACAAGCGTATGCACCATGGAAGTATTTTGTTACAATAACAAGGTAACATTCTTCGCAAATCGAGCAGACATGCATATTAGCTAGTTGGTCCATTTTTTTACGAAATCATTGATATGCATCATTGAGGTGGTTGTTCAATGGATTTGGCACAAGAGATTGAATTGAAGTTGTGTCGACTGGTTCCGCAAGAGAAATTGAAGAAGACATATCCACAGGCAGACAAGCAGCCCTATAAAGAAGACGTTGTTTCTTGTTGTTTTTATCTCTGTTTTGTGCATATAAAACTCTTCTTCGTGCATTGTCTTGTTCATTGTCGTGATTTGGCATAATGCCTACAAGAAAATTGTAAACTTGTTAAACACCTAGAAGCTTTGATTGTTGGTAGTGACACATTTTGTATATGTATTAACTACAAACTATATGGATATAAAGCAGAAGATAAAAAACAAATGTTAATTCATTGCATATGGGGAAGTAAGAATGTAGATTAAAATAATATAGCTAGAGTAAATTTAGTTTTTCAAGTGCTAGCTTGATAATTGTAAGAAAACAAGAATATAGAAGAACAAAGTGTAGTGTGAGAAAGTATATATGAAAAAAAAACTAACTGTAATTATTGTTATGTACATAGTAATGAAAAGTTGTGCTCAGAAACAAGAGAACAACGTTGTGCATTTTATAAAAAACAGAATAGCAAAATAGTATTGTATTTAAAAACTATCATATAGGTTTTATAAAATTTTTGTGTAAGAAAATGTAAGTGATAGCTTGTACATTGGAAGTATGAGACTGCAAGAAAGTGGTGCTATAAGAGAGATAAAAAAATACCCTGCTATGTTGAACAATGAAACAAGGAGTTAAAATTGAGAATTGAAAGCATTCATTATAAACAATGAATAATGGTTAAGTATCAAGTTGAAAAAACGTATATATTTATGTGTCCATCTGAAATTGTCGTTTATGTGTTTTCAACCATGAAAATTACAACTTTCAGGCGTGCAACTCCGCAGAAGGTTTCTGTTCTAAATGAAAGAGTAAGAAGTAATTTTTTGTTGCAGATCCTCTACACTATTCATCAAGTGATGCTGTTTCAGTTGAGAGAAGAAACAAATCTTTTGTAGAAATTCCCATGAGTTGGTTTGCAGCATCATCAAAATCTATCACACCATGAAGGTATCTAGTGACATATTCCAATTTAACCTCTCACATTCAAGAAACTCTCCATCACATTTAGCACAATGCCAAATGTCTCCAACTTTGTGGGCAATATTTTTCATGCATTGTATTCCGTCAACAAAAAGAGGGCATGCAAGAAAATAAAAGTCATCCATGTTAACATGTGTGATGGTTGCTACAAGAGAGTACCAAACAAGTTTTTCAGATGATTGAAGAGTTTGTAGGTCATTGATGGTAATGACTTTATGAGAACCAAAATGAGAGGCATTGAACTCTCGACTCAATGATGGTGATGCTGAACGAAATCCATTGTCATGAAACCATTTTTGGAGAACTGAAGTGTCTTCAATTTTTGGGTTTATAAAAACAGTAGTGTTGGAAATAGTTCCAACAGTTTTTCCATTAAAATTTGTAATACGACCACCTTTGATTGGTACAGCTGGAGGCGTAGGTAAACCACGCAGGTTGGCAAGATCGACTCCTTCAATTTGGAAATGCTCTCCCCAAAGTGTTATGTCAATACCATAGCCTGACATGTCATGGAATCCAATAGTGTGCCTAATAGTCTCAACATCATCTCGTTTTTGTATTGTGGATGTAGGAGAAACTGAAATGACAAGGCCAATAAGGTCCACCATGGAATTGACATGTATACTTTGTATCTCCTGAATAGTTTTAAAGTTAAAGCAATAAAAAGGTATTAAGGGGTATTCATTTAAGCATGGTTGGATGGTTGAGGAGGAACCTAGTAAAATCTCATCATGTCTTTTCAAATGGTTGAAAATTGGAGTGGATGCTTTCACTGTGCCATTTGATACTATGTACACTATTCCTATATGTATTTGGTCATACAAAGAGAGTGCCAATTCATTGAATGCAGATATATGTATTTCATCATGTGAAGCATTAACGATGTCAAATCCAAAGATTTTTCTAGACCCTTGTTGGTTTCCATATTCATGTAGCTTTGTCTTGGCAATAACTTGACCTTGAATGTTCCAAAATTTTCTAGAAGAGGAGAGTGATGTGAATGGAATAGTTGATGCAGCCAAGGCAGGGTTTTCATCTACTGAGCTAGGATTCACTAGAATAGAGGAACAACTCTATGAGGGAGAAGGTACAGGTAAGTGGTAAGGTGCAAGATCTCCAATCATTGCTGAATCCACTGTGACAACTTCAAGTGCAAGCAATGCGATAGTCCTGTGAGAAGAAGTATGTTAGAGTTCAATGGGATATAAAAACCTTGGATGCATGAACAATGTGAAATTGATTAAGCGGAGAAAGACAACAAGGAAATTAAACATATGTTGCACTATGTACAATGTTGCATGTACACTTGGTAACTTTGATTTTAGATCCTTCTTTTAGTTGTCTAGTTTCTACAAGACTACTATATATAGTTGGAAGCAATAGCTCATGCTTGTGAATCCTGTTTGAGATAGAAATTCCAAACCGAATAGATGATGAGTTGAGTGAGTTCACTTGGTTTAATGAGGAGACCTATACCAGCGGGAAAAGGTTGAAAACACCATGTAGCAAGAGTGAAATAGAATCTTCAGTTAGAATACTCTCTATAGCATGGCGGTTATATTCTCTTATGAAATGAAACAGGGCATGAACAAAAAAAAATTGAAATGTAACATATTCATGTGATCGAATGACAAAAAAAATGCATATATGACAAGAAATTTTTTTCGCATGAAAATATTTCATGATTCTGGTTATTGTTATTCATTATCTATTATAAATATTAAATATGGACTATTATTCATTATCTGTTATAAATATTAATGCTAAAACTTGGATTTGGCATTTTCAGCTTGCGCTTTCCGCAGTGCAAAAAGAAAAAGTCAGAAAGAAATTTATCTAAACTAAAAACGTGTGGAAATTTTGGATTCCACAATTTGTAGTTTCGAAAGAGGAAGGAAAAAAACTTGCGAAGGAAAAATGTCAAATACTCAATCTTCGCTTTTCTCATTTTTTGACTTACACTTTTGTCAATGCGGAAGGTGGATGTCGGAAAACATAGAAAGGGAAATACGGACATGTAAATTTTGGTTTTTGCATTGTCCAAAGCGAAAAGAGGAAGTTGGCAATAAAGAAATTAAAACTCGGACTCCGCATAAGCGGAAGGAAGAAAACGGGAATATAAATTTTCCAGACGAGTTGAAAAAATCCGATTTCGGTGTTCCACACTGTGGAAAACGGAATGAGAAGCGCTACACAAATTCTATTTGCATAAATACTTTTTGTTATACTTTCGTATTTAAGATGTTTTTTTAGTTGAATGAAGATTGATTTCTTAAAAAAAAGATAAATAAATGATTATGCAACATAGTTACACGGAAATTGGACTTTACTGTGAATTTTCGACTTCTGGTTTTCATAGTGCAGAATGCGAAAATCGTGAAAGTCTGTGTATTTCCCGATTTCTACTTGCATTTCATTGCAAATATGTAACTTTCAATTTTCACAATACATAGTTTGTGAAAGTTGGGATTTGGAGTTTGCAGCTTTTGAATTCTGCATAGTGGAAAGCTGAAGTTGGATAGAAATTTATTTCAAAGTAAAAACATATCGAAATTTTGCATGCCATGAAAAAAAATATGTTAGGGGCTAAAACCCTGTGTTTTGGACCTCCCATTTCTGCAGGGTGGAATTCGTAAATTAGAATACTCTTTCACAGAATTTTTTATCTTATTTCTTGATTTCTGCTTTCATTCCATAGATGAAAGGCAGAATTCGGGAATACATTTCCCTTCTTAGTTGAAAAAAACTAAATTCCTTGTTTCGCACTAGGGAATTGATTTTTCATTGAGTTTTCTTTGGACAAAATTCACTCACTCGCTCTGTACTGTGGAAAGCAGAATGCCGAAATGTGGCCCAAGTTGTATTTACATAAATAAATTTTCCACCTTTCTTACCTCAGAAAGCTGGAAGCGAAAAAAGAAAAACTTTAAAGTTCCTATTTCCGCTGTCCGGAATGCAGAACACGGAAGGCCGAAGCGACTCCTGTTAGAGTGGCCTTCCGTAATTCGAAAAGCAGACGTAAAAAAAATTGAAAAGAGAAACATGAAAGGTCATATTTCTGCATTCCAGAACAAGAAGTATGACAGAATTTTCTGATTTCTGCATTGCACACGGCAGAAAGCGGAAGTTGGAAAGCACGGAACTTATATTCGAAAATGTAAATTCTGATTTTCGCATTCTCCAAAGTGGAAAGCAGAAATCGGAAAGATAAATTAAAAATCCGGAATTGGCATCAACAGAAGTAAAAAATCCATAATATATTTCTCTCGTTCCTTACTGCAGAATGCGAAATGCGGAAGCGCTACCCAAGTTCTATTTACATAAACAACTTCTTCATCTTTCCTACCTCGGAAAGCGGAACGCGCAATGCAGAAGCGACCACTGTTATAGTAGCCTTGCAGATTTACGCTGAATTCCTTACCTGAAACAATGTGCAGTTCTATATTTGAACACTTAGCATTTATGAATTCCGAAATGTCAAAAATCGGTGATCCGCATCCTAAATGTGGCAAATTGGAAGAATTGGTGTTCTTTATTGCAAAACATAGGAAATAGATTTCCGAATTCAGAAATGTCCTATGGTAACATTTATTAACTAAATCTTACAAAATGTTATTATGAGATAAGGATTTTCATGATGTAGTATATATCTATAATGAATTTTCATGATTAATTTCATTTATATATAATTCCCTTATCTCTTCGACAACTCGAAAGGTCAGTTGAACGTGCTGAAATATTATCATGTCATCATATTAATCACAGAAGTGACTGTTACACTCACCTGTTGTCAGCCTTAAGTTATCCCATAGCGTGTAAACTTGACATTTGTCACCTTATCGATGCCTTCTTATGATGGTATAAATATATCCTTGTTGCTTAATCATTAAATTATGAAATATCTTGCTTAATCATTAAATCATCGACAATATTAGGCGCTCCAAAGACCAAATCTTTCAAATGCAACATATTTCACATCTTGGATTCTTTTCCCATTTCGGGATTTCATATCACTCATTAAGTAACCTTTCGCGTACTCCAAGAGATAAGGGAATTATATACAAATCACATTAATCCCAAGTTATAGATATATACTACATCATGAAAATCCCAAACTCATGATAGCATTTGTAAGATTTAGTGAATAAATAGAGCCTCCTACTGAGGAAAATATCAATTGGACCTCATTTATGGTTTTTTATATGCATAAAAACTGGACTCCTGAGCGTCATTACTTCCCCTCTCATAGCTGCCGAAGAAAAAATTGCCAACATGGCGATACCAAAGGTCGGAATGGGAGAAGATGGGAAGATAAGTTGGGAGTTCTACTTTCGAAGAAGGGGCTATAGAAGAAAGGAAGTGCAAAAACATATGGAAATGGTTTCACTTTAGCTAGCAAAACGTATGGAAATTTAGCTAGCAAAACGTATGGAAATGGGTGAGGATTGTAGCGCAGATGAATGTCCAACACATCACTTTGTACCATTACGATTTGGTGTTTACTACCTTTTTTGTAATATGAAAATAATGATTATTGACACATTTTGTTATTTTTAAGCTTCTTCAACATTGTCATTGTGTATAAAACACTTTTGTCTAACATCAATGAGCAAAATTCCATTTTTATTCATCTTAAACCTTTTTTTTCCAACATCGTCATTAGATAGATAAATGCTGTTCTTCAAAGATTTATATATAATGAGAGTTTAACACTAAAGTTTTGAAATGAAATAATATAAATGTGATATTATAATGTAATGGAAATATTAATCGAAAATAGGATTTCATGGAAACATAAATGAGAACATACGGTCTCAATAGGAAAAAGCTATGTTTCTGTAATTGTGCTTCAAAAAGGTATTTACCAATTTCAAAATGTCGAAATCTCTATTCTTAATTCCAAAATGTCCCATATTTCATGATTCAGGTTTTGTTATTCATGATGTGCATATTATAAATAATAAATATGGATTATTATTCATTATATGTTATAAATATTAATGCTAAAACATGTATTTGGCATTTTCAGTTTTCGCTTTCCGCTTAAGTGGAAGTCGGAGAGAAATTTATTTAAACTAAACCGTATCCAAATTTTGGAGTCTGCAATTTGTAGTTTCGAAAGTGGAAGCAAAAAAAATTTGCGAAGGAAAAATGTCAAATACTCAATCTTCACTTTTCTCATTTTTCTGACTTCCGCTTTTCTTAATGCAGAAGTTGGACGTCGGAAAGCACAAAGGGAAATACGAACATGTAAATTTCGTTTTCTGCATTTTCCAAAGCAAAAAGCAGAACTTGGCAAGAAAGAAATTAAAATTCGGAATCTGCATAGGTGGAAGGCGGAAAATAGGAATATATTTTCCTGACAAGTTGGAAAAAAATGCTTTTGCCGTTACGCACTGCGGAAAACGGAATGGGAAGCGCTATGCAAATTCTATTTGCATAAATACTTTTTGTTATTTAAGATGTTTTTTTGTTCAATCAACTGCGGTTTCTTAAAAAAAAAGAGAAATAAATGATTATGCAACACAGTTAAATGGAAATCAAAATTTACAAGTTCATAATAAAACTGTGTATTTCTGACCTCTGGTTTTCATAGTTCGGAATGTGGAAACCGCGAAACTCTGTGTATTTACTGATTTCTACTTGTATTTCGTTGCAAATATGTAACTTTCAATTTTCGTAATACATAGTTTGTGAAAGTTGGGATTTGGCGTTTGTGGCTTTCCAATTCTGTACAGCGGAAAGCGGAATCTGGAAATAAATTTATTTCAAGCAAAAATGTATCGAAATTTTGATTGCTGAGAGAAAAATATCAGGGAATATTGTATTTTGGACCTCCCGTTTTCGCAGGGCAGAATTCAGAAATCGGAAAAGTGTTTCACATATTTTTTAATCTTATTTTTGAATTTGTGCTTTCATTCCATAGACCAAAGGCGAAATTCGGGAATACATTTCCCGTATTAGTTGAAAAAAACTGAATGCCTCGATCCGCACTACGGAAATGATTTTTCATCAATTTTTCTTCGGAGAAAATTGACTCCCTCGCTCTTGCAAATTCTATTTGCATAAATACTTTTTGTTATTTAAGATGTTTTTTTGTTGAATCAACCTCATATTCTTAAAAAAAAGAGAAATAAATGATTGTACAACATAGTTACATGGAAATCGAAATTTACAAGTTCGTAATAAAATCATGTATTTTCGACCTCTGGTTTTCATAGTGCGAATGCAGAAACCATGAAAGTGTGTGTATTTACCGATTTTCGCTTGCATTTCATTGCAAATATGTAACTTTTGATTTTCGCAATACATAGTTTGTGAAAGTTGGGATTTGGCATTTGTGGTTTTCGAATTCCGCACAGCGGAAAGCGATAGTTGGAAAGAAATTTATTTCAGGTAAAAACATATCGAAATTTTGCATGCTGGGAAAAAAAATTCAGGGAATAATGTATTTTGGATGTCCCGTTTCTGTAGGGCGGAATTTGGAAATCGGAATAGTCTTTCACATAATTTTTTATCTTATTTATCGATTTGTGCTTTCATTCCATAGACCAAAGGAAGAAATCGGGAATACATTCCCCTTATCAGTTGAAAAAAGCTGAATGCCTCGTTCCGCACTGCGAAATTGATTTTTCTTTGGAAAGTAGAATGCCGAGACGTGGCCCAAGTTCTATTTACATAAATAACTTTTTTGCCTTTCTTACATCGGAAAGCTGAAAGAGGAAAAATAAAAACTTCAAAGTTCATATTTCCGCAACAAAACAACAATAACAACAAAACAAAGCAAGGGTGTTTGACCATCTCATAATCAGACCAAATGAATATTCAAAACATTTAAGCAGACTAAAGGAATACCTAGAAATTTAAAGAAGGTGCAAAAACCTTTGTTGGAAACTGTAAAGTGTAAATGAAGCACAACAAAATCAAAATGTGGTTACTTGAAGGTTTGTTTATATGTGCAAAGCAAAGGCGGTGCAACAACAAATGCGAAAAATGAAGTATTGTAACAAGATTTTGAAGATCATCATAAGCTGAGCAAAGATGAAGATATTGATCCATGTCTGAATCATATGACAAGCTTTCTTGCATTAATTGAGCAATAATGCATTGATGAAACATTAATGCCAGTGGATGAAGGGACATGGGTAAAGTGTATTCAATTGAGTGAAGCACTAGTGAAACGAAACTTCGACCAAATTGTGAGCCTAAATCTAGAAAACTCGTCGAGAATATCTTAGGATAAACCCACAAAAACTTCTAGATCGAAAATTTCGCTAAATCCTCGGCGTAAAGTCTTGGAAAGGACTCTATCGAATTGAGAGAAATGAACTGTAGGGAAGGACAGTAAAATCTTGTACAAAAAAATGCCAGGATCGATGGTTTAGGACAACAGATAGAAGTGTAGTGAAAACATGCAAGCCACCTATCAGAAAAAGACGCTAAACACCAACTGCAAAGAATGACCTGCAACCGGAAATCAATCAATCAAGTCAATCAATCCATTCACGTGCAGCACTGACCGTAACAAGGAGGACACCTATGGTCCGTGGGACAAAATTTCCCCAATCGAGATTGCAGAATCGGGGACCCAACTAAAATGTAGTAAAAAAACCGAGACAAAACAGCTGCCCAGGCTCCATTCGCTAATCCGATGCGACACCTGTCGAATTGTTAATGGCCAAGGAGACGAGGAATCTTTTGAGACTGCATCTCCATAGGGAAAATGCCTTCGACGTAATTATATAAGTAAATATTAAATAATATAGTATATAAAAGTAATTATTAAATAATATATTATATATAGTACTTTATATTTAGTAATAGGTTAAGGAATTTTCAATAATGCAATTATAGGAGAATATTAATATTAAAGAAATGTTTATATTTTTAATATATAATTTTAATTTATTAAATTAAAAATTCAATTGTTTTTTGTAAGGATTCAAAATTATATTAAATAAAGAAAATATTACAGAGTTAAGAGTTTTCAAAAGAGTTGTATCATGAGTCTATATGATACTCTTTGGACTGTTATCCCTACTTTAAAACTGTCAATGAAGAAAAACTAAAAGTTTGAGGACTAGCAATTTGAAGAGATTTTTCAAAATGGCTCCTCACAAGCCGGAGGCTATGACCAAAATAACCAAAATAGGATAGTCTAAACAAAAAACAAGCCTTATTTTAACACCAAAGAATTCAATACCAGAGCCAATAACCATCAAATATAAGGATAGGAGAAGAGACTAAGCGGCTAGTACTTGAGGTGAAACTTGATTGGTTGAGGAGCACCATGTTGACAAGCTTGAGGAAAATGACAAAAGATCAACTGCAATGCGAAAGTACTTGCGTGAGACTAAATAATTTTTCGACTAATTCTCTTACCAAAGTATTAAGCTTAGCATTAATGATTTCATCAACAACTAACCAGTGGTAAGCTAGCCTCTTCAATCTCTCCTCTAGACTAGCAATCTAAATTGCCAAAGGAATTCCATTTGGCTGTTCTTAGACACATGAAGACATGCATGGTCTACCCCTCCACCAACATAGAATACTATCCATAAACACTTCGCATGGCCGATGGAGGATCACACCTACTGTAGAGGAGACAATTCAATCAAATTTATTTAAATAAACATGTTTACATTTATTAATCGTGATTATAAATTTTAGATAATTGTTTTTTTGTAAACTAGCAGTACCTTCTATTATCATCGATAGCAAAATAACAATCATTTACAACAAAAACCAAGTCTTCCCATCTCTGGAAAAATAGACTTGGGGGTTAGACTAATCGCCTCCCTTGAGAGGAATTTTTTTTAGATAAATTAATACTTAATATAAAATTTATAACTTGACCTAAGATCGATAAAGGGTAACCCTCTCAATTAAGCCATAATACATCAATCTGTTTTCGACCAAGATATTAATAAAAAATTAAAACCATTTGTTAATATAATTTGCAATATGATGCATATGTTGACCGTAATGCAAAGATGTATGATATTTATGAAATGGTTTATTAATTGTAATGAAAATTTATAAATATTACAAAGTATGTTGAACATTTTGTATAAAAATTACACATTTCTAAGTTTTTTAAATAAAATTGAAAAGAAAGCATGGATGAATATTTGAAAAGAATTTATAAGAAAGTGGTTGTGTAGCTAATGTAATATTTGTCGAGCTCCGAATTGGTGTGGTTAATTAGCGTTGCTTGATATGAAGTCATGTGTTGTAAAGGAGGTTACGAGATCAAATCCCACTTGGGTTTACCTGTGTCCCATGTCTTGCGGGTGGGTGTGGGGCACCTAAGGGTATAGTGGTAGCAAGAATGGATCCCTAGACCCTGTGTTACGCGAGTAGCAACCCGACCTCAGTTTTCGATTCTCCTAATCAACAAAAAAAATGTAATTTCTGTCGAGATTATTGCGTTAGCTATAACTTATGAGAAATTATAACTTAGGAGAAATTAAACCAAGCTCATATCCACCATGCATGGCATCCATGCAAAATCTGAGAAGAGTAGGAAGTAAAGCAACAACATTTAAATTATATGATTTTGGTTCATTGAGTCGTGGCATAGCTCAATGTTTAAAGTATTTTATTGGAAATGTTTTCCATAACAACCTTCAGGAAAAGGCTAGGAAGGTAACTCCATTTTATTAAAATTTTATTAAAATTTATGGGTTGTTTTAGCATTTTCATTAGGATTATTTTTAGCTAATATTATTGTAATGTAAAATTGGAAAAAAATTTAACCTGTGTAATTATAGGAGAAAAGAAAAAAATATCATATTGATATAAATCAACTCTTCAAACTTATAGTGGCAATCATATAATAATAATAATAATAATATATTTTTAAGGTTACAATTAAGTTAGACATCAATTTGAGGTAAGAGACCCCCTTGTTTGTGGGACAAAGGGTCCTCCATTTGCATAGTGATTTAACTGCTAAGTCTACGAAAGTCTACATACCCTGCCCGTCTATATTTGAACCTATACTCTCCTAGGAAAAAACACATGTTATTAATTGTTAAACCCACTCAAGTTGTACCCTAATGTATATGTACACAAGAAATAAACAAATAAAGCAATTCTAGTTACCAATATATGTGACTTACATGATATTGGAATGTACAAGACTGTGCATAATCCGAGTGGGTTGCGTTATACAATTCGCCTCCAAAAATTCATTAAAGCATTAAACTTCGAATTGGAACTTTTACTTTAGAAAAAGTATATGACATAAAGAGTTAGGAAGATATGTTATCTGAAACGAGACATTCAATAAAAAGGGAGGGATTGAATTTGACATTTGAAATTACGGTTTTACATCTCGATTTATTAACACTTTCATAAGTAGAATATCAACTTTTCAAAGTTGCATAAGCATGCCAAGTATATTCCATATTTATATGGATATTGACAAAGATTATTGATCTCTAAAAACTTTAGAAGGGTGCTAGCCATATTCCATGTTTACCACATAACGACTGTACTAAATGTAAAATGTTGGAGGGATTGAATTTGACATTTGAAATTTTGGTTTTACATCTTGATTTTTAAACACTTTCATAAGTAGGAAATTAACTTATGAAAAATGCATAAGGATGCCAAGTATATTCCATATTTATATAGATATTGACAAAGATTATTGACCTCTAAAAACTTCAGGAGGACTCTAGCCATATGCATGTTTACCACGTAATAATTGTACTCAAACAAAATGTAAAATATTGAATGGAATCTCTCATCGCGTTCTTGTTGGGTGTTTTTATTGTCTTAATTAATTCACCAAATATTTAATTATCGATCGAGGTTTGTAAACTTATAGTTGACACAAAATATATGCTAAGGTAGAAGGGTACCTAAGGTTTCATGGAAATATTTTAACAAAGAGAAGATCGAAAGATCTTTCAAAATGGAAAACTGAGTCAAACTCCAGAAATTCAACTACTAAGGTAATTAGACTGGGACAAGACCACTAGATTAGAGCAATATCAATATATTCTACTCTACTCTATAAATTGAATAACTAAAAAGATATATATATATATATATATATATATATATATATATATATAAACAAGACTATTCTAAGAAAGTAAACTACTCTTTATAGTGAAACCTATTAATTAATTATGCAGCTTCTTAATCTGGGAATTAGAAAGGCTATAAACAAATTCAAAACTCTTAACTATATGAAAACAAGAGGTTATATTATCTGAGGCAATATTACAACTACTTAATATACCTAAGAAATCCAATAACTAAACTATACATGCGATTGACAAATATACAATAATTAAACTAAATTATCTAGTTCCATTCTCCTTGAGGATTCTGAGGATATGCATTCATTGTGATCGGATCTGGAGAAGGAGCTGTATCAAAATGGATTTCAAAAGAAACAAAGAAACTAAATGGAATTAAGTCTAATTTAACTTCTACAAAGAGATGTAAACTAAGGAGTGTCCAATCACAAGTAATAGTAAACATTGTGATTTATGTTCTACCCATAAGAAAATGTTATCAACAACTAATCTATTAATCAAGAAATAAGACTATTTTAATGATTAATTTGAAGTTGGAGGTATACTACTCTCGTATGAAACAAATGTAAGGGAATAAAATATAATTTAGAAGCAAGTAGAAAACTTAATAAAGATATTTACTTGAAAATAATTATAATTTAAAAGCAAGTGGAAAACCTAATAAAGATATCTTATTTTCTAGATCAAACCCTATTATATGAACATCTTCAGTAACTATGAAGTAAGGAGGACAAATGTTATGCTAGAAATGATGATCAAACTATAAGAACTGATGTTCCTTTTAGACAATAGAATTAGCAAGTTTAATTATAAATTCAATCTAAATAAGAATGAAGTAAACTAAACTAGGGATGCAATTGACAAATTCTACAGCAGTAATGGATGAAGGAATCAGAGACAAAAGAAACACAATTCAAAAACAAACTAAGATAAAAGGAACAAAAGATAAGAGTAATTATGGAACTTAATGGATACTTTATGTGGTTTGAAATAAGGTCCTAATTATATATATACTGTTCAATTACAGAAAGTAATACATTTTAAAAACCAGGAAAATCGAACTTGAAACAAACATAAAACAAAATGGGGAATATTAAAATCTGAATGAAGGTCTGGATGGTGGTATAGACAGACAATCCGGATGACAGTCTGGATGGTGGTATAGACAGACAGTCCGGATGACAATCTGGATGGAGAAAAAACAGTGTGAATTACGAAATAGATAACCTAAATTATCCTAACATCAGTTGATTAATGCATATGAGGTTGTAATGTAGAGAAGACAGTAACTAAGCTTATTTAACAATTGAAACAACAGAAGAATAACTTGTGCTAATCTATAGTTAAAAATAGAGATTATTTCCTATTGTTTAATGAGACAAACAAAAATATAACTGAAGTTAATCTACATCTAAACAGGAATTGACACAGTTGAATCTAACTACAAACTAATCCTAAGATATTAAACTAATTAAACTCTATCTGATTGCAAATATAAAACTAGGAAACAAGCTGAAAATAAATCTGGAAATGACTATGCGTGACCGGTCACTTTTAATTCTGGAAATGGAAACTATGTTAAAAACACAGTGTAAATTGTATTAACCATAGTAAATGCACGTTACAAAAGACAAGGAAATAAACAACATCAATTTACAAGAAAATTAAAATACCTACATAAACTAGAAATACAAATTACTTATCTACAAAAAGGAATAACAAAAATACAAATGGAGACCTCTGGTTGTTGAGGGGCCCTTCTCAGCAATCAGGGGTTGGGCTTATATTAATCAACCACTCACAAAAACAAATACATATATTCAAAGCTGAATATAGAACTTGTATTAAATTCCGAACAGAGTTTACATAATTTCCTTGCTAATGATGACGAACTAACTTGACTCTCGTCTAGAGATGACTTTATATAGTTTTACATGGATGAGCAGGTCGAACCTTTCAGTGGTCAACCGCTCCATAAATATAAAACCTTAACTGCTAAACGAACAACTGTGTAACGATTTGTGACAGTGCACAGTCATCTTCCTAATCCTTTACGCGTTGGTTATCCTCACGCGTGCTGCAGTTGTATGGTCCTTGTTGACGTGGGCATAGAGCATGGTGTCGACTCGAGAGGGAAAGATCCTAAGTATTCTAGAGCAAAGACTCTCATACCAGAAGGACGCATGCCTTATAGATCAACGAAACCATTCTATGCTTTAAACACTTGAGAATATTCCAACTAACAGGGCATGGGTTGATTGGAGGGCTATATTACGAACTGGATGCAACTGTGCGTGCTTGGCGTGAATACGTGTCCACATGGAGGCCCGTTTGGAAACCATATTCTACAAAACAAGTCTATGTATCAAGAAAGTTTACAAATATCACAGTTAAAATCATGGAATAATTAAAATCAACCAAGACTTGCATAAAATTCAATTACTTTCGTACCTGGGATTAATTGATAAGCTAATGACAAGAAGTACACCAAAAGGTGACAAAAGCAATGCCAAAAGAGAAAATTAAAAGCGAAGAATAATGAAAAAATTAGGATCTACAGTTCTTCACCTTTATACCAAATATAGCCCCATTCGAACTAGTAAAGCACTGTTACCATTGAGAATGAATGTAAATTGCATTGTTGAAGACCGAATTTCAAAATGTTTTCAAATATATTGTTTCCATCCATGTAGTGCATGGTTTCCAACCCAATAATCCTCATCATTGCCAAGAGTTGGAAAATGTAACCCACCTATGCTGCCACTTAATTTTTCATGCATGATTGTACTTCCCATATTTCCACATTTCTTTATGCATGAAAATAACTATACAACATCGAAGAACTAGAACATGTTAATGGAAGTTGAGAAATACATGACTGAGTATTGGGAAGGAAAATAAAATTGAATCCCTAGTAAGAGATCAACAAACTATGTATGGTATGCAAGATAATTTGAACTAGAGATTAGATGTAACCTAGCATATTTGCTTCTCTATCCATCCACTAGTACGACTAGGAGCTAACTCGTGTAGGATAGGATCAAAAAAGAGAGGATGGATAGTTAGTTGGGCACATGGATGTGTTGTTCCATAGGATTTGGTGGTTCAAGCATAAAGTGGCATAAATATCATCACTTAAGGTGGTGTAAAGACATGGGCAGGTGTAGGAACCATGGAGCAAGGTCCCATCTAGAAAAATCTATTGAAAGCACCTGCTTTTGATCTTGCTCAATAGAAAGGATACTTTAACAATGCAGTCGAGGTGATGTAGGAATTTCTTGTGCATGCAACACTGATTTTGCAAACATGGAAAGACCATGGTTTATAATTAAACCATTGAGTATATACTAGAGTTGGTGTTGTGATCTAAGGATGACGTATACTCATCCTATAGCAGCTTCTCAAGCTCATATCCAAAAATATGCTCCTCTATTTCCTGTTTTTGTTCTAGTCAATTAGTTTCATACACAGTTTCTTCTTCATCAGATATGACCTTAATCTAATGCAGTTTGAACACTTTGGGAGCTTGAACCAAGGTTCAACTCTTGTAGAAACAATTTCACAAAACAAAAATGCTTATGGTAAGGGATTCCAAAAACATATTCAATAAGAATTGAACCTTGATCTCTTATCATCTCATGGATCCATAAAATATGTTTTTAATTGACTGGGTGCAATGAACAATAGAATTTAGGGACCTTTCCCTCAAGGACGAGCCAAAAGAATATCTCGAGCTTATAAGGGAAATTTAGACACCAACTAATGTTACACCACCATATAGGAAGAGGTAAGCCCTCCTCTTTGAGCATCAAATAACCCAATATAGGTATATATTTTCCACCATTGGCATTCTTAACCCAAATCCGTTCATCTTCCTTACCACTAAGAAAAACTTTGCTAGCAGATAAAGACTGCATATATCTATCCCAGTGAGGCCTCTCCATATCATTTAAGGATAAATCATCACTTGATAGCCAATATTGGTTAATAAAATTGTTAATGTCATAAATTTGAACATGATGGAGAAAGAGATATCCCCTATTAGTCAAGGAGATAATCATATTGACCAAGATTCTATGGAATTCATCACAACCAATCCAGGGATCTTGTTACCCAATGGAGAGGAAAAAATGTTACCCTCCTTCAAATCTTACTTTTCAATATGTTTCCTCTTAGTGAGTCATTTTTTGATGAGTTATATATGATCTATCCATAAGGTTTACTTTGGCTATCATCCTCTAAGTGAGGGGAACTTCCTAAGAGATTTCCCCCAATATATATTACCTAGAAACAAAAATGACAAGGGTGTTCGAATATTGTATTTATTGGTTATGGGAAAGGACCTGATATTTGTGTCAATAATGGTATGCAACATTCACATGGAGTCACTTTAGACTTCCAAATTTTTTAAGAGATATACATTGGTGTGTTCTTGATCTCCATATGTTGTCTTAAGGTGGGATGTGTTCAAAATGGCATCATCTTATTGATGATGGGTGTTAATTAACCAACAAAAGTAACAGTAACTAATTTAATCCATCATAAGTTTTGAATGTATATTTTGCATGTAAAAATTTCAATTTACTAGCATAATAGGTATACTTTATGCATTATTTTCTATTGTCCTTGTCATTTTAATAGCATCTCTTAATACCAATTTTAAATACAATTTAAATGAAATAATAGAATCAAGGCAATACTAGTAGATTACCTCAGTAACTATTCAAATTAGTAATTTAGTAGCAATCAGAGCAGTGTAAACTTCCAATCCTTAGTCCAATTGAAATAATGTTACCTAAACTAGGATTAATTCTCCCAACCAACTAGCAACTTAGTTGTTATTTCTAGGAAACCTATGGGGTTTCCTATCCCTCTATGACCACAACTCTAACAACAACAACAACAATCACAAAAAATTCATACTCAACAATCCACCTCAAGGTTCTAGTTCCAAGTTCCATGTTATTAACAAATAGTGTTTCCCTCTCCAACTCCTTCTCTTCCAAGTGTCAACAACCCCCTTTATCCACCAAAGTATCCTTACAATGTTTTCCCACCACCTTCCTTCCTTCTCATAAAATAATAATTTGTGCACCTAAGTGGTCCCAATGGTTAATAAAACGGGTTACCTCTGGGGAGGTCATAGGTTCAATTCTGGTTGGTGGTAGAGCTGCATATATTGACCCATCATAGTGAAGCTAAAAAGGTAGGCATCCCCTTGATGTGAATTCTCGGCCCAAGTTGACCTATGATTTATTGGTATGTGTGGCTTGCCGATTGTTGCATATACTCTTGGGAGGTTGCTAAGTTCCCTTAGTTAAAAAAAATACCTACCAAGATATTGATTTATGAACCCACTCAATAAGGCAAGTCTTCAAATTTAATTCAATTCATTCTCGTAGGTCTAACTATAACAAAATATTCACTTATCATAAATACTCTTGAAGCAATTCAAATTCCATCAATTTATATTTGGTAATTATTAAATGTCTCAAGTTCTAAAATGGCATGTGAATGAGAGGTACTGTATACCAAATGAGAGTTAATTGAATCTAAATGAAATATAACTAATATAAATGCAATTGAAATGCAATTAATAAAAATGAAATGTAAATAAATCTAAATGCCATGTAACTAATATAAATGCAAATGCAATGTTGATTATAGTAATGTATTTTAACCCTTAACGTGCTTATCATGCATCGACCATTAATAATAATAAGAATTTAATTGCTAATATATATTAGGTTATTCTAGTGTACACGTGCAAGGTATGTATGTGTGGCCAACATATACATAGCTTGTGTGGGTATTAAATATAACCATCACCACCTCTAATGCATAGTTCCTAAATTATCTTAACCACATATCCAGAACAATAATCGAGTAAACAAAACACTATATCGTCTTACTAACTAAGTCAGAATACTCCAGTACCAATTGAAAATTATTATTAGGTTTACCCTTAATGAGTTAAACACATGATTTACAAGCGAAAGGAAACAAGTACAAAACTAAGGTGACATATCTAATCCCCAAAGATCATTCTTACTAATCTAAATCATCCTTCCTTCCTAATCTACTTCCATCTTCCACTTCCTATATGTTCCTCTGTTATAATATGTTGGATCGTCAACTATATCGATGTAATCCCCCATATGACCAATAATAAAAATCATACACTAAATCAACCTAACTTCCCTAGTAGGCAACCGACAATTTCCATCACATAAATTCAAGAGCATTGCTTAACACGACCCTCCCACGACTCCGAGTTTCAGATGATAAATGGTGGGAAATACCTTCACCGTCTTAATAGAATGAGGGCCAACACCCACCAATAATTACACTATGTTGGTATTAGAGTTACGTCACTGAATGATCGTGTAATGAATAAAAATATATAATAAATAAACATTAAATAACTACTAATAATTAAATAGCTAACACTTAACGAAGAGTGTAACAAATATACAATAATATATTAATTATAGTTATTAATTACTAGGTAAAAGGGTGTAACCCTTCACTACACATGCTCAAGTCTATAAATGCAAGCTTCATTGTAAAATCTTATCATCACTTATCTATCAATTTATACATCATTTTATATCTATGGATAGGTGGGTTATTTTAGAAATTATGGGTTCAATCCAAGTTAATTGAGAATATCCAACTATGGATGTTACAGGGGTATCAGAGTGAAGTTACCATTCTGGCTTTTAGGGTTTCCCTAAAAAATAGGACCATGTCCTTAAAAAATAAGAAAAAATAAATAAATAAATAAAAGGTAAAAGTAGACCCCCCCCGCAAAAGGTAAAAGTAAAGCCACATGTGGTTTCTTAATAAGTGGGTTTGGGTTTGAATCTAAAAGTGCATAATAATTACTCCTAAGAAGCAAGTGAGATTCAAAGAAAACTCAAGAATCACATTTCAAGATATTACAATGAAATCAGATCTAGAAGCTCCAACATCTGAAGAATTCAAGGATATATCAAAGATGTTTTCATAGGGTAATTAGAAGTCAGAACAAAATAAGCATAAAGAAGTTGAAAAAGTTGTTTCTAGTAAGGATGAAGAAATTAATCGTTTAAGAATCATAGTCAAGACTTGACCGCACAAATTAAGAAATTAAAAAGGGAAAAAATATCACAAGAAGAAATCCAAGAGGAATTCCACCAAAAGGAAGTGGATCTCCAAAATGAATTCAATCAGAATCTATTGCAAAAAAATGAAGAAAATTCTTGCTTGAAAAAATCCTTAGAGTTATTATCAATCAGTAAATCGTGAGAATCACAAACAATTGAAGTTTCTACAAGGGTTCCACAAATGGATTGAATGCCTTATCTTCACCCAAATCACAAGATTTGAAACAACCAACATCAAATTAATGCAGAAAATGAACATCATTCTTCTTATAGACAAACCGACTACAACCTTGAAAATGAACAAAAAAAACATCGACAACTTTTATGGAAGCCTAAATTAAGAAGTTCTGTACGAGCAGTCGATCATCAAACAATTCCAATGAAGGTAGATTTGGGATGGATCACTTCCCAAAAAATGCAACACATTAGTTCAACAATCAGAAGATTATACCGCCTAGTTTCATCAAGCATTGTACTTCCAAGCTCACAACATCATGAAAAGTTGTTACGAGAAAGATACCAAAGTCATACAATAAACTATGCTTTGAGGACAAAGAAATTCTAAGGGATAGGCAATGTAATGAACAAAAATATATATAATAAATAAACATTAAATAACTACTAATAATTAAATAGCTAACACTTAACGAAGAGTGTAACAAATATAAAATATATATTAATTATAGTTATTAATTACTAAGTAAAAGGGTGTAACCCTTCACTACACATGCTCAAGTCTATAAAGGCAGCATCATTGTAAAATCTTATCATCACCTATCTATAAATTTATACATCATTTTATATCTACAGATATGCGGGTTATTTCAGAAATTACGTGTTCATTCTGAGTTAATTGAGAATATCCAACTATGGATGTTACAGATCGGTTTTAGAAACTCGGTTTCCTACATAAACCTGTACTAGCCCACATACACCCCACATATCATAGCAATGTATTGAGCCAACAATTAATCCATAACTTAATGCTTCATAGGTTACCATTTTGTCTTTTGTGTCCACGACGTCAATGTAACTTTATTGTCAGAAGTACATGTCTATCACTTAGCCCCTCTAATCTTTGGATTAGCCTCGTCCAAAAAATAATATCATGCATAGTGTTTCATTCTTCCCAAGTAATTATCAAGTTATAAATTGCCAATCAATCTAACAAGATGATATATTCATCATGTACGTGGCATTCAATTATTTATTTAATTATAACATAAATTGGTATCCACATACCCTATTATTTTGTTTAGATTTGCATACTAGAGGTAAATCACACAATTGTCATCATTAATAAGATAAATGAGGAAGTTAAAACATGACTTCTACTTATCAGTAGGTTCATAAATCCACAAATATAGTTTCCTTAGTTGAGTTGAGTCCAACAAATAATAAGCAAAAGAGACTACGATATGACTCTTTATGTTGCTTAGCTATCAAATAAAAATATGGGGCCTTACATGAATTTCATATGTATCCAAAATAGCTCATTTGAAACCACAAATCAATTGTTAATAATTATATACAATAGTGGTTAATCAATGCACTTTCCATGAGGTGGAGATGACTTAAAATGAGATTTAAAATTTGAAAAATATTAACTTTATTTTGGAGTTAAAAAAATTGTTTTTATGATAATAAAAACAATTCAGTAGAATTTTGTGATAAATAATTTGAAAAACATGTAAATAATATTCTAATATTAATGACTTTGACAATGACATGATAGTGACATGACAAAGAAATCTACATAAGAGACTTTTGTGAACAATTTATCATAACTTTTTTTCAAGAAGTAGTTTACATTCATCCAAAATTGGGGTCCACTCCCCACAACTATGGATCTTCCTCCCCTAGTGAGGATAAGTATTAGGTGGGTGATGCCAAGAAATGGGCATGCTACAAATGGAAGAACTATTGATCTTTCTCCCCAAACAAGACAAGTTTTAGGTGGGTGATCCCAAGAAATTGACATGCTACAAATGGAAGGAAATTGTACAAAATGATTAAAGTTTAATGCTTATTAAGGTTAGTAGGTGATTTGAACATTAAGCACATGTGTTGGGAGAGACAATAAGGCATGCCATATCCAATACCATTACAACATCACCACCTAGAATCTAGCTCCTAGAATGAAATGATTAAAGTTTAATGCTTATTAAGGTTGGTGGGTGATTTGAACATTAAGAAAATGTGTTGGGAGAAACAATAAGGCATGGACACATCCAATACCATTACAACATCACCACCTAGAATCTAGCTCCTGAAATGAAATTGTTGCAGCAATCATTGTTACATTCATTGTCTTTTGAACATCCTACTTCTCTTATTCCCATTCTCTTTTTGACAGTTTAACCAAGGGAAAGAAAAATACGTGGCCCATTTACAACTATAAAACATTTGCAAATTTAGCATATATATATAAGGTTTTTAACAAAGAATGTATGGTTAGAATAATAAAAGGTACATGGGAATTTTATTTTATCCCTCTTTCCTCAAACATCTTATCGGTGACAAATTTAATATATATTAGGTGTCCATAAACCAATTTTTCTTTTATTGGTTTTGATTGGATTCAATGTAGTTTCTACTTCGAGCTAATTATTCTAGATGCTAAGATACCAAATTTATAAATTAACCAACACCATACCGATACTGGGAACCGTACTGAGAAAGCTATGGATTGCACCCAACCCCAAGATCAATTGCCCGGTACCAGACATATATGCATTCGGGGATTTCTCGATTGCACAAATAAAGGGGAGTTCCCACTGATGATAGAAGGGATAGGGCGAGTCCAGAATGGAGGATGTGGTTAAGCAGTTTAATCAATTTGCTCTGCTTTAATATAATACTAGGATCAGAAAGTAAATGAATGAACCTCAGATCTAGGTGAACCAGCTGAATGAAATGACCATAGACCGACTTATCACTACTTCCTCAATCCAAGCATAGTAATAATTGCATATTAATAAACAATAAAGAAATACTCATCATTCCGTGATATACCCACTAACTAGTTGCAAATTGATAATGTTTAATTGAATTAATAATAATAATAAGACATGACAAACCTCGAAGCTCTTTCAACTCCTTCTTTGAAAACCATGGTTTCAAACATGCTTCCACTAAGGCCCCTTTCTAGGCATTTTGGATACATGTCGATAAATCTCCATCTTTTCCATAACCAATATGTAATATGCGAGAAATTGATTAATAAATGTGAATTTTTTTCTTTTTTCATTTGGACAAAGCATACAAATAGTTGGGCCCTTATAATTGCACTTTTTCAAGACATATAATGTTGAAACCTTGTTGAAGTCTTTCTTGGAGCCTTAAGCTTCTAGATTTTACTCCACAAGCAAAAATAAATCTTGTATAAAATTTTAAAGACACAGGGTAGGATTTGATCCACTTATGTGTGCATGGGACACGCGATCGTCACTATGTAATCTATCTATGTGCATCCACACGTTTAACCACTACCTCAAGATGATCACATGGCTCTAGAAACATCCTTATGTTAATTGAAGCTTACTTCCAACAAAGAATTAAACCCTATTAAGAATGAATGAAGCTCTATTACTATTAATACACAAAATCGACCTTTCGTAAACATAGATTTACATATTATTTTTAGGAGGGGTTGAGAATCATGGGCCCATTTCTCAATAAATATAGTTAATAGTATTAAATTGCTTATTTTTTTTACTTGAAAACATATATATTTGTTTCTTTTTGGATAAAAAAACTTTATATTTTCTATTTAAAAATGAAATCAAAATATACATCAATCCGTTCTTCAGGTTCAAGAGACCCAAGATAAAAACTCATCACAAGATCATTGTTACAAACAATATCTACAATTTTCAACATCCTACACTTCCCCATAAGAAAGCTTTCAAAACACTAAAACATTACAAACAATACACCATGACAAACGAATCGATCTTTCAATATCGTCTTGAAAAAAATACAAATTCATATAATAACTAATTAAATACTCTCGTATGAAATCTTGAAGTTGTAATACTTCCTCCCATTAACTTCTCAAAAAAATTATCCAACTTAATATTAAAAATAAAATATATTTATTACAATTTAAGAAAAAATAATCCAAACTTCCTCCAAATTATGCAATGTTAATAGTGTTAGGATTATTAATCCTCCCTTGTCCAATTTGGTCATATGTCTAAATCGGGAGTCATGTCTAAATCGGGAGTCCATCCAGTCTATTTATAGTCATTAACACCATTGGGTCCACTTGGCCTAATTAGGGCACATGTTTCAGTTACTAAAGTGTGGGGAACACTAATTGAGGCTCACTGCCACTTATTGCACTTGATTGCATCAGTTTAGGATCCTCCTAGACCAATCCCTACAATTTAGGAGGCACTGGGAGTGCCAAAACCAACCAAGGTCAATTAAGTTCAGTTGATGACTGGTTAAGCTGAGTTAGGAGTCAGTTACATTCAGTTATAGTCCTCTACATTCAGTTAGCGATAGGTTTTCATGGCTGCAATAAGGAGGGGCGCATTTCTTACCTACCACAATCAGTTAGCCTCAGTCAACACTGAATGTAACACTTGAGTTGTGTTTTAGAACTCCGATGAACTCCGGTTATGGTTTGGACAAGGTCAGTTAATTATTGAGTCCTCCGATAGTGATTTAGACAAGGTCTTAGTTACCTACAGTCAAGTAGAGTCTAATCAATTCGAATTTCCTCATGTGGATTCGAATTGCATGTGGCTATTTAAGCCATTGTACTTCATTGTTATTATTATCTAATTACTCTTTGATTAATGAAAAGCATTCACAGCTGTAAGCCATTTTTGCACTGTTTCATTCTTCAATAACTGAGTAAATTTTGTGATCTATCATGTGAGTTTTGTGTTTGTCCACAGATCTATGTGCTCAATTTAATATGGTATCAAAGCCTCGGTGGACAAGTCACTTCTCCTCCTCAGATATCCTACTGGATCATTTTTTGAGCATAATTGCTCCTTCCAGCACTGCACCAGAAGCGAAGAATTTACCACTTAATACCCCAAGCAAAGGAATTGTTGATCAAGCTTGCTTGATTAACTAAGCTGGGTGTGAAGAAAATTCCAAAAGTGCAGGTTGTCCGACCTTATGGTGCCCTTTTTTTGTTTTTGTAGGTACAACTTCGAAATGAGTTCATCAGTTCCTCTTCTGACCCGATCCTCAGACTATTATGAATGGAAGGTGAAGATGATTATATTTCTGAAAAGACAAGATCTCCTTTGGGTGTCTAATGGAATCGGTAGAAAGTCTTTTGAGAGTAAAAATGACTGGCTAAATTCAAAGGATGCAGCTTTTGAAATAATGAAACTGGCTCTTTCTCCTAGCATGCGCTACCTCAGTGGATCTATTAAAGATCCACAGGAACTCTGGACAAGATTGGATAGAACCTTTCGAATGATTTATGAGGATCATAATAGCACTTTGGAGAGCACATCCAGCACCATAAGCATCCTTGATCCAAAAATATCATCCTCCATTCTCTCTGATGAAGTTGTTCAAGATGAAGAAGAAGCAGAAGATTCTACACAGTCAATTCGAATTGAAGACAGTCTCCATGCAGTGACTCCTTCTCCCGATGCTCCAGAAGTTCATGAGACCTCTGATATCTCATCTTCTCATATTGCTGAAATAGAAGAAGACATTCGAATCTCTGATATTGAAGAAAAATTCTGCTGTACTTCCATGCAAACATTCACCGATGATTTTCCTTTGAATTATGTGCAAAATTTACGAGTAATTGTTTCCGAAAGTGAAGAGAAATTTGATTTTTCTCCCTCTAATGTTGCTGCTGGTGTGCAAATATGTGATACCTTGGATATTTTGGAAGAAATATCAGATTACCAGTGTGAGCCATTCGCTCCCCATGATCTAGTTTTTCCAACAAATTCCTGCAGGATTGCATGCACCAAAATTCAGAATTTTGAAGAAGAAAGCTGTGCATCCACCGTCTCGGTTAACCATTTATTTGAATATGATATTAACCTTATTGGATCTGATATGATATTATTTAGATCTGACCTAATATTTCTTGGTTTAATATACCAAATTCATAATCTTTCAACACTTCTTGTAGCTGTTCTCATCAACGGTGTGAAGAAACAAGTACCGCAAGTATCCTACAAAACTGCTGCTGGGGATTTGATTCCATTTCACAGTTTTGGATCTGTTTTGAACCTGTTTAGATCTGATTTACTTTCTGATCTAATATTATTTGGTCCATATTTTAAAATTCAAAAGCTTTCAGTCATGCTTATAGCTGCTCTCACTGATTTCGGTGTGAAAAATCAAGTACCGCACTTTCTCTTCAAAACTGTTAATGGGGATTTGGTGTTAGTTTCCTCATATGAGGTTGCTGATATTTTATTATGTGATTCATTAGCTATTTCAGAAGCTATATCAGACTATGGAGCTCAAGCATTCTCTCTCAACAATCCCAGTGCTTCTCTACCATTGATCACATGCTCATCTCCTCACAGAACTAGTAAAGAGGAAGATTTTCTGCATCCACCTAGACACTTGCTCCTAACACTTGGGGTTGTTCTTGCCACTCATGGTTTGTTGTTCATGGCTGCAACATATCAGTTTCTTGAGTGTTCCTCACATGTTTTGAATCCTCAAGAACCTTTTCTCACTTATCAGTTGACTTCAGTTGCTCTACATGGGTCCAATCTTCATCCGGCAGCTGTCTATATTTATGATCTAGTTAAGCATATCATTCTTATTCCAAAGAGGAAGATTCCTCTAGACGTAATGATGGAGAGGTTCACATGCTAGGCCCTAGGATATCTGTGCATAGAAGAACCAGATTGATGCTAATTCTACCTGCTTAATTAGAGGGGGGGGGGGGGGGTTTCCATGTGGTTTTTCCCCAGCACTTTGTTTTTGAGCAGTTACTTTACTTTACTTGATGTAATGGGTGACCTATGGTCTTAGTTAGTAGAGCCCATAGATTGTCCAGGTTAGCATTCAGGGGGGTGTTAGGATTATTAATCCTCCCTTGTCCAATTTGGTCATATGTCTAAATCGGGAGTCATGTCTAAATCGGGAGTCCATCTAGTTTATTTATAGTCATTAACACCATTGGGTCCACTTGGCATAATTGGGGCACATGTTTCAGTTATTAAAGTGCGGGAAACACTAATTGAGGCTCACTTCCACTGATTGCACTTGATCGCATCAGTTTAGGAGCCTCCTAGACCAATCCCTACAATTTAGGAGCCACTGGGAGTGCCGAAACCAACCAAGGTCAGTTCAGTTCAGTTGATGACTGGTTAAGCTGAGTTAGGAGTCAGTTACATTCAGTTCTAGTCCTCTACATTCAGTTAGCGCTAGGTTTGCATGGTTGCACTAAGGAAGGGCACATTTCTCACCTACCACAGTCAGTTAGCCTCAGTCAACACTGAATGTAACACTTGAGTTGTGTTTTAGAACTCCGATGAACTACGGTTATGGTTTAGACAAGGTCAGTTAACTATTAAGTCCTCCGACAGTGATTTAGACAAAGTCTTAGTTACCTAGAGTCAAGTAGAGTCTAATCAATTCGAATTTCCTCATGTGGATTCGAATTGCATGTGGCTATTTATGCCATTGTGCTTCATTGTAATTATTATCTAATTACTCTTTGATTAATGAAAAGCATTCACAGCTGCAAGTCATTTTTGTACTGTTTCATTCTTCAATAATTGAGTAAATTGTGTGAACTATCATGTGAGTTGTGTGTTTGTCCACAGATCTATGTGCTCAATTTAATAAATAGTTCACATTAATCACAACTTTATAAATCTTCTAACATTATTCCAGGGTATAATAATTAATAATGCAATAATCAATATCATGTTAATAGTAATAAATTATTTATTTTTTGGTCCGTATAATAATTAATAAAATAATAATCAATATCATATTAACACCAATAAATTATTTATTTGGTTTTGAATATAGTTATCTTATTTAGTTGTGAACTTCCTTTCATATGATTGTTTGTATATCAATTTGTATTTCTTTTTTAATTATGAAAAAACTTCAAATTTATCAATTCTATTTTCTCATTTAAATATTAAAATTAACTTCATATCAATTTGTATTATTTTTTATTTCCAAAAATTTGTATTTCTTTTTTAATTATGAAAAACTTTCAAATTTATCAATTCTAATTTCTAATTTAAATATTAAAAAAAGTGACACTTATAGTTAACTTTTAATAATTTAAATACAATTAAAAAATTGACACTTATCGTTACCTTTTAATAATTTAAATACATAGATTATATCGTATTCATATGTACATTTTTAATATAATAGGTTATGAAAAATCTTGACTTACTTACATATATAAAAAGTAATTTTTCGTATTCATATGTATATTTTTAATAATATAATAGGTTAGGAAAAATCTTGACTTGTACTTATATATATTATATAAGTAAGTATTAAATAATGTACTATATAAAAGTAATTATTAAATAATATAGTATATAAATACTTTTTATTCAAAGGAATTTTCGATCATGTAGTATAGGGTATATTAATATTAAAGAAAAGTTTATATTTTTATGTCTTAGACGGGGGACATATATATAGGTCTGTGATTTTTTCCAGAAGAAAAAAGCTTGTCCTTGATATTCAAATTGAATCAAAGGGCATATAACGTGCCATCCCAGTATATGGGTAACATACATGATAATGGGTACTGTGTAAAAACCATTCTGTTGCATCATGAATGAGTAACATTCCAAGAGAGTGGATAGGTGACTAGATCAGAAACTGCATACATTTCCATCAGTAAAGATGATGTCTTTTATGACCATATTTACCGTGAACCAAAAAGATAGCTTCGTCATCTAAAGGAGTCCGCTCCAATATAATTCACAAAGTGCCATAAAAGAGATCCTGCACCGGGCTCAAAAGAGCATAAACCTGTCTTGTGTGTGGTCAAATGAATATATAGGTCTGTGATATTACTTTATCCATACGTAACATAATATTTCTTTTAAAACCAAGGTTTAACTATATTAGAAATTACAAATAATTAAATTAATTTTAAATCATGAATTTTCTGATCATCTTGATTGATCCGTGAGTGGGTGACGTCAAGGCTGACTAGAGCATTGGCGGTGGAGGTGAGCTCAGCATTTTTAATGAGTTCATTCAGTAATTACTACCTGTATCCATGAGTGTGTTGCACTAAAGTAATAAAGGATTGATGTACTAAAAGTTATGTTTGGTGTTAATCCGGATTTGAAATCTGTCCAAGACCTGTATAAAGCCGAGCAAAACTCAGTTGGGAGTATTTCAATCCAGATTTGAAATCCGTCCGAGACCTGTATTAAGCCAAGCGAGACTCAGCTGACGAATAAAATTTGTTTTAAGCCCAAGCAAATCCCAAAGTTTTTGTGTTCTGCAATTGGATAGAGTACCAGTTTTTGTGCTTTCACAATTGCATCTGTAAAGATAGGTGTGGAAATGCATAACTTGTCCAACATGTTTTCTGATATTGCTGGGAAAGTTCTGTGATTAGAAATTGGGATAATTATGGGTGATAATTGAGAAGCTTGTTTTAAAGTTGATTGTGGAATTAATGTGAAGAGAACATGTCATAGCTTGTTCATATAGGGCAGTTTTTTTGGATAGTAGTCAGCAAATGGTGGTGTTTTGTATTGCCCAAAAAATCAGTTGTGGAGAACACTGAAAGCTTCAGACCTATATCTGAAAACACAAATCTGATACTTCTAGGAGAAAGATTTACAATGTGAACAACATACCTAAAACTACACTACATATTGATATAATTACTATTTCCTAAAAATCAAATTACTGTGCTAGTTGACAATGTGACTACCCAAGAATTTTGTTATATTTGACTTCTCAATATGAATTATGGCCTGTAAGAATAAGTTTCCGATAACTATGTTCAGAAGTAGCATGTGTGAATGAATAACTTTGGAGAGATGGAATTCACATCCTTCAATGTCCATAGTAATTATTTTGTTGACATGAGAGAGCTATTAGGAAAAACATAACTCTTCAAACATAAGAAGTTTCACCTTTTGCTGCTCAGAAGGGCATCCATATATAATATCAAGGGTGAACAAGCTTTTTGCTTTTTAGATGCTTTTGAAGATCCAGGCTTCCAAGTTTCAGGTTCATGAAAGGGTCAACTGTATGAAGTTTACTTCTAGACTAGAATTGTAATATGACAAGTTCTACTCCATGTTAATCTCAGCATTGTTTTGCAGGTATGATACTCCAACCACCACAGGATGAGGAAGAACCCCAGGAAGAGGACTTCAGCATTGTTTTGCAGGTATGATACTCCAACCACCACAGGCTGAGGAAGAACCCCAGGAAGAGGACTTCAGTTTTGGAAGCAAAGGTATGATGGAAAATGCAAGAACAGGGGATAAAGACGGTCCAAGGCTGTCCAAGTTCACCTCAAGCTCTACGGAAACTCTTACACCAAGGCTACTGGGCGAAGCTGTTGGAGAACTAAATGAATCACCACCATCAGTTGTCATGATCAACCTAATCCTCTATTTGGTATGGCGTAAACTTGTGCGAAATCCAAACACCTATGCAAGTGTCATTGGAATTAGCTGGGCTCTGACTTCATACGGGCATGATTTCTTACAGAAAGATTCCTGCCAAACTTTTATTTTCTTTATGTAGGGCTGATGAAACAACGTTGTTTTTCTACTGTGTATATATTTTGCATGCCCTTGCTTTTTGTCTAAACAAGTAGACCAACAAAATTAAGGACATAACATTATAGAATGAGGAATGGATTTTAAGACACTATGTTTTTTCATTTGATCTATTAAAATAATAGTAGAGTAATTGAGAATATGCTGCTTTTCATAGCCATGTTATCCCCCTAAAACACCTTCCGTTACTCGATAGTAGGCATAATAAAGGCATTAAACAAGTTGCTTTGGCCTTAGAACGCTATAGAATCTGTGCCTAGTATGAAATGCAATCGTTCCATTCCAAATACCCATTATTCCCACATGTATGCTGGGAAATTTGTTTCTTAGTCACATTATAGAGAAATAAATTGCAAAGTAAATATCAATTTCCAAGCAATGCCTAGATAAAAGAGAGTAGGAAGTTTAGTGCTAGATTTCAAGAACTTGTTTTTATGTGAGCCAACATTGCCTTACAAGTTGTTAATCAAAATTTAGATGAGGATCTCTATTGTGCATCGAAGTCCCTGTCTACTAGTATTCCTAGTTTTTAACAAAACTGTACTAAACACATTTATTCAGCTCTTGTTTTCTTCATTCCAATTATAATTTTTCTGACATTACTTTGGATATGTAGGTGGCATTTAACACCAAACAAAAAACAAAAAAACAAGTCTTATTTAACACCAAAAGAATTCAATATCAGAACTAATAATCATCAATATAAGGATAGGAGAAGAGACTAGGCGGCTAGTACTTGAGGCTCAAACTGGATCGGTTAAGGAGCACAATGCTGACAAGGTTGAGGAAAATGACAAAATATCAACTGCAAGGGCAAAGTAGCTTGCATGAGACTAAATAATTTTTCGATTAATTATCTTACCAAACATTAACCTTGGCATTAATTATTTCATCAACAACTAACTAGTTGTAAGCTAGAATCTTCAATCTCTCCTCTAGAATAGCAATCTGAATTGCCAAAGGAATTCCATTCGGTTCTTCTTGGACACATGAAGACATGCATGGTCTACCCCTCCACCAACATAGAATACTATCCATAAACACTTCGCGTGGTCGATGGAGGATCACACCTAAAGTAGAGGAGAAAATTCAATCAAATTTATTTAAATAAAAATGTTTACATTTATGAATCATGATTATAAATTTTAGATAAATTAATACTTAATATAAAATTTATAACTCGACCTAAGATCGATAAAGGGTAACCCTCTCAATTAATCCATAACACATCGACCTGTTTTAGACCAAGATATTAATAAAAAAATAAAATCATTTGTTAATATAATTTGCAATAGGAGTAGTCTAACGGGTCGACGATTTCGCTCGGCGTTAGACTACTCCGTCCATCGTCTCCGTTAACAAGATCTATTAACCGTCAATGCCTCCGGCCCCTTCCGTTCTCGTTTCCGTGAGCATCCTTCACCGGGTCCCACATGATCCCCGCATATCCGTCGTTCCCGTCCGTTGCCTTGATGTCCTCCCTGCAGATCCACTGTCTCTCTTAGCTACTAAGGCAGTTTCTTTCCTGTATAGGTAAGATTTTATCGCACTTATCCATTCTTTTCCTATCACTGTATCTATAATTTTCTTCCTTCGAACTTACAGTGTTTTATCGACCCGTTAGACTACTCCTTTTTTATTTTATTATCCAGATTGATCTATGATATGGTTGACAGGATCATGAATGTAACCTAACAAAACAAACCAATGTCAGTGTGTTGTGTGGGTTAAACTATTTTTTCCATTGAAGCTGTAAATTGCTTCAATGTCAAAGTATTAGTATAATGGCATGGTTATACTGTTTTATTTTGTCGGAGTATTAGTATAATGGCATGGTTATACTGTTTTATTTTGGGAATATAAAAAAAATGTGTACTAATTGTCATTTTTGATAACCTCATCAACATTTACAGATTTTAATATAACAACAAATTTTATATAGTATTAAGGTTTTAGTATGACCACAAACCTTACATAGTATTAAAACTTAAATCTCATAGTATTAAATCTTAGATCTCAAACAGATTCATTTCCCAAACAAACCTTACAGAGCTAAAATCACTCTTGCTAATAGGGCCAAACACTGTGTAATAAAAATTCAGTGGCCACTACCCTTCATGAACACAATACATATCAGGTCCAACCGATAGTGTCTTTGAATAATAATTATACATAATATATATTAATTTTCCAATGCCAACGCTCCTGTGTCTCAGACTCTACAAATTACATCAGGTCAATGCTAATGTTTCTGTGACCAATTCCCATGGCTATTTCGATCAAATCAATTCTATTATATACAACTTCTGCTCCTTCGAATTATTATGTACAGAATCACGGATAAGATTAGCGCCAGTCCACAGTTTCTTATCAAGATCCCTTTTGGATATGTACAAACAAAAATAGTTTATTTGTACTGTCACAAGTGAGAGAATCACGGGCTAGAAAATGCAATTGGCCAACATGGGTGAGAAAGCAAAGGTCGAGGTTCATGAAGACCATTCAGCTATATAAGTGGACTATGGTTTAATAGCAGGGCAATGCAGGAGCATAGCCGCTCTTATTCTCAAGTTTGCTTTACTCTGCGCAAGCAATATTAGAAGAATGAAGCTGATGAAGATAATTGTCTTGGCCATATCTATGGTACTGTTGTTGGCTAGCGTTTCTGTGGCTCAAGGTTATATTCAAATATGCAATGTGAATAAGGATGACCTAATGCCACGGTATGTCCGCAGTAACACACTCTACTGTACAACCTCCACCACAGCCAGTGAAAGCCTGTTGCACGGTGTTAGGCACAACAAATCTTACGTGCTTCTGTGAACTGGGGAACAACTATCCCTCGCTTCTTTACATGTTCGGCATCGATTCCAAACTTTCCAAGGAAGAAGTGTTTACCTATGCAGGAGAGAAACCGCCTTAGTAGCTGAGAGAGACAGTGGATCTGCAGAGAGGACATCGAGGCGACGAACGAGAACGACGGATCTGTAGGGATCATGTGGGACCCAGTGAAGGATGCTCACGGAAACGAGAACGGAAGGGGCCGGAGGCGTTGACGGTTAATAGAGCCTGTTAACGGAGACGATGGACGAAGTAGTCTAACGCCGGGCGAAATCGTCGACCCGTTAGACTACTCCATTTGCAATATGATGTCATGCAAAGATGTATGATATTTATGAAATAATTTATTAATTGTAATGAAAATTTATAAATATTACAAAGTATATTTTCCATAAAAATTACACATTTTTAAGTTCTTAAAATAAAATTGAAAAGAAAGCACGAATGAATATTTGAAAAGAATTTATAAGAAAGTGGTTGCGTAGTTAATGTAATATTTGTCGAGCTCTGAATTGCTGTGGCTAATTAGCGTCGCTTGATATGATGTCACTTGTTGTAAAGGAGGTTACGAGATCAAATCTCACTTGGGTTTACCTGTGTCCCATGTCTTGCAGGCGGGTGTGGGGCACCTAAGGGTATAGTGGTAGCAGGAATGGATCCCTCGACCTTGCGTTACGTGAGTACCAACCCAATCTCAGTTTTCGATTCCTCTAATAATAATAAAAATGGTAATTTTTGCCGAGATTATTGTGTTAGCTATAGCTTAGGAGAAATGATAACTTAGGAGAAATTGAACGAGGCTCATATGCACCATGCATGGCATCCCTGCAAAATATGAGAAGAGTAGAAAGTAAAGCAAAAACATTTAAATTATATGATTTTGGTTTGCTGAGTCATGGCATAGCTCAATGTTTAAAATATTTTATTGGAAATGTTTTCCATAGCAACTTTTGAGAAAAGGCAAGGAAAGTAACTCCATTTTATTAAAATTTATGGGTTGTTTTAGCATTTTCAGTAGGATTATGTTAAACTAACCTTATTATAATGTAGAAAATGGTATAGAAGAAAAGAAAAAAAATATCATAATGATATAAATTGTATAAAAATCAATTCTTCAAACTTATAGTGGCAATGATATATTAATAATAATAATAATAATAATATATTTTTAACGTTACAATTAAGCTAGGTATCAATTTGGTGTAAGAGACCCCCTTTCTTGTGGGACAAAGGATCCTCCATTTGTATAGTGATTTAACCGCTAAGTCTACATACTCTACCCCCTCCAAATTCGATCCTATAATCTCCTAAAAGAAAACACATGTTCTTAATTTTTCGACCCACTAAAATTGTACCCTAAACTTTAAATAAATATGTGCATGAAAAATAAACTAGTAAAGCAATTTTAGTTACCAATTTTAGTTACCAAGATATGTGACTTGCATGATATTGGAACGTACAAGACTGTGCATAATACCAGTGTGTTGCGTTATAAAATTCGCCTCCAAAAATTCATTAAAGCATTAAACTTTGAATTGGAACTTTTACTTTAGCCAAAGTATAGGACATAAAGTGTTAGGAAGATATGTTATCTAAAACGAGACATTCGATAAAAAGGGAGGGATTGAATTTGACATTTGTGATAGGTAATAACTCCTGATTCAATATTATTCCATTGCTAATGCATACATTTATACATTTCAGGCGGTGGTTGAGATTCCGACCAGCCTATTCATATTCCTACATGACTATTCATATTCCGAATATATTTACACTATTTACATGTTGTATAATCCCGACGGATTATATTCCAACAGTCCCCCCCTTAATCTGAAGGGGTGTTAGTAAGTCCGAGCATGTTTCTGAATCTTTCAACCTTTTCTCGTCCAAGCGCTTTGGTGAAGATGTCTGCAACTTGATCATTTGTGGAACAATGTCGAAGATGGACTATCTTGGCCTCTACATGATGTCGAATCAAATGATACTTTGTGTTGATGTGTTTGGTTCGATCATGGAATCTGGGATTCTTAGCCAGCTTGATTGCAGAAGTATTGTCGATCAATAATGGAGTGGATTTCTCTTGTTTTTCTTGCAAATCTTCAAGTATCTTCTTGAGCCATACTATTTATTTCGTTGCTTCACCTGCAACCACATATTCTGCTTCTATTGTTGAATCTACTGGAACTGACTGTTTGCGTGGTCTCCATGAGACAGTTGTTGATCCAAGCCTCATAGTGTATCTAGAAGTTGATACTCCTGTCTCCCTATCACCATCAAAATCTGAGTCTGAGTACCCAATAAGTTTGAAGTCATCCACTTTAGAGTAATTGAGTCCAACGTCTTGAGTGCCCTTCAAGTATCTTAGAACTCTTTTTGCAGCTGACCAGTGTCCTTCACAAGGTTTATGCATGAACCTTGAAAGTATGCCAACAACATAAGAAAT
>LPNX010121145.1:79045-244598 GCA_001517045.1 Pseudotsuga menziesii
AAATCTGATATTTTGTTGGAGTTATTTCTGCCTCTTCTACCTTGGAAGTTTCTTCTTCCTCGTCCTCTCTTGCTGCAATCTCCCTTGGAAGGGTCTTTGGACCGATTCTTTGTTTTCTGAACAAAGTCAAGGGATTCTTCGACATGCTCACTTGATTTCTTGATCTTTCTAGACCATTTTGGATATGTTTCCTTGCCAGTGAGGACATCACCAACAATAGATGCTATAGATTGCATTTTTTACAACTGTTAGTGTAATTTACAAAGAGAAATAGAAAAAAACAATAACCTTGCAGGTCTACAGTCTTTGCCAAGGCGAATACAATGCAATTTTATAGCATACATAGGCTTCTTCAATATAATTGTTTCACATAGAATTTGTTCTACAAGGCAGGTCACAACTTCAGCAGCTTGATGTAGTACTTCTAGTTGCAGTAGTAGAATAATTGCACAGTGGCAATATTCTCAATTGCACGAGCAGTCTCAATGCAATCAACACCAACAAAACAACATATATCTTTCACAAGATTCTTCAATGTATGATATATCATTCACAATATATCATTCAGCATACATTATTCTTCAATATATCAGTCAGCATATATATATCAGTCATAATATATCAGTCAACATGATATATATCAGTCACAATATATCAGTCAGCATACACTATTCTTCAGCATAAAAGATAGGTTTTATACCACGCAGCCTTCAGTAGTCTTCAACGCAGCACCAGGCAGTCTTAAACACATGCAGAATTGCAATGATACATAGTCTTCATGCACAACGCTCAACCAACAACAGTCTTCAAGGAAGATCCACGCACAATAGCTCCTAATATTGGAAGAACACAGCTCACGCATGGTGTTCGGGTGCAATCATGCCATCATTCAGATAACAAATGGACTCTAATTTCAAAGTGTTTCCTCTCATTCCCATTCATGTTCATAGCTACTCTGAGATGGGGATAAAGAGAGATGCAACTTCAGCTCTCGACAGCACCAGTGCTCACAAATACTCCTCATGGCACATCAGTCCCGTCTGGGATTGTACATCAACTTTCGCAACGACTATTGTATTGACAGGCACAAGAGGCCGTAACCCCATAGACTCACATATTGCATCAGGATACTACATGCCCTTCAATTAATCAAAATTGTCGACAACTCTTATGCTCCCCATGACAAGCAAAGTGTATGGCACGCAACCTCTTCAAGTATCCATGCAGAGGGAAGTCTACCTGGAGGTCGTGTACACCAATTCATAGGAGAAGGACTTTGCTCAACAACAAACGGAGGAAATATACCACAATGCAAAGAGGGTCGTAGAGTAGTCTAGAGGACCGCGGGCTCATACAATCATACTTTCATCACGAAAAAGCAGTCATTACTCACACAGAATTTAAAATAATCACCAGACTTCTCGCGGGATTAGGGTTTCATGTGGAGGCTATGAGAGGCCGCGGGAAGGTTCGAAACCTTGAAAATTGTAGAGGAATAAACTCAGCAGGTCGCAGGGAAAGATGGAATAAAGTGGGAGATCGCAGTCACTCTATTAGGTCAAAAAATTAGGGTTTATGCGTTTACCTCCACGCTGTAGAAAAAGGTATTGAATCTACACTTCATGCCGTCTTCACGCAGAGGGCGTTCACCAGGATGCCAAGTATATTCCATATTTATATAGATATTGACAAAGATTATTGACCTCTACAAACTTCAGGAGGACGCTATCCATATTCCATGTTTATCGCGCAATAATTGTACTCAAACAAAATGTAAAATGTTGAATGGAATATTTCTCAGCGTGTTCTTCACCTTTATACCAAATATAGCCCCATTCGAACTAGTAAAGCCCTGTTACCATCAAGAATGAATGTCAAGTGCATTATTGAAGACCGAATTTCAAAATGTTTTCAAATATATCGTTTCCATCCATGTAGTGCATGGTTTCCAACCCAATAATCCTCATCATCGCCAAGTGTTGGAAAATATAACTCACCTATGCTGCCACATAATTATTCATGCATGCTTGTATTTCTCGTGTTCCCACATTGCTTTATGCATGAAAATAACTATACAACATCGAAGAAATAGAACATGTTAATGGAAGTTGAGAAATCCATGACTGAGTGTTGGGAAGGAAAATAAAATTGAATCCCTGGTAAGAGATCAACAAACTATGGATGGTATGGAAGATAATTTGAACTAGAGATTAGATGTAAGCTAGCATATTTGCTTCTTTATCCATCCACTAGTATGACTAGGAGCTAACTCGTGTAGGTGAGGATCAAAAAAGAGAGGATGGATGGTTAGTTGGGCTCATGGATGCATTGTTCCATAGGATTTGGTGGTTCAAGCATATAGTGGCATAAATATCATCACCTAGGGTGGTGCAAAGATAGGGACAGGTGTGGGAACCATGGAGCAAGGTCCCATCTAGAAAACTATATTGAAAGCACCTGCTTTTGATCTTGCTCAATAGAAAGGATACTTGCACAATGTGGTAGAGGTGATGTAGGAATTTCTTACACATGCAACACTGATTCTGCAAACATGGAAAGACCATGGTTTATAATTAAACCACTGATTATATACTAGATTTGGCATTGTGAACTAAGGATGACGTATACTCATCCTATAGCAGCTTCTCAAGCTCATATCAAAAAATATGCTCCTCTATTGCCTGTTTTTGTTCTAGTCAATTAGTTTCATACAAAGTTTCTTCCTCATCAGATATGACCTTAAACTAATGCAGTTTGAATGCTTTGGGAGCTTGAACCAAGGTTCAACTCTTGTAGACACTATTTCACAAAACAAAAATGCTTGCGGTAAGGGATTCCAAAAAACATATTCAGTAAGAATTGAACCTTGCTTTCTTATCATCTCATGGCTCCATAAAATATGGTTTTAATTGATTGGGTGCAATGAACAATAGAATTTAGGGACCTTTCCCTCAAGGACGAGCCAAAAGAATATCTTGATCTTATAAGCGAAATTTAGACACCAAATAATGTTACACCACGATATAGGAAGAGGTAAGTCCTCCTCTTTGAGCATCAAATAACCCATTATAGGTACACATCTTCCACCATTGGCATTCTTAATCCAAAGCCATTCGTCTTCCTTGTCACTAAGAAAAACTTTGCTAGCAGATAAAGACTGTATATATCTATCCCAGTGAGGCCTCTCCATATCATTTAAGGATAAATCATCACTTGATAGCCAAGATTGGTTGATAAAATTGTTAATGTCATAAATTTGAACATGATGGAGAAAGACATATCCCCTATTAGTCAAGGAGATAATCATATTGACCAGGATTCTATGGAATTCATAACAACCAATCTAGGGATCTTATTACCCAATGGAGAGGACAAATTATTACCCTCCTTCAAATCTTACTTTTCAATATGTTTGCTCTTAGTCAGTCATTTTTTGATTAGTTATATATGATCTATCCATAAGGTTTACTTTGGATATCATCCTCTAAGTGAGGGGAACTTGCTAAGATATTTCCCCTAAGATATATTACCTAGAAACAAAAATGACAAGGGTGTTCGAATATTGTATTTATTGGTTGTGAGAAAGTATCTGATATTTGTGTTAATAATGGTATGCAATATTCACATGGAGTCACTTTAGACTTCCAATTTTTTAAGAGATATACATTGGTGTGTTCTTGATCTCCGTATGTTGTCTTAAGGTGTGATGTGTTCAAAATGGCGTCATCTTATCGATGATGGGTGTTAATTAACCAACGCAAGTAACAATAACTAATTTAATCCATCATAAATTTTGAATGTATATTTTGCATGTAAAAATTTCAATTTACTAGCATAATAGGTATAATTTATGCATTATTTTCTATTGTCCTCGTTATTTTAATAGTATCTCTTAATACCGATTTTAAATACAATTTAAATGAAATAATATAATCAAGGCAATACTAGTAGATTACCTTAGCAACTATTCAAATTAGTAATTTAGTAGCAATCCGAGCAGTATAAATTTCCAATCCTTAGTCTAAATGAAATAATGTTACCTAAACTAGGATTAATCCTCCCAACCAACTAGCAACTTAGTTGTTAGTTCTAGGAAACCTATGGGGTTTCCTATGCATCTATGACCACAACTCTAACAACATCAACACCAATGACAAAAAATCATATTCAACAATCCACCTCAAGGTTCTATTTCTAAGTTCCAAGTTATTAACAGATAGTGTTTCCCCTCTCCAATTCATTCTCTTCCAAGTGTCAACAACCCCCTTTATCATCCACCAAAATATCCTTGTAACTTTTTGCCACTGCCTCCTCCCTTCTCACAAAATAATAATTTGTGCACCTAAGTGGGTCCAATGGTTAAAAAAATGTGTTACCTCTGGGGAGGTCATAGGTTCAATTCTGGATGGGGGTAGAGCTGCATATATTGACCCATCATAGTGAAGCTAAAAGGGTAGGCATCTCATTGATGTGAATTCTAGTACCAAATTGACCTATGATTTATTGGTATATGTGGCTTGCCGATTGTTGCATATACTCTTGGGAGGTTGCTAAGTTCCCTTGGTTAAAAAAAATACCTACCAAGATATTGATTTATGAACCCACTCAACAAGGCAAGTATTCAAATTTAATTCAATTCATTCTCGTAAGTCTAACTATAACAAAATATTCACTTATCATAAATACTCTTGAAGCAAGTCAAATTCCATCAATTTATATTTTGTAAGTATTAAATGTCTCAAGTTCTGAAATGGCATGTCAATGAGAGGTAATTTATACCAAATGAGAGTTAATTGAATCTAAATGAAATGTAACTAATATAAATGGAAATGAAATGAAATGTAAATAAACCTAAATGCAATGTAATTAAGATAAATGCAAATGCAATGTTGATTATAGTAATGTATTTTAACCCTTAACGTGCCTATCATGCATTGACCATTAATAATAACAACAATTTTATTTCTAATATATATTAGTTTATTCTAGTGTATGCATGCAAGGTATGTATGTGTGGCCAACATATACATATCTTGTGTTGGTATTAAAGATAACCATCACCACCTCTAATGCATAGTTCCTAAATTATCATAACCACATATGTAATAACCCAAAAATTTGTAAAAATTTAAAATTTTTCATTTGACATAAAATGTCAATTGTGACCGCTAAAATACCTTTAACTATCAGCAGATGATAAAACAGTTCGAAAGAGAAACACATATTACTTCTTTACAAGAAATTGTATTATCTAAAGGCTTGTCTTTAAAAACTATGTTAGTACTGTTTCAACTTAACAATTGTAATTTTCCATAAAGTAGAAAAGAACTTGTAATTTACTCATGCTAGAAAATACTGTTGATTTCTTTTGTCAAGTAGGTAAAGTTTCTTATGTAAGATCGGGGCTTACTTAGCTTTAAGCTAACACAGTTGGATTGATGGTTCCTTACAGGTTTGGAAGGTAAGCGTATGTTCCAGTAAAATTAATGTTTATATTCAAGTCAAGAAGATACTTCCCTAGCATGTTTATGATGCTAGACTTAAAATGTTTTAACTGCAGCTTGTCTCCATAAGAGGTAATGTTGGTCTCAATTTCTTTTGCTGTCAAAACATCTGGGTGACTGAGATTAAATTCTAAAGAATACTTATAATCTTACTTACAACAACTATGATATAATGTTTAAAAGGAAGAAACAAAGTTCACAGCTTAAACTTCGATCACTAAAAGACATTAGATGTATAACACATTTACCCTCATCTTAGGGTTTTCTATTTAGACACTTTTCTCAAATATAAACAAACTATATTGACTCTTAACTGTATACTGCTAGGAGTTTTAGTGTTACAAATGAAACTCTTATATAAATTATGAGAACTACACATACTTAAGTCCCCAACTACCCGCTGCAGTAAAATAATTGGATTAAGATTCTCTTCCTAGTTGAAAGAATTTCTCTTTGAAACTTTAATAGTCTTTTACCTTGAATCATATTTATTTGTATCTTATAGTTCCAATCCTAGTGAACCCTTCAGCTATAAATTATGCCTTACACCAGGTTGCTTAATAAATCTTTTTGAACAAGGTTGTCGGTTTAAATCAATATAGTGAGAGATCTTATATTTCTATGGTCCTTGTTATCAATTTACTCTTTAACTCTAACTAGTTAAAAGACTAATTTCTAGGTGTCATTGGATCACGTTCCTATTATAGTTTTATACTTAAAGTGAGTATCTTACACATGTTTCAACTTACAAGATTTATAAAAGAAATTCCCATTTGACCCATAACCAAAACCCTAAAAGTAAATTCCATAACCCATTCCTATAGTTGGTAAATGAAGCATCAAAATAATAATAAACATGATTAGCAATCAAAGAAAATGCATCGTTTATATGATTATATGGTTTTGATTATAATCATTTTGTTTGCAGCAACGTGACTATAGGATTTCTACCCACACTGGAGATAAATCTCGAAGGACACGTGGTGATGGTTCTATCCACAAGATTGTTGAATTAAAAGAAGTAAACCCTACCCATTCATATCACAGAGCAAGGATTCCTTCGTTACATTTGGCCGAGCTACGAGCTCGTGGCTGTCGTAAACCTGTACACACCTCCATTTTGTAGGATTCTTTCTGGACAAAACGCCGTGAGCTGGTTTAAGTGAGGTCATAAGGCGGTTCTCGGTGCTTAAAGTTTGCTGTAGCGTGTGGTGCGTGTAGAAACTGCTTTTCTTTAAAGCTTAGAGGATTGCAAGTTGATGTTCTATGAAACCCCCATCGTTGGTAGAGCTTGTAAAGATATTTCTTTGTTTTTCTTCAAATTCATGACTCAGTGTCTTCAAAGCTTCCGACGAGGTGTCATTAAGCATTCTTAGGTGGCTGGTTTCCACGACTTCCTTCAACTGAAACGCTATCAGGTAAAGAACCAAAACTGGTTTTTAATTGAAGTTGATTTTGAATTTGTTTAATTTATTAAAAGAATTATGACCAATGGATGGTTACTCTGTGCAGGTCCTTCTCGTAGCTCTGTAGGTTGGAAATCGAGCTTGTTCCTTCAACTTCCAACTATGTAGACTTCTGGTAAGCCCTAGTTGCGCTAAGGGTTTCTCCTGCATGAGTAATATGGTGGTTGGAAGATGAGAATACTATGCTGCCGGTTATGGACTCGGCCTGGGTTTTTCTTGTTAGGTTTTTACTTGAAGTTGCTTGTTTTCGTATGACTCTTAAACCCTAGAGGATATTTAACAGTAAAGAGTTTTAAGGCTTAAGCATCCAAGGCATAAGGGTTAAGACAAAGCCCATATGGCCTGTAATGATGTAAAAACTTCAAGTTTTACTTTCAGCTTTAGGCCGTAACCTTTAAATGGTCTTTGCTCATAGTTTATTCAATGAGACTTGTAAACAACTTATAGGGTTATGGAAGTGTTAGTTACCATTTTTACTTACTATTTGTTTTAAATTGTATAGTTTAATTTAAAGCATGCTTAAGCCTCAACCGGTAATTATAACAGCGATAGGCCATTACCCTCATTTTATTTTGTTTCTATTTTAAATGTTGACATTATTATGTAATTTACAATTTTCATTTAAAAAAAATGGAAGAGTATAGTGATTTACTGTTTGAATTTATACCATGTTATTAAGTGAAATCAGTACTTTGATTTTTCTCTCAGATTGGTTACTATTTGTAGATAAACTAAAATTCTGAAATAATATGGATTTTTACAGAAAAGGTTGTAGTCTTGATTTCCTATTTTTCTTTCAGTAATGATATTTACAGAAGTTAAATGTTATGTTATGGTTAAGAAAGTAAAAGTCTGTCTTTAAGGATTAAACCTACCTCTTGTAAACCCTAAGTAAGTCTGGAAGGTTACTTTAAAAATATCTGTATTTCCAAACAGATATTAAAATATGAACTTGAAGTAATTTATCAACAATTCCTATGGATTACTATCTTGGTTAAAATCCAAGTATTATCTTTTTACTATTCCCATGTTTATTTAAATAACTCTATCTATTATGTTTAATAATTATTAGTACTAGTAATGCTTCTGTGAATAGTATGCCTATAAATGATTATATATATATATTCAGTTCTTTTCTTGATAATTACTTAATATAAATACTTCCATTAGCTAGAGCAAGTACTGCTATTTTATGTAACGATTCACATACAAACTATAAAAAAAGTCATTTACATTTTTCATTCAGAGTTGATAAACAAATCTTCACATCTACTTAATCAACCAACTGTACTAGAGTACTGCCTATTCAAGGCGTGGAAAAATACAGTGTGGTGATTTATTTCTACTATTACTTTCATTTACTAATATGCCTACTGTTCTAAACATAATATACTAATCACTAATATTATCAATACACAATATTCTTTTCTGTATAAACCCTAATCAAAACAATAATATGCATTTCTTTGAAAACTAATGATCATTTGCTCAGAATAGTAAATAAATTATAAATAACCTGAACAAATAAAAACCTGTCAAATGATGAGGTGACAACAGCTTAAGGAGGTTGTTCCTCCCAACCAAATCCTAGAGAAAGCTTAGTCTGCACTTCCTTAGGACCCCTGATCCTGTTCTTGGTCCTCCTGGTAGAGTACTGGGTGAAGGATGTATCCTTAAGACCTTCTGTGACCTGACTGGTCAAATTACAACAGTAATCCAAACCTGCTCACAGCAGTAAGAACTTCAGCCTAATAGCTACATAAGTTCAGTTCTCAGCAGGTAACCCCTCAAACTCACTTCAATAAGTCCCCTCCATCGAATTTCTCATGTGCATTTCATTCATACTGAATGATCACATTTCCAGAATGAGCAGCCTCAACTGTCTTCAATGGGAAATTTTATAATAATGCCTAGATCTTTTGGGTCAGTTTTTACTTAATGAGCCACCTGCTCCAATTCCACTTTCTTGGGGAATCATGACCACAAATATAGGGAAGTTTCCATTTGCAACAGTTAGAAGTAGTTTGAGGATGCTGCCACTTGTCAATATACTCTCCACCCAGTCTCCTCCACCAAGTGACCAGTTAACACTCTTTTAACAACTTCCCTATGCTATTGTCTCATCATTTATTTATTTATTAATAAAATATTCTGAAATAAATTAATTATTCTTGACCCCACTTGGTCATCAATTACAAACTTAGCATAAAATATAACATACTGTTCCTCAATAACATTAAATTGTTTTGCAAATTGGGGCATGTGACAACATATCCAAGACAATAATCCAGTAAAAAAAACACTATAACGACTTACTAACTAAGTCATAATACTCCAGTACCAATTGAACATTATTCTTAGGTTTACCTCTAATGAGTTAAACACATGATTTATAGGCGAAACGAAACAAGTATAAAACTAAGGTGACATATCTAACTCCCAAAGATCTTTCCTACTAATCTAAATCATCCTTCCTTCCTAATCTACTTCCATCTTCCCCTTCCTATATGTTCCTCTTCTATAATATGTTGGATTGTCAACTATATTGATGTAATCCCCCATATAACCAATAATCAAAACTATCCACTAAATCAACCTAAATTCCCTAGTAGGCAACCAACAATTTCCATCACACAACTTCAAAAGCATAGCTTAACACGACCCTCCCACGACTCCAACTTTTGAATGATAAATGGTGGGAACTACCTTCACCGTCTTAATGGAACGAGGTCCAACACCCATCAATAATTACACTATGTTGGTATTAGAGTTATGTCATTGAATGATCGGTTTGAGGAACTCGATTTCCTGCATAAACCTGCACTAGCCCACATACACCCCACATATCATAGCAATGTATTGAACCAACAATTAATCCCTAACTTAATGCTTCACAGGTTACCATTTTCTCTTTTGATGTCCACGACGTCAATGTAACTTTATTGTCGGAAGTACATGTCTATCACTTAGCCCCTCTAACCTATGGGTTAGTCTCATCCAAAAAATAATATCATGCATTGTTTTTCATTATTTCCAAGTAATTATCAAGTTATAAATTGCCAGTCAATCTAACAAGTTGATATATTCATCATGTACGTGGCATTCAATTATATATTTAATTATAACATAAATTGGTGTCCATGCACCCTATTATTTTGTTTAGATTTGCATACTAGAGGTAAATCACACAATTGCCATCATTAATAAGATAAATGAGGAACTTAAAACATGACTTCTACTTATAAGTAGGTTCATAAATCCACAAATATAGTTTCCTTAATTGAGTTGAGTCCAACAAATAATAAGCAAAAAGAACTACAATATGGCTCTTTACATGAAAATAAAAATATGGGGCCTTACATGAAGTTCTTATGTATCCAAAACAGCTCATTTGAAACCACAAACCAGTTGTTAATAATTATATATACTAGTGGTTAATCAATGCACTTTCGATGAGGTGGAGGTGACTTAAAACGAGATTTAAAATATTAACTTTATTTTGGAGTTTTAAAAAATGTTTTTGTGATAATTTTTTTTTTCATTTTGTGATAAATACTTTGAAAAACATGTAAATAATATTCTAATATTAATGGCTTTTACAATGACATGATAGTGACATGCCAAAGACATTTACATAAAGAGACTTTTGTGAACAATTTATCATAACTTTTTTTTCAAGAAATAGTTTAAATTCATTCAAAATTGGGGTCCACCCCACAACTATGTATCTTCCTCCCCTAGTGAGGATAAGCATTAGGTGGGTGATGCCAAGAAATGGGCATGCTACAAATGGAAGAATTATTGATCTTTCTTCCCCAATGAGGACAATTTTTAGGTGGGTGATCCCAAGAAATTGACATGCTACAAATGGAAGGAAATTGTACAAAATGATTAAAGTTTAATGCTTATTAAGGCTGGTGGGTGATTTGAACATTAAGCACGTGTGTTGGGAGAGACAATAAGGCATGGACACATCCAATACCATTACAACATCACCACCTAGAATCTATCTCCTGAAATGAAATTGTTGCAGCAAACATTGTTACATTCATTGTCTTTTGAACATCCTGCTTCTCATATTCCCATTCTCTTTTTTATTTTGACAGTACAACCAAGGGAAAGAAAAATGTGTGGCCCATTTACAACTATAAAACATTTGCAAATTTAGCATATATATATAAGGTTTTTAACAAAGAATGTATGGTTAGAATAATAAAAGGTACATGGGAATTTTATTTTATCCCTCTTTCCTCAAACATCTTATCGGTGACAAATTTAATATATATTAGGTGTCCATAAACCAATTTTTCTTTTATTGGTTTTGATTGGAGTCAATCTAGTTTCCACTTAGAGATAATTATCCTAGATGCTAAGATACCAACTTTATAAACTAACCAACAATCCAAGCATAGTAATAAATTAATATTAATAAACAATCAAGAAATACTCATCTTTATGTGATATACCGACTAACTAGTTGCAAATTGATAATTTTATGATTGAATTAATATTAATAATACGACATGGCAAACCTCGAACCTCTTTCAACTCCTTCTTTGAAAACCATGGTTTCAAACATGCTTCCACCAAGACCCCTTTCTAGGCATTTTGGATACATGTCAATGACTCTCCATCTTTTCCATAACCAAGATGTAATATAAGAGAAATTAATTAACAAATGTGATTTTTTTCTTCTTCATTTGGACAAAGCATACAAATAGTTGGGCCCTTATAATTGCACTTCTGCAAGACATATAATGTTGAAACCTTGTTGAAGTCTTTCTTGGAGCCTTAAGCTTCTATATTTTACTCCACAAGAAAAAATAAATATTGTATAAACTTTTAAAAACACAAAGTAGGATTTGATCCACTTATGTGTGCATGGGACACAAGATCGTACTATATAATCTCTCTATGTGCATCCACACATTCAACCACTACCTCAAGATGATCACATAGCTCTAGAAACATCCTTATTTTAATTGAAACTTACTTCCAACAAAGAATTAAACCCTATTAAGAATGAATGAAGCTCTATTACTATTAAAACAAAAAATCAACCTTTCGCAAACATAAATACAGATATTATTTTTAGGAGGGGTTGAGAATCATGGGCCCATTTCTCGATAAATAGAGTCAATAGTATTAAATTGCTTATTTTTTTTACTTGAAAACATATATTTTTTTCTTTTTGGAGAAAAAAATTCATATTTTCTATTTAAAAATGAAATCAAAATATACATAAATGTGTTCTTCAGGTTCCGAAAACCCAAGATAAAAACTCATAACAAGATCATTCTAACAAACAATATCTACAATTTTCAACATCCTACACTTCCCCAAAACAAAGCTTTCAAAAAACTAAAACATTACAAACAATACACCATGACAAACAAATCGATCTTCCAATATCGTGTTGAAAAAAATACAAATTCACATAATAACTAGTTAAATACTCTCCTATGAAATCTTGAAATTATAATACTTGCTCCCATAAGTGAATGGTTTCTAAAAAATACACCTTAATATTAAAAATAAAATATATTTATCATAATTTAAAAAATAATAATCCAAACTTCCTCTGAATTATGCAATGTTAACCGTTCACATTAATCATAACTTTATAAATCTTCCGATATAATAATTAATAAAGCAATAATCAATATCATGTTAAGAGTAATAAATTATTTATTTTTTGGTCCGTATAATAATTAATAAAATAATAATCAAAATCATGTTAACACTGATAAATTATTTATTTGGTTGTGTATATAGTTATGTTATTTAGTTGTGAACTTCCTTTCATATGATTGTTTGCATATCAATTTGTATTTATTTTTTAATTATAAAAAAACTTCAAACTTATCAATTCTATTTTCTAATTTAAAAGTTAAAACTAATTTGTATTTCTTTTTTAATTATAATTTTTTTTCAAACTTATCAATTCTATTTTCTAATTTAAAAGTTAAAACTAACTTCCTTTCATATGATTGTTTGCATATCAATTTGTATTTCTCTTTTAATTATGAAAAAACTTCAAACTTATCAATTTTATTTTCTAATTTAAATATTAAAAAAATTGACACTTATCGTTATCTTTTAATAATTTAATTACATAGATTATATTTTATTCATATGTACATTTTTAATATAATACGTTATGAAAAATCTTGACTTAAGTATATATATAAAAGGTAATTTTTCGTATTTATATATATATTTTTAATATAATAGGTAAAGAAAAATCTTGACTTGTATTTATATATTCTATAGTATAACATTAGTGGGCCTAATGGTTAAGAGCATGCGATTCCTCTTAGAAGATCATAGGTTAAGAGCATGTGATTTCTAATTTTAAATTGCATTAATTAAATTAAGTTAAAATTTTAGTCCACAAGCAAAAATAAATCTTGTATAAACTTTTAAAGACACAAGGTAGGATTTAATATATAATAAAAATTATATATTAAAAAATATAAACATTTCTTTAATATTAAGAGATTTATATTTTTTAATATATAATTTTAATTTATTAAATTAAAAAATGCAATTGTTTTTGTAAGAATTCAAAATTATATTAAATACAGGAAAAAATTACAGAGTTAAGGGTTTTCAAAAGAGTTCTCGTGGAGGCAGGTGCGGGTGGGATTATCTTTGATCTCGGAGGAAATACAATGACAACTTATGCCTAGGGGATTGGATGAAAAACTAACAACGAAGCAGAATGGCTAGCCCTTTACCTTGGTATGGAACTTGTCAAAAAAGAAAATATCAAAAAGATCATCTTCTTTGGAGATTCTAAACAAATCATTCAAAAAATAAGGAAAGGCTACAACTCAGGTGCAACCAATTGCAAAAGGTTGTATGAGTGCATTAGCAGAATGAGTACCACTCTTCACATCACTTACTACCACATCCTAAGGAAGAATAACAGTCTCGCGGATAAAATGGAAAATCAAGGAGTTAAGAATAAGATGGGAATTGTCTCAATAAGAGACCAACATCACCACAAGTATGTTCCTTAGTCCTCTTTCTCCTAGGGGGTTTTCGTACCTACTCTCCTCCACCCCCCTTGTTGCCCTCCCTCTCTGGAATTCGAACACTCGTCCTCTGACGTGACAGGATTCGAAAGGTGGCGGTCTCGGCCATGTGAAGGCTTTTAAGGAACGTCTCTTCCTCCTGTACATTGAAATCCTTAGTGAATTTTCTGCACGCTCCACGGGATCTATGACCATTATGAACACCATGTCTCGTTCCCCTAGGCTCTCTCTCAATTTGGATATGTTCCCTCTTCTCTTCATTCCTCCGGAAGAAGATATCACAACTCTTTTTGTTGGTCTTCTCATCTCCCAGACTGATAGTGAACTATTTCACCAGACCGTCGAAGAAGTCCCAGCTCCGCCGTGGTTATTGCACGATCAGTTGTCCTTCACCCAGGCCTTGCTTAGTTCAGGTATATTTTCTTCTTGCAGTTTTGAGTCTCCTTCGTGGCCTCAATTGGTTACGTAGGCGCAGGAAATAATGGCTTCATCCAAGGACATCACAGAAATCAAGTCATCGCTTGCAGACTTGTAGAGTGCAATGTGTTGGATTTTTAAGATGGTCGGCACTAGTGTCAACAATAGCAGAAATTTTGCAGCAGATGCTAAATACATCTCAAATCAGCTTGAGTGCCATGCATCCAGAATTGACGACAATACTAGAGACCTGCATGAGCTAATGGGGAAAGTTGACAGTGTCAAGGAGGACATTTAAAAGCTTACTAGCATGACCCAATGCAGTCATTTCCAGGACTCCCTTGCTGTTGGAGATTTACAGATGGAAGAACCCTCGGTTGGCCAACCAACCCATGGGCATGAAGCTCAAAGGTTTTAGGTCTTTCTCTCCTGGTTATATATGTTTTTTTGTGTATTGTTGAACAATCAATTTATAAAACAATACCCTTCCATGGGTTTAACTAGTTTCAGCAAGAAGTCTAGAATCATTTGTTTTTATGTTTACATCTTAGTGTGGAAATTGAACCCAGGTGTTAGAACAATTACACTCACAAAAATTGCAAATTACACACAAAGGAGACTGAATATGGAGCAGAACACTAATCTGTATTGAATAAGTGTACAACAGCCAACCCTGTGAAGTCATAGGCTACCACAATAAATAATTACATGAGAGATTTGAATGCATAAGGATGCCATTCGAATTTGGTCAAAAGCAGGCTTACTAAATCTAAGCAAATCCCCCATAGGTGCATAAAGCAGTTTCCAAATCTGTCTAGGAGCTCACGAATTGGCAAAATCAATTAGGCAAGATAATAGATGATGGAAGGAAAACTCATACATGCTTTTCTTAGGAGAAAAGAGTGGAGGATGATGAGGACAAAAAACAAGTTAACTTCACCTAGTCAAACTTTCCCAATTGCCTTAAAACTCAGAAAAAGCAGGCAATAAAGCAGAAAAAGCAGACATGCGCTAGGAAGGCCAGGAATAAAGCAGTTTTGATTCCAAGTGGTTTCCCAAGAGCTCCATGACTCAAATTTAGCAAGTTTGACCACTTTGGATGTGTGGAGGACAACTTGCATAAGGTGGAATATGGAAACTAGGCAAATAAGACAAAAAATGGATTAATTAATGTCTAAGGTAGCTAACTATGGATTGATTATTCTAACACCCCCCCTTAAGCCTGACTTATGATTAAAATATCAGAAAATTATAGGGCCTAGCAACAAGGCTTAGTCACCCTTTACATATTGCATGTCCATTTAACCAAGGAAAGAGGCAAAAACCCAGTGGGAAAAATCATCCCTTAAACATGGACAGTAAAACAAAATTTGAAAATCTTGTCATCACTCATGCTTCATAGCATGATTAGCAATCCCCAGCAATGATTTGAGATTGATGAATGTCTTCTCACAAAAAACTTTGGTGAAGATATCTGCTACTTGTTCTGAAGATGAACAGAAGAGTAGGTGAATGGTGCCATCATGCACAAGCTGTCTGATGTAGTGCATATGGATCTCAATGTGTTTGGTTCTCTGTCTTTGAACTGGATCATTGCATATTCGAATGGTACTCTTATTATCACAATAGATAGTAGTTGAGTATTCTGATTCGAAGCCACACTCACCAATTAATCCCTGCAACCATAAACATTGAGTTGCTGCATTTACAACTCCTCTGTACTCTGCTTCTGTAGATGAGAGTGCAATGGCACTCTGTTTCTTGCTTGACCAGCTGATTGGTCCTTTAGCAAGCATGAACACATATCCTGATGTTGACTTTCGATCTGTGTTGTCACCTGCCCAATCACTGTCAGTAAACCCAATCAAATCAAGATTAGATTTAGCTTTGTAGAAGATCCCACGAGTCCTTGTTCCCTGAACAAAGTTAAGGATCCTTTTGGATGCTCTCCAATGGATCTCATGAGGCTGATCCATGTATCTTGAAGCCACACTTACTGCATAAGAAATATCAGGTCGGGTATGTGTAAGATACAACAAACACCCAATCAATTGCCTATACAATGTATTATTTACCATAGGTGAAGAATCTGCTTCTTCAAGCTTAACTCCTGAAAGGAAGGGAGTCTTGCTGGGCTTGCATTCCTTCATGTTGAATTTGTTCAGCAAATCCAAGGCATACTTGGACTGATGTACCTTGATTCCATGTTTGGTTTCAGCAATCTCGAGCCCCAAGAATTGGATGATAAGCCCAAATCAGTCATTGAAAATGCATGGTTCATTTCATCCTTCAAGGAGGCAATTTCATCCTTTGATCTTCCTGTAATGAGAAAGTCATCAACATACAAGACAATAATCATTAATGAACCATGAGTCAGCTTCAAACAGACATTTGGATCTGACTTGCATCGAACAAAATTCAGTGATAGCAGAAAGCTATCTATCTTGGCATACCAAGCCCTGGGGGCTTGCTTAAGCCCATACAATGATTTCCTTAGCCTGCACACAAGAGATGGATTAGTAACAAATCCTTCAGGAGGCTTCCTGTAAATATCTTCAGTAATATCTCCATTCAGGAAAGCACACTTCACATCCATGTGATGTACCTCCCACTGCTTCGAAGCTGCAATGGCTAAAGCTAGCCTGATGGAGTCCATCTTTGCCACTGGTGCAAAGGTCTCATTGTAGTCTATGCCATGTACCTATGAATATCCATTGGCTACCAATATTTCCTTATATTTCAAAGGTGAACCATCAGCAGAAAATTTGGTTTTGTAAACCCACTTACATTGAACTAGCTTCCTCTCTGGGGGAAGATCAACCATCTCCCAAGTGTTGTTCTTCTGGAGTGAGCTGAACTCTTCTTTCATGGCTGTTTGCCATCTTGGATCATGTGATGCATCTTCATATGTCTGTGGGTCTGATTCAGCCATCAGATAGCATTTCTCTACAAACAAGGGGTCTTTCATGCACAGAGCACTCTCAAACTGAGATCTAGTCCTTCTAGGATCATTAGGATTTCCAACTAGTTCTCCAGCTGCTTGAATGGTATTTGCTACCCATTTTGGTCTTGTAGGACTGTTAGGATATGCAATTAAATCATCATTATCAGACATATCAAAATCAGCAAGTTCAACTATCTCTTCACTTACATTCAATGGTTCTGGTGGTGAAGAGGATTCTCCAACTTCCACTGCTGCTAAAGGCTCTTCTTGGAACTGAACACTCCTTTCAATGAAGGCTTTGTTTGTGCTCAAATTGATCAGCTTGTACCCTTTTGAATCTTCAGATTACCCAACAAATAGACACTCTTGGCTTTGGGGCTGCAAAGCCTTCCTCTTTTCTGTTGGAATTCTAGCCCAAGCCCTTGAGCCAAAAATCCTGAAATGGGTCACATCTGGCTTGTGCCCACTCCATGCTTTGAAAGGAGTCACACCATCAAGATGTTTATGAGGCACCCTATTCTGAATATAGGCTGCATAGTTTATAGCTTCGACCCAAAACTTTGGTGGCAAAGTCTTAGCCTCCATCATGCAGGTTGCCATCTCTTTCAGTGATTTGTTCTTCCTCTTAGCAACACCATTCTGCTGTGGTGTGTAAGGGATAGAATGCTGCATCTGAATACCTACATCTGCACAATATTGAATGAACTTAGACTTGACATACTCACCACCATTTTCAGATCTGAGGACCTTGAGTTTCCTCCCATATTGGTTTTCAACCAAAGCCTTAAAGACTATGAAGAGGCCAAAAACTTCAGACTTGTGTTTCAGGAAGTAAACCCAGCAATACCTGGAAAAGTCATCTATGAAAGTCAATGCATATTTGTCCTAAATCATGGACATATGAGGGAATGGGCCAGCAAAATCACTATGGATCAACTCGAGGGGTGCAGAGGTTCTCTCATGACTAGCTCTCTCAAATTTATGCTCTGGGTGTTTTCCTAGGATACAACCTTGACAAACTCCCTTGGAAAATTTAATCTTTGGTAACCCTATGAACATTTATTTTTCACTTAGATCAGAAATATACTTATAGTTAATATGGCCAAATATTTCATGCCAAATCTTGCTTTCCTTATTAGCATGAATCAGAAGAGCAGAGGGGTTTGAGTAGGGAAAAAAATGTGAAAACATGTATACCTTCTAAGTGTGATCTACAACTCCTTTTGCAATGAATTTACCAATCCAGATATTTGTGATATGAACATCATTAGGGGAGAATATGACCTTCTTTGGAGACCCTGTGTGGGTCATCTGATACACTGATAAGAGGTTAGAGGCAAGACCTGGAACATACAATACATTGCTGAACTTACCATGGTCAAGATCAATCCTCCCTTTGCCCAAACTTTCAGTGAGAGAGTCATCTCCCAGTACAATTGGTGGACCTTTCAACATGTCAAGTGAGGTGAATGCTTCCTTGTTCAAAACCATATGTCTTGAAGCTCCAGAATCAATGATGAAACTAGGTGAACTTAATGTGCCAGCAACCAATGCATGAACTCTCTCTTTGTCTTCTGAATTTGATCCTCCTTCCCTCTTCTTTGAGCTGTCAGAAAGGGAGATGCCATTCTTCTCCAGGAGTTGGGTCAGCATGTCAATTTGCTTCTTCATGCAGGAGCTTTCAGGATGATTGCCCTTACTGCAGTATGCGCACTTGCTCATTTCTCATTTGTTCTTCTTCTTCTGGGGGTTCTTCTTGGAACCTTGGGGCTCCTCTGGAGACTTGTTCTTGTCTCTCTTTTGCTCAGGTGGCTTCTTAGCTTTCTTCTTGCTTTTTGAATACAGCCTCGAATCTCTAGCAACTAGAGCTTGGTCTTTGGAAGGTTTGATGGTGCCCATCATCACCAATTTATCTTGTTCTTGTGTGAGAGATTCCATGAAATCTGCAAGGTTACGCATTTTCCAGGCTGGAGCTGTCAACTTTGTGGCATGGAAGGTCGAGACAAACACTGAATAGTCAGGGCCAAGCTTCAAGAGTATGGCCAAACCAGTTGCTCCTCCTTCTTTTCGATCCCACACTGTTTTAGCTACAAAAAAAGGGCTTTGAACTTGGAAAAATAGAGTTGCAAGGATTCAAAGCTATTGGGACTCAGGAAGATCAATTCATTTTCAATTTGATGTCCCCTCATCTCATCTGTCTTACCAAAAATCTCAACAAGCTTCTCCCATACTTCATTTGGTGATGTTAATCCATCTAGATGGAAAAGGAGGTTTCTAGATATGCTCAGACACAGGAGACCATAGGCCTAATCCCTCCTATTGTGCCATTTAATTTTCTCTGCAGCTGCATTGGTATCTGCTTCTGTTGCCATAATCACTCTGTAGAGGCCTTTCGCTCTCAACAGTATCTCTGTCTCTGCTTTCCATTCAAAGAAGTTAAATGAAGTCAAGATGATCTTCTGAGATTGATCCATAGCTCAGAAATTGTCCGTTCAGTCAGCAGAATGCTCCCAGTCAATGATGTTGAACCTACAATAACAAATTGGAAGGAGAAAAATCGATCTACAAAGGCTCTTATACCATGTGGAAATTGAACCCAGGTGTTAGAACAATTACACTCATAAAAATTTCCAATTACACATGCAAATTACACACAAAGGAGACTGAATATGGAACTAATTACATGAGAGATTCAAATGCATAAGGATGCCATTCAAATTTGGTCAAAAGCAGGCTTACTAAATCTAAGCAAATTCCGCATAGGTGCATAAAGCAGTTTCCAAATCTGTCTAGGAGCTCACGAATTGGAAAAATCAATTAGGCAAGCTAATAGATCATGGAAGGACAACTCATACATGCTTTTCTTAGGAGAAAAGAGTGGAGGATGATGAGGACAAAAAACAATTTAACTTCACCTAGTCAAACTTTCCCAATTGCCTTAAAACTCAGAAAAAGCAGGCAATAAAGCAAAAAAAGTAGACACATGCTAGGAAGGCTAGGAATAAAGCAGATTTGATTCCAAGTGGTTTACCAAGCGCTCCATGACTCAAATTTAGCAAGTTTGACCACTTTGGATGTGTGGAGGACAACTTGCATAAGGTGGAATATGGAAACTAGGCAAATAAGACAAAAATTGGATTAATTAATGTCTAAGGTAGCTAACTATGGGTTGATTATTCTAACACTTAGAAACCTTTGTTTGTCCTTCTATAGTAGCTAATGATTTTTGGATTCAGACCCTGTAAGGATGGTTGTGTTCAGCTTTTTATATATATAAATTTTTCCTCGGTTTCTGTTAAAAAAAAGAGTTTTCAAAAGAGTTGTATCATGAGTCTATATGGTACTTTTTGGAATGCTATCCCTACTTTGAAACTGTCTATGAAGAAAAACTAAAAGTTTGAGGACTAGCAATTTGAAGAGCTTTTTCAAAATGACCCCTCACAAGTTGGGGTCTATGACCAAAATAACCAAAATAAGATTATCTAAAAAAAAAAAGCCCTATTTTAACACCATAGTATTCAATATCAAAGCCAATAATCATCAAATATAAGGATAGGAGAAGAGACTAGGCGGCTAGTACTTGAGGCTCAAACTTGACCGATTGAGGAGCACCATCCTGACAAGCTTGAGGAAAATGACAAAAGATCAACTGCAAAGCCAAAGTACTTGCGTGAGACTAAATTATTTTTCAAATAATTCTATTGCCAGAGCATTAAGCTTGGCATTAATTATTTCATCAACAACTAACTAGTTGTAAGCCAGTCTCTCCAATCCCTCCTCTAGACTAGCAATCTGAGTTGCCAAAAGAATTCCATTGGGTTCTTCTTGGACACATGAAAACATGCATGGTCTACCCCTCCACCAACATAGAATGCTATCCATAAACACTTTGCGTGGCCGATGGAGAATCACACCTACCATAGAGGAGAAAATTCAATCAATTTTTTTTAAATAAAAATGTTTACATTTATTAATCATGATTAAAATTTTTAGATAAATTAATACTTAATATAAAATTTATAACTCGACCTAAGATCGATAAAGGGTAACCCTCTCAATTAATCCATAACACATCAACGTGTTTTCGACCAAGATATTAATAAAAAATAAAATCATTTGTTAATATAATTTGCAATATGATGCATATGTTGACCTTAATGCAAAGATGTATGATATTTATGAAATGATTTATTAATTGTAATGAAAATTTATAAATATTACAAAGTATGTTGAAAAATTTGCATAAAAAATACATATTTCTAAGTTTTCAAATAAAATTGAAAAGAAAGCATAGATGAATATTTGAAAATAAGTTATGAGAAAGTGGTTGCATAGTTAATGTAATATTTGTCGAGCCCTGAACCAGTGTGGCTCATTGGCGTCGCTTGATATAAAGTCACTTGTTGCAAAGGAGGTCACGAGATCAAATCTTGCCCGGGTTTACTTGTGTCCCATGTCTTGTGGGTAGGTGTGGGGAACCTACGGGTATAGTGGTAGTAGGAATGGATCCCTGGACCCCGTGTTATGCGAGTACCATCCCAACCCCAGCTGTTGATTCCCCTTGTAAAAAAGAAAATTGTCATATATGTCGAGGTTATTGCGTTAGCTATAACTTAGGAGAAATTATAACTTAAGAGAAATTAAACGAAGCTCATATCCACCATGCATGGCATCCATGCAAAATCTGAGAAGAGTAGAAAGTGTTATCACTCCAGGAAACTCCTCTAGGTTGCACCTCGAGGATGCCTGGTAACTTAAATGTTTTTATGGTTTTCTAAGTGGATCAAGTCAGGTGACCTACAGGCCCTCACACTCTCAAGACATGCATGAAACTCAATCAGGGATAAGGCTTCTAACTACCACTGTTCATAGGTTTAATAATATGGTGCAGATATGGAGAACTTATCATGCTCGCATATTCATACATAAAACAAATATATATAAATGGATAATCATAACAAGGAAAGTAGTTATAATTCAAATCATCAATATGCTAATAGGATGACAACTATCAGACATCAATTAACATGAATAAACCTGAATAACACATTCAAGCATAAGCACATAATAGACAAGAAATGGAAGCTGAACATATGGTAGCAAAAGAGCTTATATTAGGTCATGAGCAATATGAGAAGCCTGATAATAGTAATGTTCTACAGGTCCCCGAAGTCGAACCCTTTCAATAACGTAAGTCTTAGGCTTTATAGCCTTTACAAAATATTCAGATCCTGAAAAATTGGATCTGATTTACTAAAAATAGACATAATAATTGTTTTTGAAGAATTAGGTTAAAGAACCCTAATTTAACTACTAGTCTATCTAACTGTAAAATCGTTCACTATTTGAACTCGTTGATGACTAAAGTGAGTACTGGGAATAAACTACAACTGGTCCTCTGCTAGATAAGTCATTGTTTGCTAGTCAGTTAGTGTTTGTGACCCTTTCTTCTTTTATGTAACTACAAAACTGGAGCATACATTCCCTGATGTTGTTCTTCAACGCCTTTCATTTTTATACTTCATCCCTGAGCTAGTAATGTTCGCCCAAAACCGGTCCTTTGTGCCAAAATTTGATCTTGTGCCTCTTTCTGCTTTCGATGCTTAAGGGATCAAAATATCAGGTCTGTTAGCTGCTGAAAGCGCTGCTTTCGATGGCTAATGAACCGCTTCAGCGTCTTCCTAAGCCACTGAAAGCCCTGTTTTTACAAAAAATTTAAGCATCCTTCAAAAATATACTTTTAAGTTCTGTTGCTTATCTTATGAGTTTTATTCAGCCTACTCAATGTTTGGAAGGTTAGTAGCAACCTGGCTTGATTCTGGATTCTGAAGGCTTACTGGTGCTTCAACTAAGGTTTCCAGTGCAAGATGAGTGCTAGGGTTTGGTCTGACATTCTTCACCCGCTACCTCAGAATCCTGATCATTCTGTACATCCTAGTGTTGTCCTTCATGTATCTTAAGTTTCTTATTTTTAGCAAGATATACATTCCTCTTATCTCCAGGAAATAATTGTGCAACTGCTTATTCCTCTTGGTCAATATAGCATTGTTTTTCTTTATCTCTCTTTCTAAAATTTCCATCTCATACACTTGTCTTAGCAACTGATTTACTCTCTATGCCCTGGGCTTGCTAGAAGAATCCTTTTCTACAGGTTCATGTTGCTCTTTTGGGGTAGGTGATGGAAGTTCTTCATTTTCTACTACAACCTACACTGCTAGGTCAGCACCTTCCTCCCTTTCTTCTTCTGAATTTGAGTAGGGCAGGTTCAAAATGTTTCCACTATGTGATGTGATTTCTTGGCCCTTTTCACTGAAGTCTAGGTTTCTTTTAACCTGCTTGGTTTTAGAAAAGGAAGAAGGCTGCTCTACTGTTGTTGGTGAGATAGCCCTTCTTTTCCTCTTTCCACTCTTGGGCTTGCTAAATTTATTCAAAGGAGACTTTCCCTTCTCTTCTGGCTGTAGGACTGTTTCAAAACCATTCCAAAACAAGAAATGTGTCCATGCCATATTTCTCCTCTTCAACAATTCTTGGATAAGGAGTTGTATAAGGCCATGGTGATACAATCTTCCAGCAATCTTAGTTGGTTGAGCCTTCACCTGGTATGCCATTTTTTCCAGGCTTCTGTATAAGTATAAAGGTAAATTCAGTGGGCTCTTTCCTGTGAAATGGTTCATTAGTTTGAAATGATAGATCATGGCCCTGTTGTATCTACCTTCACAAGTTATATATACCACAATGGCCTTTAGTAGTTTATTCCACCTCTCTTCTAGCCAGGTGGATGGAACACTTTTCTTCCACACCACCCCTCTCTATTCAGGCTTCAAATAATATCTGAACTCCACATCTTTTGTAATGGTGGTTTTAAACCACTTTTCCCTAGTTCTTGGGAGTTTAGTCACCTCTACAATTAGGGTTTCATCCACCATGAATTCCTCCTTACCTATGAGTGCCTTGGAGCCATCGAAAGAGAGTGAGAATGCCTCAGCCACCTGCTGGTGTGAACCTTGAACTTTCTCACAATATTTGTAGCAGCCTGCATCTTTGAAGAACTGGCAGAATTCTGGATGTGCTTCCAGGTCGCTGATGTCTCCTAATTATTGCCTGAGATAAGGCCCTGCCTTCTTCATTTGTTGAATGTGCTCCTGAGTGCCTGCAAAAATTCAATTCAAGTTCTATGGAAGAGGTTAGAAGGCTGACTTTTAGAGGTGGCTTCAAGTGGTGAGGATTCATGCAATCGAAGGTGGAGTGTACTGGAGGATAGGGCTCTGATTATGAGGGTTTTAACTGCTTGAGAAGTGCTTGAGTAAGTGGACGATGGCCTTTGGTGATATCTTCGAGACCACTTGCCCAGCAATCATTTTTAATTCAAACTTGAAATTCAGTGGAGATTTTCTGCAGTTCATTGGACAGATGGAGGAAAAACTAGGGTTTTGAACCACATCGATCATCATCAGATAAATAATGACCTCCTCAATCATTTACTTACGCCCTGCTGCAGTTTCCCTATCCTTTTGGTGGTTTATCGTGCCTAATCATGATCTCTCCTGTGCTGACGAGTTTTGATTTGATGGGCAGTTAACCGTTTCCTCTTTCCGCCTTTTCAGTGGTTAAGGGCACCTAGGATTTTGTCTGCTAGATACCGAAAGCTAAGGCTAATGAACCGCTGACATGTTCTCCCAAGCCACCGAAAATTTATTTCCAAACGGTCATGTGAAAGTCGCTTTCGATGGATTATAGCCTTTCCGGATCTCCCAGTTTAACTACTGAAAGATAGGCCTTTCAGTGGCTAATGAACCATCAACACTTTCTCCTAAGCCACCGAAGCTGACTTTTCCCCAACACATTTCATTTTATTTTGGTGGTTAATGCCCTCCTCCAATCGCTCGCTAAGCTTCCGAAACCAACGCTTTTCGGTGGTTAATGAGCTGTTTGAAAGTCTCTCCTAAGCCACCGAAAGTCCCTTTTAAAAAATAACCGAACGAGCCAGCTTTCAGTGGATAAGCATGATCCTACGTTAAACTGTTAGCTTCCAAAACCAAATCTTTTCTGTGGCTAATGAGCTGTTGGAAAACTCTCCTAAGCCACCGAAAGCTAAAAATTTCAATTTTATCAAATATCGAAATACCAGAGATCCTCAATTTGTTAGTCACCTTAAAATCTTTCATAATATGACTTGAATTCTTCATCCTATCAAAAAAAAATCTTCTGAGTGAACTTATTGAAAAATAAATTTATTTTGGGAGATAACATTTGGCTCCTACTTGGGGATGGGAACCTTCCTGTGAGGTCCCAAGAACCCCAGACCAAAATGCCTTTCCTGGAAAACAACTAAAGAATTTAATACTATCATCTACTGTTCCATTGGGCATGGAGTTTATTTTGTAAGAAAAAACAACCTACTAACTAATATTTTACAATAACAAGGCCTCAGAGCCTCAGATAAAATAGAGTTTTAGAAATCGCCCATTTACTGGGCCATCAAACACCTCCTCCCCTTCCATATTTTGCAATTTGAAGGTGTTGTTCTGCTGTATCTAAGCTATCACCAAGGGGCCAATCCACAGAGAGTCAAAATTTACATGTTTTCTCTTGTCCCTCCTGATAGTATCCCACTTGATGACCCAATCTCCAAGCTGAAAGTTGTCCATTTTTTCCCTTTTGTCAAACATGACCTTGATCTTCTATTGATGAGCCTTTGACTTTCCTATCACTTGTTCCCTGACTTGCTGCAACTCCACCAAATCCATCATCCTCCTCACCATATCATTTGGTTCATCTTGCTCCTCCCGGAAGAATTTTGGTACTGGCAGAATTAGCTGAATGGGAAAAATGGCCTCAGTACCATAAACTAATTTGAAGGGAGCAGTCCCTATATATATTTTTTCTGTTACCCTATCAGCCCATAAAGCAAACTTCAGCTTAGAATCCCAGCTTTTATGATTTGTCTCCAATAGTTTTCTGATGATCCTGACTAGGGTTTTGTTGGATGACTCATCCAAGCCATTGCCTTGAGGGTAATAAGATGTGGAATGCACCAGCTGAATGCCCATCGACTCACACATGTTAACCAATGCCCCGGATTTGAAAGTTGGTGCATTATCAGTTACTAGCCTCACTAGGAAACCAAACTTGATAAGGATATTCTCATATAAAAACTTCATGATGACCTAATGAGTTGCATTCCTGGTGGATACTGCCTCTATCCATTTGGTGAAATAGTCTGTGGGTACTAGGATCCATTTGTGCTGACCACTAGATGAAGGATTAATTTCACCTATGAAATCAAGACCCCATTGCTGGAAAGGACCATTCACTACAACAGGTCTAAGGGGAAAAGATCTGAGCTGCTGCTTCCCTATGAATCTTTGGCACTGGTCACATGCTCTCACAAAGGTACACACATTAGCAAAAAGGACAGGCCAATAGTACCCAGACCTCATAATCTTATGGGTTGTGGTCTTCCAGTAATGATGGCCTTCACATGTGCTTGAATGAAAGTGATGCATGACCTGAACTGACTCTTCTTTATCTAGGCATCTCAACAAAACACCAGACAGATATTTCCAATACAATAGTTTATCAATTACAAAAAATTTGGAGTGAGACCAGGAGGAACTTCTAATTTTTACAGAAAATGAATAATACCTAAGTAACACTCACACGAGGAAAAGTTGTCAGCTATTTGTTGAATGTCATTCTGATCCTGAACTACTTTTGCTGCTACTTTAGTTTGCAAATTTTCTGAATTTACACAAGTGAAATTTATCCCCAAAAGTTCACAATTTTCTTTAGCCATGAGTTTGGCCAGACCTTGGCCTTTCACTAGCTTGGTGGGATTTACCTCTATGTCAAACTCAATAATATTGGCAATCCATTTAGCTCTCTTTCCATCAATTCTAGGCTGAGTCAACACATCCTTTACAGTAGCTGAAGGGACATAGGCAAGGAATTTTGCATGTAGAATGTAAATCCTAAAAGTTTTCAATGATTTTATGAGAGCATAAGCCTACTTCTCAATGGGATCATACTTCAGTTTAACATCCCTCAATGTCTTGCTGAAAAATGCAATTGGGTGATCAAGACCTTCGTCATCTTTTTGTAATAGTACAGCTACCACTGTGTCATAGGATGCAAAGGAGAAGATGTAGAAACCCTTGGTATAGTCCGGACTAATCAGAGTGGGAGATTCCATGGTAGCCTTATTGATGTCTTCAAAAGAGTTTCTCACTTGGTCAGTCCATTTGATTTCTGCATCCTTTCTCAACATAGATGTTATGTTTTTTACCAACTCAGAAAAGTTAGGGATGAACCTCCTGACAAAATTTATCTTACCCAGAAAGGACTGAATATCCCTCTTTGACCTAGGTATGGACAACTTCTGGATTTCCTCAACCCTAACAAGATTAATCTTCACACCTTCAGCTAAGACTATGTGACCTAGGAGTTTCCCTTCACTGAGTGCAAATTGGGACTTCTTAGGGTTGAGTGATATCCCAAATTTCCTACATTTCAGAAATACCCTCCTCAAGTGCTGCAAATGTTATTGATGGCTGTGAGAGTAAACAGTGAGGTCATCTAGGTATATAAGCACAAATTTGTCTTTCAATCCTACAAAATCCAGGTCCATGGCTCTCTAAAGAGTGGCCTCAGCATTCATAATCCCAAAAGGCATTTTGGCATACATGAAAGTGACCCAGGGAGTGGTGAAAGCAGTCTTCTCTTGGTCATCAGGGTGCACAACAACTTGGTTGTATCCAGAGAAACCATCCATAAATGGCATGACACTATCCCCTGAGACTCTTTGCAACAGGTGTTCCATCTCGGGTAGTGGATAGTTGTCTTTTTTGGAGCATGTGTTCAGATTTCTGAAATCCACACATAACCTAATCTCCCCGTTCTTCCTCCTTACCACCACTAAGTTTGCAATCCATTTGGAATACCTGAGGGGAATTATGATTTTGGCTTTGAGGAGCTTATGGATTTCTTTTTCAATTACAGGTAGCAAAAGAGGACGGATGGTTCTCAGCTTCTGTTTGAAAGGGATGGTGTCCTTCTCCAAGGGATTCCTGTGTTGGATGATATTGGTGTCATAGGTTTTCAATTCACTGTACTCCCAGGCAAAGATATTGGCAAATTCTTTTATTAGGACACAAAATTTGGGCCTCTGATCAGTAGTCAACTCAGTGGGCAGATTTATATGTTTCGGATGACTTTGGCTACCTATGTTTTTCTCTTGGATAGAAAGGTCTTGCTCCTTTTTAGCAAGATTGAGGGGGATATCATTATGATCAAATAGCTCTTCCAAGGGTACCAGACCCCGAGGTATATAATTGGTGGGTAATTGAACAATAGTCTGGTCAGCTACTTTATCTTTCAACTTGAGCTGCTAGGATTCTTCCATGTTTAGGTTTTCTTGATCTATATGCATATTAGAGAATTCATCTACTACCTTGAGGAATTTACTAAGCTCGTCATCAATCTCAAACACCTTCCAAAATTTCACATTATCTGGTAGGGAAGGTCTGTACTTGACTTGAATATCATAGCAGAGCCTAGGAGGTAAAGGGGGAACAAACAGACCTGCAAAGACAACAAGGGAATCAACCAGGTGATTCATAGCCCTGGGTATATATGATAGTTCAAAAAACATGAAGGAGTCTCTGAGTTTCCATACCTCATCCCTGTAAGCCTTCAGTCTGACATTCTTTGCTTTAAAGGTGTTGTTGGCTTGCTGTATAATTAGGTCTGCATCTCCAAATATTTTCATGCACATGATCCCCATTTCCTTGGCAGCTTTCACTCCTAACAACAAGGCTTCATATTATGCTATATTGTTAGTGGTTTTAAAATCAAGCTTATAAGACAGATGAATAGTCTCTTTGGATGGAGAGATCAACACTACACGTGCACCTGCTGAGGCTTGAGTGCTAGCCCCATCAAAATACATGTTCCAGACTGATGTGGTCACTTCTTCAGGCTACTGACAGATGGGCTTAGTAAGTTGGACTGGTATTTGCTGAGAATCATCTATTTGCAGAATGCATGACCCAAAATTTGTGTCTATTGCATAGATGGGGTGGTTCACTGAATTCTTTTCATTGCTTATGATGTAGGCAAGCTAATTCTCTCTGTAAATCCTCTTGGTCTCCCCTCCAAACATTGGGATTGTGGCATATGTAAGGTCCATATGAAGGGTACCACCCAGCCTTTTACTCCATGATCGAGACAGTAAGAGACCAAATTTAGGAGGGATATCAACCACTACAATGTCCATCACTATGCTTTTGGAGGGTAGCTGAGATAGGTTTACAACAAGGTCTTTGATGAGGCCCAAGCACTTGACCTTTCTCGAGTCAAAGGAGAACAGATCATGGTAGGGTTTTGTAATGCTGAGGCCAAGCTCATCCATCACAGATTTTGGCGTTAGGTTATGGGAAGCTCCTAAGTCCACAAACAGTTATGAAGGACTTTATCATGGATATTAAAAGATATGTAGAAAGGTGGGAAATAATAATTTAGCTATTCAATCATAGGGCCTAGGGTTACAATAGGTTTATCATCTTGCAGATTGACAAAGTTAGTGTCTATATGTATCTTCAATTGAAGGGACTTCAGTATTGAATATTTGAATGCATCATTTTTCATTAGCTCTATTAATGGGAAAAGGATCTTCAATTTCTGAATCTCTAACTTAAGATTGAAAGAATAATGCAGTTTATCAGGAAACCTTACCTCTTGTAATGGATCTTTGAATTGGACAGAATCAGGGGTTGATGAATGTACAGGATTTTGCAGCTGTTTGGGAATGACAACCATCTTCTTTGGTGGAACAGTAACCTTTTTAGCTGGAGCAGCAGGCCACTTTGCAGGAACAACATTCTTCTTAGGGGGAGCAATCAGCCTAGACCTCAGATTATAACCTCCTTGATCATCTACTTGATATACTGCTTCTTCACTGATCTGCTCATCCATTAGGGCTTCCTCATATTCTGCATGTGTAAAAAAAGAATAGTCAACTTCATCCTCCATGCAATTGATGTTGTCTTCAGCCTCTCCTTCTTCTTGAATGAACTCTTCAGCCTCTCCAGTTCATTAGGTCTTCTTGTAGCCACCTTATTTCAATGGAGTCACCAGATAGATGATTACAACCATAATAGTTTCCAAACTTTGTCTATCATTAAAGAAGGATCTATTTCGTCTCCCAGGGAAGCTCAGCAGTCTCCTCTCCCCGACAACGATGCCAATTTGTTATCACTCCAGGAAACTCCTCTAGGTTGTAGCTTGAGGATGCCTAGTAACTTAAATGTTTTTATTGTTTTCTAAGTGGATCAAGTCAAGTGACCTACAAGACCTCACACTCTCAAGACATGCATGAAACTCAATCAGGGATAAGGCTTCTAACTACCACTGTTTAGAGGTTTGATAATATGGTGCAGAGATGGAGAACTTATCATGCTGGTAGATTCATACATAAAATAGATATATATAAATGGCTAATCATAACAAGGAAAGTACTTATAATTCAAATCATCAATATGCTAATAGGATGACAGCTATCAGACATCAATTAACATGAATAAACTTGAATAACACATTCAAGCATAAGCACATAATAGACAAGAAATGGAAGCTGAACATATGATAGCAAAAGAGCTTATATTTGGTCATGAGCAATACGAGAAGATTGATAATAGTAATGGTCTACAGGTCCCCGAAGTCGAACCCTTTCAATAACATAAGTCTTAGGATTTATAGCCTTTACAAAATATTCAGATCCTGAAAATTTGGATCTGATTTACTAAAAATAGACATAATAATTGTTTTTGCATAATTAGGTTAAAGAACCCTAATTTAACTACTAGTCTATCTAACTGTAAATTCGTTCACTGTTTGAACCCTTTGATGACTGAAGTGAGTACTGTGAATAAACTGCAACTGGTCCTCTGCTAGATAAGTCACTGTTTGCTAGTCAGTTAGTGTTTGTGACCCTTTCTTCTTTTATGTAACTACAAAACTGGAGCATACCTTTCCTAATGTTGTTCTTCAATGCCTTTCGTTTTTATACTTCATCCCTGAGCTAGTTATGTTCTCCCAAAACCGGTCCTTTGTGCCAAAATTTGATCTTGTGTCTCTTTCTTCTTTCGGTGGTTAAAGGATCAAAATGTCGGGTCTGTTAGCTGCTGAAAGCACTAGTTTCGGTGCCTAATGAACCGCTTCAGCGTCCGCCTAAGCCATCGAAAGCCCTGTTTTTGCAAAAATTTTAAGCAGCCTTCAAAATTACACTTTTAAGTTATGTTTCTTATCTTTTGACTTTTATTCAGCCTGCTCAATGTTTGGAAGGTTAGCAGCAGCCTGGCTTGATTCTGGATTCTGAAGGCTTACTGCTGCTTCAGCTAGGGTTTTCAGTGCAAGATGAGTGCTAGGGTTTGGTCTGGCATTCTTCACTTGTAGCCTCAGAAGCCTGATAATTCTGTATAGCCTAGTGTTGTCCTTCATGTATCTTAGGTTTCTTCTTTTTAGCAAGATATACATTCCTCTCATCTCCAGGAAAGAATTGTACAACTGCTTATTCCTCTTGGTCAATATAGCATCGTTTTTTCTTTATCTCTCTTTCTAAAATTTCCATCTCATACACTTGTCTCAGCAACTGATTTACTCTCTGTGCCTTGGGATTTCTAGAAGAAGCCTTTTCTACTGGTTCATCTTGCTATTTTGGTGTAGGTGATGGAAGTTCTTCATTTTCTGCTACAACCTGCACTGCTAGGTCAACACCTTCCTCCCTTTCTTCTTCTGAATCTGAGTATGGCAGGTTGAAAATGTTTCCACTATGTGATGTGATTTCATGGCCCTTTTCACTGAAGTCTAGGTTTCTTTTAACCGGCTTGGTTTTAGAAAAGGAAGAAGGCTGCTCTATTGTTGTTGGTGAGATAGCCCTTCTTGTCCTCTTTCCACTCCTGGGGGTGCTATATTTCTTTGAAGGATAATTTCCCTTCTCTTATGGCTGTAGGCCTGTTTCAAAACCATTCCAAAACAAGAAATGTGTCCATGCCATATTTCTCCTCTTCAACAATTCTTGGATAAGGAGTTGTATAAGGCCATGGTGAGACAATCTTCCAGCAATCTTAGTTGGCTGAGCCTTCACCTAGTGTGCCATTTTTTCCAGGATTCTGTATAAGTAGAAAGGTAAATTTAGTGGGCTCTTTCCTGTGAAATGGTTCATTAGTTTGAAATGATAGATCATGGCCATGTTTTATCTACCTTCACAAGTTATATATACCACAATGGCCTTCAGTAGTTGCTGCCACCTCTCTTCTAGCCAGGTGGATGGAACACTTTTCTTCCACACCACCCCTTTGTGTTCAGGCTTCAAATAAGATCTGAACTCCACATATTTTGTAATGGTGGTTTTAAAACACTTTTCGCCAGTTCTTGGGAGTTCAGTCACCTCTGCAATTAGGGTTTCATCCACCATGAATTCCTCCTTACCTATGAGTTCCTTGGAGCCATCGAAAGAGAGTGAGAATGCCTCAGCCACCTGCTGGTGTGAACCTTGAACTTTCTTACAATATTTGTAGCAGCCTGCATCTTTGAAGAACTGACAGACTTCTGGATGTACCTCCAGGTAGTTGATGTCTCCTAATTCTTTCCTGAGAGAAAGCCCTCCCTTCTTCATTTGTTGAATGTGCTCCTGAGTGCCTGAAAAAATTCAATTCAAGTTCTGTGGAAGAGGTTAGCAAGCTGACTTTCAGAGGTGGCTTCGAGTGGTGAGGATTCATGCCATCGAAGGTGGAGTGTACTGGAGGATAGGGCTCTGATTATGAGGGTTTTAACTGCTTGAGGATGATGGCCTTTGGTGATATCTTCGAGACCACTTGCCCAGCAATCATTTTTAATTCAAACTTGATATTCAGTGGAGATTTTCTGTAGCTCGTTGGACATATGGAGGGAAAACTAGGGTTTTGAATCACATCGGTCATCATCAGATAAATAACGACCTCCTCAATCATTTAATTACGCCCTGCTATATTTTCCCTGTCCTTTTGGTGGTTCATCATGCCTAATCATGATCTCTCCTGTGTTGACGAGTTTTGATTTGATGGGCAGTTAATCGTTTCCTCTTTGGGCCTTTTCGACGGTTAAGGGCACCTAGGATTTTTTCTGCTAGTTGCTAAAAGCTGAGCTTTTGGTGGCTAATGAACCGTTGACATGTTCTCCCAAGCCATTGAAACTTTGTTTCCAAACGGTCTTGTGAAACTCGCTTTCGGTGGATTATAGCCTTTCCGGATCTCCTCATTTAGTTGCCAAAAGGCAGGCCTTTCAGTGGTTAATGAACCATCAACACTTTCTCCTAAGCCACCGAAACTGAATTTTACCCAACGCATTCCATTTGCTTTCAGTGGTTAATGCCCTCCTCCAATCGCTCACTAAGTTGCTGAAACCAACGCTTTTCGGTGGCTAATGAGTTGTTTGAAGGTCTCGCCTAAGCCACCGAAAGTCCCTTTTAACAAATAACCGAACGAGCCAGCTTTCGGTGGAAAACCATGATCCTGCGTTAAACTGTTAGCTGTCGAAACCAAAGCTTTTTGGTGGCTAATGAGCTGTTGGAAAACTCGCCTAAGCCACCGAAAGCTAAAACTTTCAATTTTATCAAATATCAAAATACCAGAGATCCCCAATTTGTTAGTCACCTTAAAATCTTTCATAATATGACTTGAACTCTTCATCCTATCAAAAATAAATCTTCTAAGTGAATTTATTGAAAAATAAATTTATTTTGGGAGATAACAGAAAGTAAAGCAACAACATTTAAATTATATGATTTTGGTTCCCTGAGTCATGGCATAGATCAATGTTTAAAATATTTTATTGGAAATGTTTTCCATAGCAGCCTTCAGGAAAAGGCAGGGAAAGTAACTCCATTTTATTAAAATTTATGGGTTGTTTTAGCATTTTGAGTAGGATTATGTTTAGCTAATCTTATTGTAATGTAGAAAATGGTATAAACTTTAACCTCTGTAATTATAGAAGAAAAGACAAAAATATCATAATGATATAAATTGTATAAAAATCAACTCTTCAAACTTATAGTGGCAACCATATATTAATAATAATAATAATAATATCTTTTTAAGGTTACAATTAAGCTAGATATCAATTTGGTGTAAGAGACCCCCTTGTTTGTGGGACAAAGGATCTTCATTTGCATAACGATTTAACGGTTAAGTCTACATACCCTACCCCCTCCAAATTTGAACCTATAATCTCTCAGAATAAAACACATGTTCTTAATTGTTAGACCCACTCAGATTGTACCCTAAACTACATATATATAATATACATATGCATGAAAAATAAACAAATAAAACCATTCTAGTTACCAAGATATGTGACTTGCATGATATTGGAATGTACAAGAATGTGCATAATACGAGTGTGTCGTGTTATACAATTCGCCTCCAAAAAATTCATTAAAGCGTTAAACTTCGAATGGGAACTTTTACTTTGGCCAAAGTATAGGACATAAAGAATTAGGAAGATGTTATCTAAATGAGACATTCGACAAAAAGGGAGGTTTTGAATTTGACATTTGAAATTTCGGTCTTACATCTCGATTATTTAAACACTTACATAAGTAGAATATCAACTTTTCAAAGTTGCATAAGCATGCCTAAGTATATTCCATATTTATATGGTAAATATGGATATTGACAAAGATTATTGATCTCTAAAAACTTTAGAAGGGTGCTAGCCATATTCCATGTTTACCACATAACGACTATACTCAAAACAAAATGTAAAATGTTAGAGGGATTGAATTTAGCATTTGAAATTTTGGTTTTACATCTCGATTTTTAAACACTTTCATTAGTAGGAAATTAACTTATGAAAAATGCATAAGGATGCCAAGTATATTCCATATTTATATGGATATTGATAAATATTATTGACCTCTAAAACATTCAAGAGGACGCTAGCTATATTCCATGTTTACCGCGTACCAATTGTACTCAAACAAATAGTAAAATGTTGAATGGAATCTTTCTCAGCACGTTCTTCACCTTTATACCAAGTATAGCCCCATTTGAACTAGTAAATCCCTATTACCATCGAGAATGAATGTCATTACCATTGAGAATGAATGTCAAGTGCATTGTTGAAGACCGAATTTCAAAATATTTTCAAATATATTGTTTCCATCCATGTAGTGCATGGTTTCCAACCCAATAATTCTCATCATCACCAAGTGTTGGGAAAATTTAACCCACCTATGTTGCTACTTAATGCTTCATGCATGATTGTACTTCCCATGTTGCCACATTGCTTTATGCATGACAATAACTATACAATGTCAAAGAACTAGAATGTGTTAATGGAAGTTGAGAATTCCATGACTGAGTGTTCGGGAAGGAAACTAACATTGAATACCTAGTAAGAGATCAACAAACTATGGATGATATGGAAGATCATTTGAACTAGAGATTAGATGTAACCTAACATATTTGCTTCTTTATCCATCCACTAGTACGACTAGGAGCTAACTCATGTAGGTGAGGATCAAAACATAAAGGATGGATGGTTAGTTGGGCACATGGATGTGTTGGTCCATAGGCTTTGGTGGTTCAAGCATATAGTGGCATAAATATCTTCACGTAGGGTGGTGCAAAGGCAGGAACATGTGTGGGAACCATGGAGAAAGGACCCATCCAGAAAACTCCATTGAAAGTACCTGCTTTTGATCTTGCTAATTAGAAAGGATACTTGCATGATGTAGTAGAGGTGATGTAGGAATTTCTTGCGCACACAACACTGATTCTGCAAACATTGAAAGACCATGGTTTATAATTAAACCACTGGGTAGATACCTGAGAGTTGGTGTTGTGAACTAAGGATGACGTATACTAATCCTACAACAAATTCTCAAGCTCATATCCAAAAATATGCTCCTCTATTGCTTGTTTTTGTTATAGTCAATTAGTTTCACACACGATTTCTTCCTCATCAGATATGACCTTAATGTAATGTAGTTTAAACGATTTGGGAGCTTGAACCAAGGTTCAACTCTTGCATACACTATTTCAAAAAACAAAAAGGCTTGCGGTAAGGGATTCCAAAAACATATTTAGTAAGAATTGAACCTTGCTCTCTTATCATCTCATGGCTCCATAAAATATGGTTTTAATTGATTGGGTGCAATGAACAATAGGAATTACCTTAATGTTCCTAAGGTTACTTTTTCCCCTCCATGTGAACCCAAGTGTTGAACCTATGCATGAAGCCATATCTTCATACTTATCCAACATTCCTATCAGTCAAGTGGTTTTAATCAACCAAATTGAGGAAGGCACACTCTTTTGCTAGCAGTTACCTCAAAAAAACATTGGTTCTATACATTGTTGTTACAAATATTGCATCCAACTCCTCAATCTTTGCCTAAAACTATATAATCTGATATGTCTACATCTACAACGACTATTGCTTCTGCATTCTCTCTATTGATACATCCTGACTTTGAAGGTTGTCAAACAATGGCATGCCCAAATAGATCATGTTCCACAACATGAACACTCCATATATCTGATGGAACTCTTCTTCAACTCCGAAGAGAATTGACCTTGCTTCTTCCCTCATCTTAGATGCCAATGCATACGCATCGTTCCTAGATATGGATGCAAAAGAAATCACATTAAAGCTAACTATGAGCTATATTTTGATGCAAGGAAACTTGGCTCTTGTGTTTTCTTAAAGAATATGTCGAGTGGTGGAAACAACTCGATCCCCCTGGCATCCATGGAAGGGCTCAACAAGAAGTATCCAACTCAAACCAGAGTGTGGCCAACATAGTGTGGGTCATGGCAATTAAGCGTGAGAACAACCTTGTCAATAATGTGTGTGGTTGTTAAGTGTGGGCACGCCCTCGTGCATAACGCGCATGCGTTACGTTGGACCCCTTGATGAGCTTCCCTTGACCCTAGTTGTCCACCATCATGAAGGCGTTGAGATCCTCAATGAGGATAATGAGGATGCAAAGGATTTTAATTGATCAGGGCAAAGGTGGTTGGTGGTGGAGGTGATGAAATGAACTAGAGGTGGTTGGAAGTGGAGGCGGTGAGATGAACCGATGGCAGTGGTAGTGAGATGAACAGATTGTGGTGGTGGTGGAATTCAATGGTTATTATTAAAGCATGAGAGAATTAAAAGAGTCTTTCTTATACCAAAAAAGTCATCGTTGACTCAACAATAAGACTCCCAACCTTTTAGCCAGTTGCATGAAAAAAAAATTAATGTGATTTTTGAAAAGAAAGGAAACCTAATATAATACATAGAAAAGTTGGAAAAACAATTTAGTCAAATATGCAGTAAATGTAAAATTGAATACAATGACACATGACTGTGAGACAAATATAATAATAAGAATAAGAATAAGAATTGATTTTTAAAGTTGAAGAGTGACGTTGAATGTTTTGCATTAATATCATTATTTTTAATCCTTTTATATTAAATTAAAATTAAAGATTAAAAACCTCTTTATATTTTTATATAATCTTTATATTGATAAGATTGCTTCATTGATGACATGTCTATTTCAAATGAAACCTTGATTCAACTCTTTATCCTTTACAGATATATAGATATGATTTTTAGTTCATTACGCCGTAAGCGTTTTTCTATATGATGTTCTGTTTGAAAACACTGATTATAAATTCATGGTCTATCCAACTAATTGGAATTCGCCACGTGTCATTTTAAATGTTGCTCATCTACTTGTGCTTACCCACTGGTTATTTACTGGCGTCCTACTCGTTCTCGCATTCAGTAATCTCGATGATTCATGTTGCCGAAGTTTCCTCCATCGTGCGGCCTGTGTGACTATACATTTACCTCTTGCCTGGTCACTGACACGCGTATCGTGCGGCCTGTATGACTATACATTTATACACGTAAGCCTGAATTCTATCCCAAGAAGAGCCTAATACTAGGCCACTCACAAAATAAATGATGATGGGTGTTAATTAACCAACACAAGTAACAATAACTCATTTAATCCATCATAAATTTTGAATGTAGATTTTGCATGTAAAAATTTCAATTTACTAGCATAATAGGTATAATTTATGCACTCTTTTCTATTGCCCTCGTCATTTTAATAACATCTCTTAATACAAATTTTAAATACAATTTAAATGGAATAATATAATGAAGGAAATACTAGTAGATTACCTTAGTAACTTGTTGGCGCCTGGAAATTCGCAGGCGACAACAGTAAATGATTCTCCCCACTCAACGTTCCCAACTAGCCCGTTGACTGTTTGGTATAGGGAATCCGTCCAGTTTGCGGTCCGGCCACCGTAGGTCAAAGTAGCATAAAAAAGGGTTTTACCGGTTGCGGCTCAGTCCACTGAGTTTTTGTAGTTTTTTTACTTAATGCATGCAATGCAAATGCCTAACTAACAATGCAGGGTGATGAGGATGCGGTGAGCGTCACAATGTGATGCGCAGGTTCTTACCTCTCGTCTTAGGCTCGCAAGCGTCTACATCACATATGCAAGAATGACACAAACTACTATCCATCTAACTAACTATCTATGCACCTATCCCCGGGGAGCCATAATATGATTTATTTATGAGTAATGTGGATTATTCATGCATTATAAACAGAAATTACAGGTAGCTGATATTCTTATCTACAACACATGAAAGATGTAAAGATAATCCAACAATCAGATAGCTAATTGTTATATAAGCAACATACATTACTCTTGGTGAAATTTCCACAAAATAAATCAGAAATCATTCAACAAGACATATGTCATAAAGTTAGAACGATCTCACGATTCATGGACACAAGCTGAAAAATAAAGTAGTTCATCTTTCCGCCATCCATTTCATAACATTAGGAAATTTCACATCTCTTTCTCCAATAGGAAAACTGTAATTTTTTATTGCAAAAGGAAATAGTTCTTCTTACAATATGTCCTCCAGTCTTACTGGGGAAAAAAAGCCCTTTGTTCTTCTTAGTCTATTACATTTATACAAAAAGAGTGGACTGGTTGGGCTGCAGAAAGTAGCCTTTGGGCTTCCCAACCTTTCATTTTCCCCAACGTTTTACTTTTTCAAATGTCTTTTCAAAATATTACAAAATACAAAGGTGACCCATCCCTTATGAAGAGGGCCCTGCTTGGCTTTCTAGGAACTTCTTCCACGCTGCAGCTTCACTAGCGATGCCTTCAAAAGTGCTAGGCTCCAAAAACTGAATATTTATCTCAAATTTCTCGGCTTGATTCTTGATAGCTTCGATCCTTGCTAGGCTCAAACGAAGCTGATCTTCCAAAAATTGTACACTAACGGCTGGGTGGCCCACTTCATTCTTCAAAACTAGGTCATCAATGGCCTTGATCTGTTGCGTCCTGGCCTCTGCATCCTGATATCTACTCTGCAATATTTCTATGAAGGTTTCATGGTCTGGGAACTCATCAAGCTTATGTTCAGCGTCTGTTTGACACCGGTTGAATGTATTAAGGAGCCTCCTGAAGTATTCTGAGCATGCTCCCTGCGTCCTTTTGACGGTCTTCTTGAATTCTTCCGTGGTGCTGACAGCAAACTCTACTAGGTCATGATCTCTTTTTAGGGCTTGATGGTCTTTGGCTGGTAGCTCTGCTGGAGTCTCTGCATTGTTCTCTAGCCTTGCCATTCTGGCATACAAAACTTCAAGAACATCTTGGGATCTGTCGACAAAGTAGGAGGAGGTCTTCATGATTTCCCCTAACTGGCTGTCAATCTGAATGACCTTACACCTTTCCTCCTCTAGAGCAATCTGTAGCTGGAGCATTCTAGCTTTCTGGGCCAAGATATGTTCTTTGAATGGCTGGAGCAACGAAGAGATCTCTTCCTGATGTTCCTTTCTCAAGTCTTGGGAGTGCATATCATTGGCTATCAAGATGATCTTCTGCTGCTCTTCTAGCTCCTCCATCTTTGCCAGTAACTGCTCCTTCTCCTTCTTCAACTCTTAATCTTCTTCTTGCACTTGCTCAAGGTGTTCTTGTGTAGTCTCCTGAGCCTGTCTCTCTTCATGTAGGGCCTGCAATTCAGCTTTAGCAGTCTTCATCTCCCTCTGTAAGTGTTCAAATTTCCGCTTCAACTTGTTTCCTTCCTCTCTTTCTTTCTTCAGGGTATCTTTCAGCTGAGCAGAGGATTTCTCATACGACTCCAGCTCAGTCATCACCTTGTCTATGTTATCTTCTGAGGCATGTAGTATTGCAGTCCCGACCCTCAGGGTAAGCCTTGGATCCAGGTTTGTTCCTAGCATAACAACAGTATCTGTTATCATTTTTCCATGCATACCTTCTGCTTCTACCTTCATTTCTGTCCTCTTCATTATTCTCTTGGTGGCCTTATCATAATAAAAGTATTGAAGTTAGGGACTTCTTTTCCCTTTTCCTGCACAAATGGGACCAGCATGAGCGTGGGAACCCTGGGTATGCTAGTAGTAGGTACTTGAGGGGTCTGTACCTTGGGGTGCTCCACCTCCTGAGTCTGCCCTGCTGTGGTCTCAGAAGCTGACTGCTGTGCCAATTTTATCCTCTCAGCTTCTTGCCTTTGAAGCTCCTCATCGAGCTTTCTCTTTGCTTCCTCTGTTTCTTTTCTAGCTGCTTCCTCTGCTTTCTCTATTGCTTCCTGAGCAGCTCTTCTTTCTTCTTCTGAATGAAGCCTTTCTGCAGCTTCCTTTTCCAACATTTGGGCTTCTTCATTTCGCTTTTTGGCTTCTTCTTCAGCCCTTTTCTGTTCATCCCCCTTTCCACCTTTGGTGGTAATCTTTTTCTTAAATCTTCTGTTCAGTGCCGTCATGTTAGGGGCGTTTCGGAAGACAGATTCTTCCTTATCAAAGTGATGAGTATAATCAAAATGTACTTTGTGTTCTTTACAATGCTCCGCTACTTTACCGTGAGTATCATTCCTTCGGAAAGGCATCTCACCAAAATGGAACTTCCCCAATTCCTCTATGAGTTTAGCAGCTTGTTTCACCCTGGTGAATTTGTAGCTACCTAACTTGAATGGTAAAGGAGGGTATGCGGTCTTCTTGTGTTCAAACAAGAAACTACCTATTCCGTCAATGAACACCTGCCTGACTGCCTCTTTATGGACTATATAATCCATTGCATATTTGGGCAGTAGTAAAGGTGTCTTTGATCCTCCAAACATTCTGAAATACATGCCATTGTCAGTCAAGAAATAGTCTGCATGTTCTTCTATTACCTGCATGGCACCTTCTGACATACAGTCACATTCCTTCCGGAAAATGAGCGTGTAGAGTGGCATAATGAAGTGCTCACAGACCTCTCTGTAATGGCTATGGTACTGGTGAGCCCACAATAGTCTATAAGCGGCATACACAGGCATTCTTTCCCTGTCCCAGATGCACTTGAGACCAGGGAAGGGCTGGTTACACAATATGCAATCTATCAATATTGAACTCATGTAAAACTTCGATATTTTCTTGGACTCTCCCTCCAAGGCTGAGGTCACGCAAGAAGAAAGACTGCTGGACACCATGCTGGCCCAGTTGAAGATTGTGCCTTGGGTTTCCACATGGAAAATAATTGGTATCCATTCAAGTTTAAAGAGTCTTCCATGAGCTCTCCCAAAGATCCTATTCAACATCAAAGCGATAAATATGTAGGGAACCCTCAGGCTCGCTATATCATACTCACTGGTCGGTCTGTGTCGAAAAGGCTTTCCCTGCAAGAGCATTTTCTTAAGAGTTTCCACCAGGTCCATTCTGATGCTGTCCAGCCAATCGTCAGATAAGAAAACCTGGGATTCTGGTAGATGATAGGCCAACGCCACATATCCAGGGCTAAATGCAGCATAGCCCTGTCCTTCAACGTTCCCTATGATCATTGTGGTTGTATCTACTAGGGGCAAAATCCAGCCAATTACCTCAGAGCATGGGAACAACTCTGGTATGGTGGCAACTTTCATGATAGAAGATTTCTCTATGTTAGCATAGATAGATTCTTCTTCGAGGCCCGTGTCGGGAACCTCCCTGCAGGAAATCAATCTATATATTTCACCCCATTTGTACTCGAGCTCAACACCAGAAACACATTGAGTGTCTTCATATATGTATTCAGTCTTTGTTTCAGCTTCTGCTTCTGGCACTTCTTCCACCACTGGGGCCTTCTTCTTTTGTCTTTTGGACATGGTGGATTCGAATTCTTCCTGCCATATATAAAATTGTAACATTGAGAAGTTCAAGGTGCATACATTTATATGACAGTGTGCAGCATTTTATTCTTTCTATGTATACCATGACAGCAACTAGTCGATGAAACTAAGATATAAGCTTGCATAACCTGACTGACCTGACTAACAAGACTATTACAGCCAAATGCACACCATTTAATGATCTTGTTTATATCTTAGCATGATGCAAAACATTTCTATACGATATTAATCATTCCATCAACCATCTTCTAGACTGCAACAAACTACATCTATGTGCAAGGTGCCATTTTCATGTGTTTTAACGTGATAACAAGTAGGGAAGCAAATGCATGCATGTACAGTAAAAAAAAAATGCCCTGACCATCAGAACCATTAAAATACAAGACCTAGTGCTCGGTAACCTAGTCTGTGCATAGAAATTAAAGAAACTGATTGAACGAAGCTATATGCAGTATGATTGTGTGAGTCTCCTAGGTTTTCAATACCAAACATCTTAACAACCAATAGCCTAGCAGGATTAAACTCAACGGGGACTTTTGCGGTTCATGGGAGAAAAATTACATCAAACCGACTACCCCTTCCACTCTCTGCAGGTACTACTTCCATATTGCCGCAATTAACTCTCGTATCAAAACCACTACCCATGCGAAACAAAAACACGGCATATCCCTGCTAACCGGATAGGGTTTCAAACGAGCGAGCCTAACTGGACTTCGTGGGACGGCGTGAGAACATAGACTGGGGTTCAAGCCCATGGGCAATATGGATCTTGAGCGAAAAGACGAACTACCAAAAGCCACAGGAAAACACCACAAAGACTCCCCTGCACCCTACTGCCACACATGAGGTAGCTAGGTGCAGGCGGCGTAACGGCCGGCTGCACCAAACCCCCACCCAGTGAGGCTGTGCACCAATGGCCACAGGCAGAGAAATACTCCGTGGGTCAAAAATTCCCATGCTAGCGGTCAGAATACCCCCTTCCCTTTATTATAGACGCATACATCTCACGGGCGGAAGCAATCCTAACCAAGACTAACTCCATCAATCCTTATCAAATGCTTCAAAAGGAACGGGAGAAGGTGAATAAACCTACCTGGCACGGACGTATCCGACGGGGCGAAAGCGGTCGGGCTTCCTCAACTGCCACCTAGATGCGAGTACCGGCACGGTGGTCCACGAGCTTCGAGGGGTCGACAGCGCAGGATGATCACGATAGTTCGAGCCAAAACAAACAATAAAATAATCCACCTCGCTTCTCCCTATATATAAAATGGTTCGCACATGGGAAGACTTAACGGATGGGACGAGAAACAATTCCGGATCGAAAGGAGAGAACTCAATCCTTCTGCAACGGCGAAAAGCCACAACATCAACCCGTCTGCAACGGTGAGCAAGGCACGTGAAAATAATGATCGTACGTTGGCAGCCTTTTGGGTCGGAAGCCAATAGCTTAGACTCCTCCGCAACGGTGGACACTCATAACAAAACACCGTCCGCAACGGCGGAGAGAGCGATGGTAAAAGGCTCTGATACACAGCCAAAAGAAAACCAAAAACATAAGTCGGAAAGAAAGAGAAAATCAAAACCCGAACTGATCCGCAATGGCAGAGGCCAGAAGCGAAAATCCGTCCGTAACGACGGACAAGGAAATAATCATACCTTCCGATGTAGAACCAAAAAACCACCCGCAACGGCGGAAAAAGACAAGGCAAAAACCTCTGCAACGGCGGGAAATTCAAATGGACAAACTTCCGATTCAGAATGGCTTCAAAGGTATTCAAAAGGCAACGATAAGCTTGATTATGCATGGGATTACTTTAAGCATTAAGGAAAACATCAGATCGATTGATAGAGCAACCCAAGCGCTGGAAAACGTTCCAAAAGTCATTAGACCAAATAAGGAAGAAAATCAAACTAATCCAATGCAGAGGAGGGTCCTAAATTTTTTTTAGAATTTTGGGAAATTGTTGCAGCTATTGGCGACTACCTGGTGAACCCCAGATCTCTGAATTAACTCCTTCCCAGGGCAAGACTGTCTGACTAAAATGAAATCTTCTAAACGCTTGTATTCCTAAGCAAACAAAATAATGCATTTAAATTATTTGAAGAGGTCCGTTCTTTCGGGAGATGGTAACATCAGGAGTGTTTTAAGTCTGAATAACTCTTTTGAGGCCAACTAAATGAGGTTTATTTTTCCTGTCCTCAGGTGGTTTACAGCTTTGGACACCACAGGATTGTAACAAAATGTAAACAGTATTATCCTTTTGTTCCCCATTCCCATGCCAAATGCACTTTTGTGCCTTTTGAACTTTAGTTCTTTTGATATGAGTCCTCCTGCAGGCTGTTCCTACTGAACTTTAATTCAGGATCCTCTATCCCATAGTGCCCTTTTGTGTGAACAATGTACTTCATATTTCAGTTCACGGACGGAGAGGATCTTGTGGCCATTTAGTACTTCATGCTTTGATAGGTGTTGCTTTCTTTGAGGATTTTTGACTCTTGATAGCTCATTGATTTTCTGAATATACGACATGGGATCATTTATATATGATATACTGCTTTACTCTGCTTCCTTTTCGTGGGTCTTTTTCTGTCACCCCTTTGGAAATTTAAGATGCGAAATGGATGGAGCCTCGAAATAGTATTCCAGACCTCTTTTACTTCTGTGTTATTTACAGGGGTTAAGTAAGACTTCAATTAATGCATAGCCAGTTAGGAATACTGCATCTAGAAGACATTCTATATTTTAAAGCACTGTCTCTCGCTCAAGATTTTAGTTAATACAGAACCCTGATGTTTCCATTGCAACCAAAAGTTTGCCTCTTTATTGAAAACCAAAAGAAAAACTAGCAAAGCAGTAAATAAAAAAGAAAACAATATTAATCCAATTAACAAAAGAAAGCAGCCTCAAAGCATTAAAGAAAGCAAACAATTTATTTATGTACAAAGCAACAGAAAGAAGAAGAAAAAAATTTGCCCACTCCTGAAAAAATATTTTTTAAATCTAGAGAGTTAAAGGGTGGGCTGGATCACAAACATGGGACACCTAACCATGGTCTAGCTGTGCTGTCTTTGAAACTGAACCCATGTCTACAATTCTATAATAATCTCTTACAGCCTGAGGAAGTTGAAGGAGCTCAAGCTGAGTGTCATTCATATAGCTAGCCTTTCTTGAAGTAAGATGTCTTAACTCTAGCTCAGTCAAATAATTTCCCAGAACAAACTCAGCAGATTCATTTCCCTCTCCTATCTTAGTGACATTGCGTTTCATATAGGGCTCTCTTAATATCTTAATCAGGTTTGGGCTGCCCTTCTGAGGTAACCATAAGTGAGACCAATCTAAAGCAAAATACCCATTCAGTCTTGCTGTCCAATCTTGGTTCAGGATCATTCCATAGCCATCAGGTATGTCTGCTACTACAATATCAATGTAATGACATATCCTTTCATTTGTAGACAATCGAATCAGAACATTTTCCATCTCCCCCACTACTTTGACACTAGTCTTGTCTAGTTGAGTGACGTCCCAAAGAGTAGGTTTTAGATGCCCATTAAGTTTTTTGCAGATTGCCAGAGGCATAACATTCATCGATGATCCGGAGTCTACCAAGCAATTATGCACATTGTGATTCAGCATCTCTAGGGTCAAAAGGAAAGGTGGGGCGTTAGTTTTCCTTGTCCTGATTAATTCGATCTTATCTTCCACAGGTTGGTTTTTTGTAGGCATCTCCTCTTTAAGTTTGTCAGCCTTTTCTTCCTCCTCATTATCCATAGGTTTAGCAGGTTCAACGAGTGTCTCTGTTTCCTGTTTGCAATTAGTGGCTTCAGGTGTGTCATCTTTAACATTCACAGCTACCTGTCTCCTGACATTTTCTTGCAAATTTTTTACCTTTGGAAGTATTGCATTGCCCTTAATTTCTAGGTTCTTATCTTTTGTGGCCAGAGGTGTATATTGAGATTTGAGGGCATCTTCCTCTATGTTGAAAAGCGAAACACCATTCCATAAGAGCATGGCATCATAATCTTGCTTCTCTATGATCTATTCTTTTCCTCCCTTTTCACCACTGTCTTCAGTCAATTTGGGGTTCAACAACTTATTCATTACCAAAGACATAGAATTCAACCATTGAGGGCACTTCTTCTCAGAGTGAGGTTGCTGGTGAAACGTACAGAAATTATCCCCCCTATTTCTGTTATATTTATTGAGGCTAACTTTGGGGACAGGATTTTCCATTGGTTGTTATCCTCTCTTTTCGGGTAACGGGGCTCATAGGTTTTCTGAATGTCCCTTCCCTTTTCCAGATCAATTATTTGGTTGGATAACTTCTGCATCATTTTCAGCATTCCCTGATAATCTAATGAGTGATCCTCTTTATATTTAGATATCGGTAAAGCTCTTCTATCTGTAGTTTCCTTTCTAGGTAGATCAGGATAATCTTCTACACTTTCCCTCTCAGCCTCTACTCTTTCGGCCTCTTCATAAGTCTCAATCAATGTGGGTTTGGCTTTCATCTTGGCAAACATAGCCAGCTCAGGCCCTAGGGTTGATGTATAATACTCAATTAAGACCTTGTCTGAGGGTCTGTCGGCTTCAGAGAAGTTCTTTAGGTATATTGAAAATCGCTAAGTGAAAACATGTACTTTCTCATTCTTCTCTTTTCTTAACAAACCAAGACCTTTCACTAATGAGGCATGTGTTTTTTGGGTGGTGTATTTACTTCTGAAAACCTTCTCGAAGGTGTCCCAATCAGGAATAGAATTTGTAGGGAGACTGAAATACCAGGATGCTGCTGCTCCTTTCAGGGTGTGAGGGAACAGTCTACAGACCACATCTTCATATTCCCCAGCCCTTAGCCCTTCTAATGCTAGATAAAAACTTTGCAGGTGATCGTCTACAACAATCCTTTCTTCGAGGTCAAACTTAGGCAACAGCTTATCGAAGGCTTGAGGCAGGTTATGCAAAGGCGGTGTAAGGTTCAAAGGAGACCTTGCTCTCCATCCTGGTAATGGGTTGGGCTGATTTACGTTGATTCCAGCCATAGGTACAGCTACAAGAACAAGAGTCTGGGCAAAGAACCACGCAGGATGACAAAAGGTATTCTTACTTCAAAGGTATAACCGAAATCTGTAAGTACCTGGGTCAGGTTACAAGCTTCAAATATCTTCTGGTAAGGTAGTTTTAGGAAAACATCTTTCCACGGCCAGCCATGCACTGGCGGCCCTCCTTCTAGCGCCAGTTCTGTTGGCGCCTGGAAATTCGCAGGCGACAACAGTAAAGGATTCTCCCCACTCAACGTTCCCAACTAGCACGTTGACTGTTTGGTATAGGGAATCCGTCCGGTTTGCGGTCCGGCCACCGTAGGTCAAAGTAACAAAACAAAAGGTTTTACCGGTTGCGGCCCGGTTCACCAAGTTTTTGTAGTTTTTTGACTTAATGCATGCAATGCAAATGCCTAACTAACAATGCAGGGTGATGAGGATGCGGTGAGCGTCACAATGTGATGCGCAGGTTCTTACCTCTCGTCTTAGGCTCGCAAGCGTCTACATCACATATGCTAGAATGACACAAACTACTATCCATCTAACTAACTATCTATGCACCTATCCCCGGGGAGCCAGAATATGATTTATTTATGAGTAATGTGGATTATTCATGCATTATAAACGAAAATTACAGGTAGCTGATATTCTTATCTACAACACATGAAAGATGTAAAGATAATCCAACAATCAGATAGCTAATTGTTATATAAGCAACATACATTACTCTTGGTGAACTTTCCACAAAATAAATCAGAAATCATTCAACAAGACATAGGTCATAAAGTTAGAACGATCTCACGATTCATGGACACAAGCTGAAAAATAAAGTAGTTCATCTTTCCGCCATCCATTGCATAACATTAGGAAATTTCACATCTCTTTCTCCAACAGGAAAACTGTAATTTTTTATTGCAAAAGGAAATAGTTCTTCTTACAATATGTCCTCCAGTCTTACTGGGGAAAAAAATCCCTTTGTTCTTCTTGCTCTATTACATTTATACAAAAAGAGTGGACTGGTTGGGCTGCCCAAAGTAGCCTTTGGGCTTCCCAACCTTTCATTTTCCCCAACGTTTTACTTTTTCAAACGTCTTTTCAAAATATTACAAAATACAAAGGTGACCCATCCCTTACGAAGAGGGCCCCTCTTGGCTTTCTAGGAACTTCTTCCACGCTGTAGCTTCACTAGCGATGCCTTCAAAAGTGCTAAGCTCCAAAAACTGAATATTTATCTCAAATTTCTCGGCCTGATTCTTGATAGCTTCGATCCTTGCTGGGCTCAAACGAAGCTGATCTTCCAAAAATTGTACACTAACGGCTGGGTGGCCCACTTCATTCTTCAAAACTAGGTCATCAATGGCTTTGATCTGTTGCGTCCTGGCCTCTGCATCCTGATATCTACTCTGCAATATTTCTATGAAGGTTTCATGGTCTGGGAACTCATCAAGCTTATGTTCAGCATCTGTCTAACACCGGTTGAATGTATTAAGGAGCCTCTTGAAGTATTCTGAGCATGCTCCCTGTGTCCTTTTGACGGTCTTCTTGAATTCTTCCGTGGTGCTGACAGCGAACTCTACTAGGTCATGATCTCTTTTTAGGGTTTGATGGTCTTTGGCTGGTAGCTCTGCTGGAGTCTCTGCATTGTTCTCTAGCCTTGCCATTCTGGCATTCAAAACTTCAAGAACATCCTGGGATCTGTCGACAAAGTAGGAGGAGGTCTCCATGATTTCCCCTAACCGGCTGTCAATCTGAATGACCTTACACCTTTCCTCCTCTAGAGAAATCTGTAGCTGGAGCATTCTAGCTTTCTGGGCCAAGATATGTTCTTTGAATGGTTGGAGCAACGAAGAGATCTGTTCATGATGTTCCTTTCTCAGGTCTTGGGAGTGCATATCATTGGCTGTTAAGATGATCTTTTGCTGCTCTTCTAGCTCCTCCACCTTTGCCAGTAACTGCTCCTTCTCCTTCTTCAACTCTTGATCTTCTTCTTGCACTTGCTCAAGGTGTTCTTGTGTAGTCTCCTGAGCCTGTCTCTCTTCATGTAGGGACTGCAATTCAGCTTCAGCAGTCTTCATCTCCCTCTGTAAGTGTTCAAATTTCCGCTTCAACTTGTTTCCTTCCACTCTTTCTTTCTTCAGGGTATCTTTCAGCTGAGCAGAGGATTTCTTATACGACTCTAGCTCAGTCATCACCTTGTCTATGTTATCTTCTGAGGCATGTAGTATTGCAGTCCCGACCCTCAGGGTAAGCCTTGGATCTAGGTCTGTTCCTAGCATAACAATAGTATATGTTATCATTTTGCCAGGCATACCTTCTGCTTCTACCTTCCTTTCTGTCCTCTTCATTATTCTCTTGGTGGCCCTATCATAATAAACAGTATTGAAGTCAGGGACTTATTTTCCCTTTTCCTGCACAAATGGGACCAGCATGAGCGTGGGAACCCTGGGTATGCTAGTAGCAGGTACTTGAGGGGTCTGTACCTCGGGGTGCTCCACCTCCTGAGTCTGCCCTGCTGCGGTCTCAGAAGCTGACTACTGTGTCAATTTTATCCTCTCAGCTTCTTGCCTTTGAAGCTCCTCATCAAGCTTTCTCTTTGCTTCCTCTGTTTCTTTTCTAGCTGCTTCCTCTGCTTTCTCTATTGCTTCCTGAGTAGATCTTCTTTCTTCTTCTGAATGAAGCCTTTCTGCAGCTTCCTTTTCCAACCTTTGGGCTTCTTCATTTCTCTTTTTGGCTTCTTCTTCAGCCCTTTTCTGTTCATCCCCCTTTCCACCTTTGGTGGTAATCTTTTTCTTAAATCTTCTATTCAGTGCAGTCATGTTAGGGGTGTTTCGGAAGACAGATTCTTCCTTATCAAAGTGATGAGTATACTCAAAATGTACTTTGTGTTCTTTACAATGCTCCGCTACTTTACCGTGAGTATCATTCCTTCGGAAAGGCATCTCACCAAAATGGAACTTCCCCAATTCCTCTATGAATTCAGCAGCTTATTTCACCCTGGTGAATTTGTAGCTACCTAACTTGAATCGTAAAGGAGGGTATGCAGTCTTCTTGTGTTCGAACAAGAAACTACCTATTCCGTCAATGAACACCTGCCTGACTGCCTCTTTATGGACTATATAATCCGTTGCATATTTGGGCAGTAGTAAATGTGTCTTTGATCCTCCAAACATTCTGAAATACATGCCATTGTCAGTCAAGAAATAGTCCGCATGTTCTTCTATTACCTGCATGGCACCTTCTGACATAAAGTCACATTCCTTCCGGAAAATGAGCGTGTAGAGTGGCATAATGAAGTGCTCACAGACCTCTCTGTAATGGCTATGGTACTGGTGAGCCCACAATGGTCTATAAGCGGCATACACAGGCATTCTTTCCCTGTCCCAGATGCACTTGAGACCGGGGAAGGGCTGGTTACACAATATGCAATCTATCAATATTGAACTCATGTAAAACTCCGATCTTTTCTTGGACTCTCCCTCCAAGGCTGAGGTCACGCAAGAAGAAAGACTGTTGGACACCATGCTGGCCCAGTTGAAGACTGTGCCTTGGGTTGCCACATGGAAAATAATTGGTATCCATTCAAGTTGAAAGAGTCTGCCATGAGCTCTCCCAAATATCCTATTCAGCATCAGAGCGATAAATTTGTAGGGAACCCTCAGGCTCGCTGTATCATACTCACTGGTCGGTCTGTGTTGAAAAAGATTTCCCTGCAAGAGCATTTTCTTAAGATTTTCCACCAGGTCCATTCTGATGCTGTCCAGCCAATCGTCAGATAAGAAAACCTGGGCTTCTAGTAGGTGATAGGCCAACACCACATATCCAGGGCTAAATGCAGCATAGCCCTGTCCTTCAACGTTCCCTATGATCATTGTGGTTGTATCTACTCGGGGAAAAATCCATCCAATTACCTCAGAGCATGGGAACAGCTCTGGTCTGGTGGCAACTTTCATGATAGAAGATTTCTCTATGTTAGCATAGATAGATTCTTCTTCGAGGCCCGTGTCGGGAACCTCCCTGCGGGAAATCAATCTATATATTTCACCCCATTTGTACTCGGGCTCAACACCAGAAACACATTGAGTGTCTTCATATATGTATTCAGTCTTTGTTTCATCTTCTGCTTCTGGCACTTCTTCCACCACTGGGGCCTTCTTCTTTTGTCTTTTGGACATGGTGGATTCGAATTCTTCCTGCCATATATAACATTGTAACATTGAGAAGTTCAAGGTGCATACATTTATATGACAGTGTGCGGCATTTTATTCTTTCTATGTATACCATGACAACAACTAGTCGATGAAACTAAGATATAAGCTTGCATAACCTGACTAACAAGACTATTACAGCCAAATGCACACCATTTAGTGATCTTGTTTATATCTTAGCATGATGCAAAACATTGATGTACGATATTAATCATTCCATCAACCATCTTCTAGACTGCAACAAAATACATCTATGTGCAATGTGCCATTTTCATGTGTTTTAACGTGATAACAGGTAGGGAAGCAAATGCATGCATGTACAGTAAAAAAAAAATGCCCTGACCATCAGAACCATTAAAATACAAGACGTAGTGCTCAGTAACCTAGTCTATGCATAGCAATTAAAGAAACTGATTGAACGAAGCTATATGAAGTATGACTGTGTGAGTCTCCTAGGTTTTCAATACCAAACATCTTAACAACCAATAGCCTAGCAAGATTAAAGTCAACAGGGAATTTTGCGGTTCGTGGGAGAAAAATTACATCAAACCGACTACCCCTTCCACTCTCTGCGGGTACTACTTCCATCTTGCCGCAATTAACTCTCGTATCAAAACCACTACCCATGCGAAACCAAAACATGCCATATCCCTGCTAACCGGCTAGGGTTTCAAACGACCGAGCCTAACTGGACTGCATGGGACAGCGTGAGCACATAGACTGGGGTTCGAGCCCACGAGCAATATGGATCTCGAGAAAAAAGACGAAGTACCAAAAACCACAGGAAAACACCACAAAGACTCCCCTGCACCCTACTGCCACACATGAGGCAGCTAGGTGCAGGCGGCGTAACGGCCGCCTGCACCAAACCCCCACCCAGTGAGGCTGTGCACCAACGGCCGCAGGCAGAGAAATACTCCATGGGTCAAAAATTCCCATGCTAGTGGTCAGAATACCCCCTTCCCTCTATTATAGACGCATACATCTCACGGGCGGAAGCAATCCTAACCAAGACTAACTCCATCAATCCTTATCAAATGCTTCAAAAGAAACGGGAGAAGGTGAATAAACCTACCTGGCACGGACGTATCCGACGGGGCGAAAGTCGTCGGGCTTCCTCAACTGCCACCTAGATGCGAGTACCGGCACGGTGGTCCACGAGCTTCGAGGGGTCGACAGCGTAGGATGATCACGATAGTTCGAGCCAAAACAAACAATAAAATAATCGACCTTGCTTCTCCCTATATATAAAATGGTTCGCACGTGGGAAGACTTAACGGATCGGACGAGAAACAATTCCGGATCGGAAGGCGAGAACTCAAATCCTTCCACAACGGCGGAAAGCCACAACATCAACCCATCCGCAACGGTGAGCAAGGCGCGTGAAAATAATGATCAGACGTCGGCAACCTTTTGGGTCGGAAGCCAACAGCTTAGACTCCTCCGCAACGGCGGACACTCATAACAAAACACCTTCCGCAACGGTGGAGAGAGAAATGGTAAAAGGCTCCGATACAGAGCCAAAAGAAAACCAAAAACATAAGTCGGAAAGAAAGAGAAAATCAAAACCCGAACTAATCCGCAACGGTGGAGGCCAGAAGCGAAAATCCGTCCGCAACAGCGGACAAGGAAATAATCATAGCTTCTGACGTAGAACGAAAAAACCACCCGCAACAGAAGAAAAAGGCAAGGCAAAAACCTCCGCAACGGCAGGAAATTCAAATGGACAAACTTCCGATTCAGAATGGCTTCAAAGGTATTCAAAAGGCAACGATAAGCTTGATTATGCATGGGATTACTTTAAGCATTAAGGAAAACATCAGATCGATTGATAGAGCAACCCAAGCGCTGGAAAACGTTCCAAAAGTCATTAGACCAAATAAGGAAGAAAATCAAACTAATCCAATGCAGAGGAGGGTCCTAAATTTTTTTTAGAATTTTGGGAAATTGTTGCAGCTGCAACATAACTGTTCAAATTAGTAATCTAGTAGCAATTCGAGCAGTGTAAATTTCCAATCTTTAGTCCAATTGAAATAATGTTACCCAAACTAGGATTAATCCTCCCAACCAACTATAAACTTAGTTTTTAGTTCTGGGAAACCTATGGGGTTTCCTAGCCCTCTATGACCGCAACTCTCACAACAACAACAATAATCACAAAATATTCATATTAAACAATCCACCTCAAGTTTCTAGTTTCTAGTTCCAACTTCCAAGTTATTAATAGATAATGTTTCCCCTATCCAACTCCTCCTCTTCCAAGTGTCAACAACCCCCTTTATCATCCACTAAAATATCCTTACAATTTTTTTCCACTGCCTTTCTCCCTTCTCGCGAAGGGCCCTAATAAAGTCAAAATATCATAAAATAATAATTTGTGCACCTAGGTGGGCCCAATGGTTAAAAAAATGTGTTATCTTTGGCAGGTCATAGGTTCAATTCTGGATGGGGGTAGGGCTGCATATATTGAACGATCATAGTGAAACTAAAAAGGTAGGCATCCCCTTGATGTGAATTCTCAACCCAAGTTGATCTATGAGTTATTGGTATATGCAGCTTGTCAGTTGTTGCATATACTCTTGGGAGGTTGCTAAGTTCCCTTCATTAAAAAAATACCTACCAAGATACTGATCTATGAACCCACTCAACAAGGCAAGTCTTAAAATTTAATTCAATTCATTCTTGTAAGTCTAACTATAACAAAATATTCATTTATCATAATAATCTTAAAGCAAGTCAATTTCCATCAATTTATATCTGGTAAGTATTAAATGTCTCAAGTTCTAAAATGGCATGTGAATGAGAGGTAATGTATACCAAATGAGAGTTAGTTGAATCTAAATGAAATGTAACTAATACAAATGCAAATGAAATGTAGTTAATAAAAATGAAATGTAAATAAACCTAAATGCAATGTAATTAAACTAAGAATATAGAATGCAGACAGAGCAGAGCTCATAGGCTCGCTTACACAAGGAATGGTCAAACTAATTCAATTATCAATGGAGAAATAGATACAGTATATAGATGTAGCTTATCATAACAAACCAACATCTAGATCCAGAAGATGTGGATCTGAAACCTCTACATACTAAACATAGAAAGTACACATCAACCCTAATCCTAGATACTTGGCAAGCATTTCTACATTATTCCAACATACCCCCTTAATGTAGAAATGGATTTTCTACAACAACTAATTTCTGCCTAAGGATCTCAAAGTGAATCTTGCCAACAGGTTTGGTAAGTATGTCAGCGACATTATCTCTTGTGTTACAATAAATAAGTTTAATTTCCTTGGATTCAATCTTTTCTCCGATAAAATGATGTTGCAGTTCAATGTGTTTTGTCCTTGCATGATAAACAGGGTTGTGTGCCAGTTTAACTGCACTTTGATTATCACAATGTACTTTTGTGGGTTCTGTTTTCTTTTCTCCAATGTCTTCAAGAATCCTCCTCAACCAGACAACTTCACATGTTGCACTAGACATGGCTTTGTATTCAAATTTTGTGGATGATAGAGAAACAGTTAGTTGTTTCTTGCTGCTCCATGATACGACTCTAGATCCAATGTTGAATGAATATCCTGTAGTAGATCTTCTGTCATCTGGATTTCCTGCCCAATCAAAATCAGAAAAACCTATTGATTGAACATCAAACTTATCAGTGTATAAAAGACCAAAGTTTATTGTCCCTTTCAGATATCTAAGGACTTTCTTTGCGGCTATCCAATGGCTGTCATTTGGTTTAGCCATAAACTGGCTCAAAATGATGACTGCATATGATATATCTAGCCTTGTGGTAGTGAGATAATTCAGGCTTCCCACCAACTGTCAATACAAAGTACCATCTACATCCTTTGATCCATCTCGACTGCATAACTTCACATTTTGTTTTAAAGGAATTGCTGATATTTTACAATCACTCATATTCAATCTATTCAGTATTTCCCTCACATACTTACTTTGAGTGATCATTGTTTTGCCAGATTCTCTCCAAACTTCAAGTCCCAAACAATAGTGTAATTCTCCAAGGTCTTTCATTTCAAACTCTTGTGACAGTTGATTTTTTATTTCTGTAATCAACTTACATGCATTTCCTATAATGATTAGATCATATACATATAAAGATATCAGACAAATATTTCCTTCTTTATCTTTCTTCATGTAAAGGTTAGGATCACTTTTGTTTTTAACTAAACCTTTCTGATTAAAGAAGGTATCAATCTTTATGTACCATGACCTAGGAGCCTGTTTTAATCCATAGATAGCTTTCTTTAGTTTACATACAAGATGTTCATGTCCTTTCTGTAAAAAGCCTTCGGGCTGAACTAAGTAGAATTCTTCTTTTAAATCACCATCTAGGAAAGCAGATTTTACATCTAATTGATGGATTTTCCGTTTATGTGTAGTGGCTAATGCAACCAGAATCCTAATTGTGTTTAGTTTTGCTACTGGTGCAAAAGTATCTTCAAAGTCAATTCCCTCCTTTTTTGTATAGCCTTTTACTACTAGTCTTGCTTTAAATCTTTCTATGCAACCATCTAATTTAGGCTTATATTTAAACAACCATTTACAGCCTATGGGTGTCTTATCCTCTGGTAACTCAGTCAATTCCCAAGTCTGATTTTTCATAATTGAGTTATATTCTTCATTCATTGCTTCAACCCATTCTGCTTTATCTTTGGCTTGTTTGTAATTCATTGGTTCACTGATATTCATTATATTAGACATTAGAGCATAATCATTGTACCTTGGAGGGGGACGAATCTATCTTGTTGACCTTCTTAGCATTAAATTACCTGCAAGGGTTCCATCCATAATCCTTATACTTTCTGTTGTGTCTTCCTTTGAACTTGTAGAAGTAATCATTCTGCTTTTGCTACTTTCACTGCTGCTTCTGCTTCTTTCACTGCTACTTCTGCTATTCTGTTCCACCTGCTTCTCTTGTGGCTCTTCCACTTCCTGCTCCTGAACTATTGAGTTTAACTTGACATATTCATCATTGTTAGTCAGACTATGCCCTTGTTCTGTTTGTTACTTGTATCCGTATGTTCATGGAACACCACATCTCTACTAGCAATTAATTAATGAGTGCTAAGGTGAAACATCTTATAGGCTTTGTGATCATTGCAATACCCAACAAAGACACATTCAAGTGATTTAGCATCTAGTTTCCTCCTATCATCTTTTGGTATGTGGGAAATGCTTTACAACCAAAGATTCGTAGATGCTTAACTTGTGGTTTATATCCATTGAAAACCTCAAATGGTGTTTGAAATTCTAATTTCTTTGTCAGACTGATATTTTTCAAATATACAGCAGCATTCACAGCTTCTGCCCAAAAACCTTTCGAAATTTGCTTACCTTGTAGCATGATGCGTGCACATTCAACTAGTGTTCTGTTCTTTCGCTCTGCTATCCCATTTTGCTGAGGAGTGTGCGATATTATAAATTATTGTTGGATACCATTCTCCTTAAAATATTTCTTGAAATCTCCAGACACGTACTCACCACCATTGTCGGATCTGAGAATTTTAATGCATTTTTCTGTCTACTTTTCAATCATGGTTCTAAACTCCTTGAAGTATTCAAATACATTTCCTTTCCTCCTTATGAAGTACACCCATGTGTATCTAGATTTATCATCAATAAATGTCAGAAAATATGATGCACCTCCTAAAGATCTAGTTTGCATAGGTCCACATAGGTCTGTGCAAATTAATTCAAGCATACCAGTTTGCCTTTTTTTTTGATGTACTGGGAATTCATTTCGATGTTGTTTTCCAAGTGCACATGCACTACATTCTAAATGTTCATTCTTTATTACAGGCAGACCTTCAACCATAGATTTCTTTTGAAGTAATACAAGATCATGGTGGTTAATGTGGCCATACCTCTGGTGCCAAAGTTCCTCTTTGGTGATTATGGTGGAAGCACGTGCCTGATGACCGTCTTTGCTCACATCTAGCTTGTACAGTCCTCCACATCTTGAACATGTAGCAACAATCTTGAATTGGTTTCGAATGTCTTTGATATGGCACGGGTACTTGCCAAACTCTACCTTCGAGTCATTCTCAGTTATGGTTGAAAAATATATTAATTTTTTGTTAATGCCAGGCACATACATGGCATTATGAATTTGTCTCAATTGGCCATTAGATAATTTTACTTTTATTATTCCATAACCATGCACTTGGTGTGACCTATTATCTCCTAAATAGATATGAGTGCCACCATGTTTCTCATTATATTCATCGAACCATTCTCTCTTGCAAGACATATGTGCAGATACACCTAAATCTATGAACCATGCATTCTCATCGTCTGTCTCAACATACAAAGCATCTTCAGAAATAAATAATCTCAGAGGTGTTTTTATTTGCAAAATTTCCATTGTGACTTCCATTGTAGTTTCTATTTCTATAGAATTTCTTCTGATAATGGTTTCTATTGAGGTGTCTTGGTTTGCCCCAATGATGACCATCTACATTATTTCTATTAGAATAAGTCTGAGCCATACCTTTATGTTTTTGATGAAATATGCATCTGTCTCCATTCCATTGTTTGCCTCTGTCTCCATTCCATGGTCTGCTCCTTGGTTTGCCTCTGTGTGGATATCGACCTCTTGCCATCAGTGCCAAGTCTGAACCTCCGACATCCAGATCATAGTTTTTCATTCTTTCTTCTTCCTGGATTAGAATCCCTATAAGTTCTTCAAAAATTGGGGGTTTTTCTCTTACTGCAAGTGCTGAAATAAATACCTTGTAGTCTGGCAATAAGCCTTTTAGAGTGACTGCTACTAAATCATAACTTTCAACAACTTCACCTATATCTCCCAATTTATCACTCAGTTCTTTAATGCGAGAAACAAATTTGCTTTCCCCTTCATTAGCTTCCATCTTGATTGACAACAATTTGGTTTTGAGAAACAAAACCTGATTTGCATCAGTTGTTTGATACAAGACTTTGAGCGTGTCCCATGTTGCCTTGGATGTCATACAGTTTCTGATATGTGGAATGATGTTGTCTTTAATAGACATCCTCAATGTCAGTTTTTCTTTCAGCTCTTGCTTATTCCAATCTGGAAGCAATGCGACAATTGCAGGCCTCGGCTCATCTCCGATCACAATCAACCAGGTATTAGCGTATTCAAGCACAATCATCATCTTAAATTTCCAATTTACATAATTTTCATTGTTTAATTTGGATGCTTCATTGTATCAACAATAAGTGGATTTTCCATTTTACCTTGTTTTGGCTGATCTCGAGAGCTGATCTATAATCAATAGGAGAAAAAAATTGCAGAACCACAGCTTTTTCTTTTTGTCAAAGGCGTTTCTAGGGGTGGTGCCTGATTTCGGTGGAAAGCAACGCTTGAGCATCACTCTTTCTCTTCAATAGCTGCAGCGGTGCCACCGCTTCTCAACTATGGATGATAGGCGGTTTCACTACTTGAGCACCGCTTTTCCTCTTGATGTTTGCGGTAGTGCCACCGCTTCTCTTCTTTAGGCGATAGGCGGTGCCAAGAATGCAGCAATCTACACGGTCGATCTCAAAAAAAAAATTGAAATGGATCTCCACGCTAACCAGGAAATCACTGGTTGCTCTCTCACGGTGATCTCCAGGGTTCAGATTCATCAGCAATCTCCACAATTTTCAAACCTTCATGCAACAAACTTCACCTCTGTGCCTCACGCAACAAACTTTAGCGTGAATGGCAAGAGCTCAGCATACACCTCCATGCCTCCTTCAACACTTGCGCCCAGCATGGTGATCTCTATGCTGAATTTTTTTTTATCAGCCTTCTCCACGGCTGATGTGATCTCCCAGGCAGCGGATGTGATCTCACGACGGTTGTACGCGGGAGGAAAAAAAATATTTATCAGCAGCATTCCACTTTCACATTGGGCTGCGACGGCTTCCCACAGACTCTTTCACGAAGAGAAGAAAAAAATATGATGCAAGACTCTCCACGTACACCAGTCCACGGTGACTCCAGTAGCATCTACCCACAAGCAACTCCTCCAACGATCTTCTCCAGCAACGATCTCACACAATCAAGAGACTTCCACGGTTTCTCCCAACAAATGATAATTGCGCTGCAAAACCAGCCACGAGACTCCTCTTGAAATGAAAAACGCAACTCGTCTCAAGTTGATAAATATGGTCATCACAGCAGCCACCGATGGTGTTAAGAAAAAAATCTTCTCACAACCTAGCATTCACCCAAGCTCTGATACCAACTAAGAATATGGAAGGTAGACAGAGCACAGCTCATAAGCTAGCTTACACAAGGAATGGTCAAACCAATTCAATTATCAATGGAGAAATAGATACAGTATATAGATGTAGCTTATCATAACAAACCAACACCTAGATCCATAAGATGTGGATCTGAAACCTCTACATACTAAACATAGAAAGTACATATCAACCTTAATCCTGATACTTCGCAAGCATTTCTACATTGATACTTCGCAAGCATTTCTACATTATTCCAACAATTAATATAAATGCAAATGCAATGTTGATTATAATAATGTATTTTAACCATTAATGTGCCTATCCTGCATCGACCATTAATAATAATAACAATTTAATTGCTAATATATATTAATTGATTCTAGTGTACATGTTCAAGGTATGTATGTGTGGCCAACATAAACATAGCTTGTGTGTGTATTAAAGATAATCATCACCACCTCTAATGCATAGTTGCTAAATTATCATAACCACATATCTAAGATAGTAATCCAGTAAGCACAACATTATACAATCTTACTAACTAAGTCAGAATACTCCAGTACCAATTGAACATTATTCTTAGGTTTACCCTTAATGAGTTAAACACATGATTTATTGGTGAAATGAACCAAGTACAAAACTAAGGTGACATATCTAATTCCCAAATATCGTTCTTACTAATCTAAATCATCCTTCATTCCTAACCTACTTCCATCTTCCACTCCCTATATGTTCCTCTACTATAATATGTTGGATTGTCAACTATATTGATGTAATCCCCTGTATAACCAATAATCAAAATCATCCACTAAATCAACCCAACTTCCCTAGTAGGTAACCAACAATTTCCATCACACACCTTCAAGAGAACGACTTAACACGACCCTCCCACAACTTCAAGATAATGGATTAACAGGACCCTCCCATAAGTCCAAGTTTTGAATGATAAATGGTGGGAAATACCTTCACCATATTAATGGAACCAGGGCCAACACCCATCAATAATTACACTATGTTAGTATAAGAGTTACGTCATTGAATGATCAGTGTCAGAAACTCGGTTTCCTACATAAACCTGCACTAGCCCACATACACCCCACATATCATAGCAATGTATTGAACCAACAATTAATACCCGACTTAATGCCTAACAGGTTACCATTTTCTCTTTTGATGTCCACGACGTCAATGTAGCTTTATTGTCATATGTATATGTCTATCACTTAGCCCTTCTAACCTATGGGTTATTCTCATACAAAAATAATATCATGCATAGTCTTTCATTGTTTCCAAGTAATTATCAAGTTATAAATTGCCAATCAATCTAACAAGCTGATATATTTATCATGTACAAGACATTCCATTATTTATTTAATTATAACATAAATTGGTATCCATGCACCCTATTATTTTGTTTAGATTTGCATACTAAAGTAAATCACAAAATTTTCATAATTAATAAAATAAATGAGAAACTTAAAACACGACTTCTACTTATAAGTAAGTTCATAAATCCACAAATATAGTTTCCTTAATTGAGTTGAGTCCAACAAATAATAAGCAAAAAAAACTACAATATGGCTCTTAATGTTGCTTAGCTATCAAATCAAAATATGGGGCCTTACATGAAGTTCATAGGTATCCAAAATAGATCATTTGAAACCACAAACCAATTGTTAATAATTAAATACACTAGTGTTTAATCAATGCACTTGTCATGAGGTGGACGTGACTTAAAACGAGATTTAAAATTTGAAAAATATTAACTTTATTTTGGAGTTTAAAAAAATGTTTTGTGATAATAATAAAAAATTCAATAGAATTTTGTGATAAATACTTTGAAAAACATGTTGATAATATTCTAATATTAATGACTTTGACAATGACATGATAGTGAGATGATAAAGACATGTAGATAAAGAGACTTTTGTGAACAATTTATCATAACTTTTTTTCAAGAAATAGTTTAAATTCATCCAAAACTAGTTCCACCCCCACAACTATTGATCTTCCTACCTAGTGAGGATAAATATTAGGTGGAGGATAAGTATTAGGTGGGTGATGCCAAGAAATGGGCATGCTACAAATGGAATAACTATTAATCTTCCTCCCTAGTGAGGACAAGTTTTAGGTGGGTGATCCCAATAAATTGGCATGCTACAAATGGAAGGAAATTATACAAAATGATTAAAGTTTAGTGCTTATTAAGGTTAGTCGGTGATATGAACATTAAGAACATGTGTTGGGAGAGACATAAGGCATGGACACATCCAATACCATTACAACATCACCACTTAGAATCTAGCTCCTGAAATGAAATTGTTGCAGCAATTATTGTTACATCCATTGTCTTTTGAACATCCTACTTCTCTTATTCCCAATCTATATTTGACAGTACAACTAAGGGAAAGAAAAATATGTGGCCATTTACAACTATAAAACATTTGCATATATATATATATGTGTGTGTGTGTGTGTGTGTGTGAAGTTTTTAACAAGGAATGTATTGTTAGAATCATAAAAGGTACACGGAAATTTTATTTTCTCCCTCTTTCCTCAAACATCTTAGCTGTGACAAATTCAATATATATTAGGTGTCCATAAACCATTTTTTCTTTCATTGGTTTATTGGAGTCAATGTAGTTTCTAATTCGAGCTAATTATTCTAGATGCTAAGATACCAACTTTACAAACTAACTAACAATCCAAGCATAGTAATAATTGTATATTAATAAACAATCAAGAAATAGTTATCATTTTGCGATATATCCACCAACTAGTTGCAAGGTGACAATGTTTAATTGAATTATATGCTCTTTGTCACTCATATGCTCTCTGTTGTATAAGTTGGCACCCTTAAGTCAGGGCTATGGATTCTGGAGGGTGAAGTTTTGTGTCTTGTTTCTAATATCTCTCACTTGACCCAATTCACATCATTCTTAAGTTAAGAAATATAGCATTTCACATTTTTTTAAAACATTGCAACCATCCCAATCAACCAATGCCTACTCCCTCATCAACCAAGTCCACAAAATCAAGAATGGGATCCCCTTCTATGCTAAATAGTCCCTCAGTCTAACTCACTTCCCTTGAGTGCTCCAACACATTTTGGCCACAAAATCTCTACTATTGGAAACCCATAAATTAATTTCCTCTTTATCTCAACAATCACCCATAAACATGGTCATGGTTTTCACCAAGTTTCATAGAACACAATTATGAAAACCTAACCACGTAGGAGAAAAACCAAAGGATTAATGAGCAATCAACTTACTTTCATGCCCAAGTTCATATATTATATTTGCATGGAAACACCACATGCCTTCAGGAGAAGTATAGATATCTCTCTTCTGGGCAACTCGTTTAATAATCATAAGGAAATGTTAAAGGACTTGGGATAAAGGTGAATAAAAATAAAATTAATTATATATATATATATATATATATANGGTATTTATAATATATTCAATGTACATATTTACGAAGTCAATGATCATTTTTTACTTCGAACATACATACAACTTATAGTCATTTCATCATTACATATGCATTAATAATCTAGAGTTGTATTACATTCATCATCTAAAGAAAACAAGAGATTCAAGGCCATTAACTCTACAAAGTTATTTTACCCCAAAACAAACTCAACTTTGAACTTAATGAAATGAGAATATGAAAATAAATAAATTGCTCCATCACTACTCACTTCTTAGATTCAAGTCACACTCCATTGAAAAAAGACTTTGATCCATTAATGGATAACTCCTTTAACACACAAGGAGTCCTTTCTTTCGCACGACTCTTATCCCAAAAATCATAAATTGTCTTTGACCAAGAATATTAAAATAGGCACATACTTCTCTTTTTTAAAAATCACTTCTGGCTAACCAAATCCCCCATAAGGTAAGACATGGAAAACCTGGAAGCTCTTTCAACTCCTTGTTTGAAAACCATCATTTCAAACATGCTTCCACCAAGGCCCTTGTTAGTTTTTATAAGTTATTTTACTTATGATCTTTATCTGAAAGAATCACAAGCACAACAATACATCAAAGATACACAATATACACAAGACATATATATTTTCATCGGGGAAACCATAAAGGATAAAACCCCACAAACTTCCTCAAAATAGATCCATCAAAAAGATAAGATGAAAAGATATAATAACCCAAGAACAATATATATGAAACAGCTCTATGTCCCTCCTCTTCCTCTCTCTCCTAAAGCGCACATGAGAGAGCAAGTGAGTGTGTGACAAATGAGGAGGGCACCTCCATATTTATATTCTTTTGTTGAGTTGCAAACTCAACCACCAGGTTGATCAGGTTACCTATGGGGCCAACCTACCTAAGAATACACATAAATACATTTTTCTTTATTTAACCTAGGGACTATTGCCTGGACTTACAACAGAGGGTTTAGCTCAGTGACCATACACAATGATGACATCCCCAAAGGAGGAACACACATCTCCAATGGGGGTACAACAATATATAATAGTAATATACATCAGAATATCTTTCGAAGTTACAATTACAACAACACTCCCTCTTAACTAGGAATGTCTTCTCTTGCCACAGTCATCAACACATCTAGTCACCGTCACTAAGTCTTCATTGTTGTTGCTGCCATTTTCCTCATCTTGTGCAATTTTTTGCATCTATCCATCATAGGAAGTTTCTACATAGCCAACCCTTTTTCATGTTGGATGTAGGCCTAGACCTCATCTAGGTCTTCATCATATCCATGAGCAAGCCATCGCGTAGGTATAGACTAGGACCATTCTTTACATTGCCATTGCGTGAACTTGTGTCTCCTACGGTCTTCTCATCGTATCAGATCATCGTGTAGGTACAGCCCAGGACCTTCTTTACATTGCCGCTACAATAACCTGTGTTTCCTGCCATCATCTTGTCATCATCATGTCGGTACAATCGAGGACTTTCTTTACATTGCCACAACAATAACCTGTGTTTCCTACCTTTATCTTTTCCTATCTAGATCATCTCTTTTGTCCTTCATAAAACAAAACAAAGCACACAGATCACAACCCAGATGCATACCACCTTCGTTCTATCAACATAGGAACATGTCAAGATGTCACCAAGAGAATCCTTCATCTACCACTATGTGAGAACCTTCTAGGAGCACACTTAGTGAATTACGTCTCTCCACGGTCAACCTGCATTCTACTAGTAAATGAGAACTGCCTAGGTGCACCTCATGTGCTTCATGACCTTATCATCTCAAAACGAGAACACACACACACACACACACACATATGTAAGGACTAATTACGACCAAACAACCTTCTACATTAGGACTTTTATGTTCTAGTTCAACCTCAAAGACTTATTACATATAAGCAACCTGCGTCCAGGATCTTTTCTATTTAGACAAGATTCAGGGCGCATTACATCTGAGTAACCTGTGTACCACTCCAGGGCTCTTTTTACTCTCAGACAACCCACATGACTTATTAGATTTGAATAACTTGCGTACCACACGAGGACTCATATTTACATTTAGATAACCTGTCTCAAGACGAATTACATCTGAGTAACATGCGTATCACGCCAGGAATCATATTTGCACTAAGACAACCTACAAGAATGATTACGTCCGAGTATCCTGCTTCACCAATATTTTTCTCACTCGGACAACCAATCTCATTTCCCATGTGAGATATCATGCATCTGTGTATTTCGGTCTCTCGCTATTTCTAGCATAGAAACATATCAGGACTGATTACGTCCAAGGATAACCCGTGAGCTTCGCTAGGACTGATTACATTCAAGAACAACCTACAGGACTGATTACATCTGAGCAACCTACGATCTTCGCCAAGATTTTATGCTCAGATAACCTGTCTCTCTAGCTATGCTAGAACTCATCACTCCCTCTTTCAAGAGGTATCATTCTGGATCACAGCAAGTATTTCTCTGAAGTACTTGAACTTCACTCAGGTTATTTCTAGCATAGAATCACATCAGGACTGATTACGTCCAAGGATAACCTGCGAGCTTCACTAGGACTGACTACACCCGAGGACAACCTACAAGACTGAATACATCTAAGTAACCTATGAACTTTTTCGAGACTATTACACTCGGATAACCAGTATCTCCAGCTATGCTAGAATTCATCACTCCCTCTTTTGAGGGGCCTCGATCTGGATCACATACTGCAGCTTCACTGCTCCTTTCTACATCATACAAAAATTGCAATTTAGATCAATCAAATCAGATAGTAGCTTTCAAAAAAAACATACTACCTCATAACTAGTCAAGCAAGTGGCAACATATTCTGCCTCAGCTATAATCGATGCCATACAAGACTGCATCCTACCAAACCAGTAGATCATACTAGATCTCAAATTGAAGAAGCAACCCAAGATGTTATTCCTCTCAATGGTGCTTCCTGCCCAATCCGAATAAACATAACTGTGCAGGTTAGTCTTCTATTTCATATCATACACAAGCCCATACTCAGATGTACCCTTTAGGTACCTCACTACATGATTTGCAGCAACCAGGTGAGCATGCCTTGGATCCGTCAGGAACTGGCTCAGAGTGTTCCCAACAAAGCATATGTCTGGTCTTGTATTCATCAGATAATAAATGAGCCAATCATCTGATGATACATCATGGCATCAACCAACTCTGATGAAGTACCACACAGGAGCTTCAAGTTTGATGCCATAGGTGTGGCTATCGCCTTGCAGTCCAACATGCCCTAGGTATTTCATTTCAAACTCAATGGCAAGTCTCCTCCTTACATCTTCAATGAGTTCATCCTCTCCTATTAGGAATAGGACATCGACATATAGCAAGAGCATCACTGATATTCCATCTTCAATCTTGAAGTAAAGGTTGGAATCCACTTTAATCTCAGTAAATGGTAGGCCCATAATGAAGTTGTCCATCCTTTCGTACGATGTCGAACTTGAGGATATTTTGCATTCACTCCCTCTGAAGTGGAGCATCATTCTCCCTCTGCATTTTGTATTCTATGCATTGAAACATTATGTACTGGAGTGACAAGTAGCTTCCTATGCTACCAATCTTGTATGTATACATCTAAGGTCATTGGATACCAAGATCCTCTACCTTGAGCTTTGTTGAAAACTTCCTCTTGCACCCATATTTTAGCTTGTCGTCCTCTATAGGATTTCATCTTCAACTTTGTAGAAAAGCTTAATATCTTCATTACTCTAGGTAATCTTTAAGCTCCTCATGTATAGTATGTGTTATCCCATGGGTTCCTTCTAAACTCATATAAGGCCTTCTTTAATTTGCACACATGAGTCTGTCTGTCATGTGTCTCGACTCCTAGTGGCTACTCTACGTACACTTCCTCCTCAACTACACCATTCAAAAATGTTGTCTTCATATCCAACTGGTGTATCTCCCATCTCATACCTGCATGTATGGATCTAATGGAAGTGTACCTTGGAATTGGTGCAAATGTCTCGTAGTAGTCTATGCCTTCTTTCTATGAGAAACCTCATGCTACGAATCTTGCCTTGTATCCCTCGCTGTTGCCATCTGCTGCATCCTAGATCTTGTAGATCCATATGGAAGACACTGTGGACTTCCCTTCAGGTCTCGAAATCGCGTCCTAGACATCATTCCTCTTGATCAACTGATACTCTTTGATCATAGTCTCCTTCCATTTCTTCTTGGCTACTTGTTCATAGCTGGAAGGATATGTATCAATGATGTCGCTCAACAATGTCACATAACTGGAGTGTGTCTGAGGTATCTTACTTTATTTGGAAGTCTCATCATACTATTATTCATCTTGGATTTTTTCTACTAAATATGGTCTTCATCTCTCGAGGTGGATCTACCGTTCTCTTTATATTATTCTGAAGCTCTTTTTTTCGCCACGGTGTCTCTGACTTGGGGAGCTTCAGGTTCATCTTCTGAACTGTTGTTACTTCTTCATTAGAATGAACTACAAGTCAAGTTCAGTTGCATGATCAGAAACATCTCATAATTTCAAAAACATGTTAATAGTGAAAAATATATGTCACATAGTCATGCAACTATCTTAGCCAATGCTACAACATTCATCCATATCCCGTACACATATAGTAACTTCTAGATGCCTTCTACCCCAATGTTATTAAGAGTGTGTACTACACCTAATATGTCAACAGCGAGTTTTCAATCTAGATAAGTAGCAATGGAATGTTGTACAACATCATTGACTTCTTACCCATCATGTGCAATTCAATAGTATACATGCAAACACACAAACATGCCTCAATACATCAATTGAATATAAACAAATGCACAACCAAACAATATCATGAAATGAAAATTGAACACTTATCTTTGTTTGTTTGGTGAGTAGACTCCTTCTTGATCCTTATGTCCTGGAGTCTTCTGCTTCATCATCTTCTTCATTCACAACTGCATCATTTCTTATCTAAATGCTAACATGGATAAGAGGTTCTTCATGAGTTGAATCCTTCTCGATTAGAGTACATATTCCTCATCGCTTGAGGAATCTTCTTTGAATCATGAGAGCTTGATATTCAATTGCTACCATCTTCACTTCTCTTGTTATAAGCCGATATTCTTCTTATGTGCACTCTTCCCAAAGTCTGTTGAAGGTAATCAACTTCCTTTTGGCACACATTCCTTGAATGAATGAATCCCATGATCATGGGAGGCCATTCAAGGTGGTTATAACAATCTCTTCTTCTTCTTCGACTGCTTTGTCATAAAATCGAACAGTTCCTTTGGTGTCTTTAAGGATGACACATGAGGGATGAGATGATACTTAATAGAATCTACAATGATTCTCTTCGATCTAGCCTTAACCTCATCTCCCTTGTGCTCTTAGAACTTCCTTACTAGTATAGTGATCCAAGTAATTTTCTTCAAGGATTAGGGAGATCCTATACTTCCATGCTTGGAATTCGCCAGCTTCACCAAACTTATTATCAAGCTCGGTCTGATTAGTCATTTTGAAATGAGAATATCAAATGGAAATAACAAGGATTTAGATCTTACCGATTTGAGGTGTCCGACCTGGTTCTAGAGCTACCTGATCTAGGGCTTGTTAGAAAAAACCCTAATTTTCTAAACTTGGAATTTCAAACTTCTGATTGGGCATAAATATGCGTCTCTTCAAGGCGAGTTGTCAAATGTACTCCTTTTCTGAAAACAGTGGTGGGAAGCTCCCAGAACAGGAAGCCATAGTTTCTCCAATTTCTTCTGCATAATTCTCTGATATCGCTTTTGTTGTATCTCTAAAGTTTCAGCTCATTACAGTTTGAAACTTCGCACTGAGATAGAATGATATGTCTTATTTCCAACCCCATAGGTTATAGCAGAATTGGATTCTCCAAGTGGGACTTCTGATGAGTTTCCCAAGGTGACTATTTTGAGGATTGTTCAGCATATCAAACTTGTACGGGCTTCCATGTGTCACTGTTTCACATTCAAAGTCTGAAAATCAGACCACATAAACTACAATCTATTCTCTACCTGCAACATCTTGAGAAATTTCATTTGGACCTTCCTAGCCCAAGATATAATAACTCTCCCTAGGTCACATGTTTATGACTGTATTTTGGAGGAGGCTGGAACCCTGATTTGGAGCTATCATATCTCCTGAAGTATATAGAATGAGGCTAAAAGTTTCACACAAGGTACAACAAGATTTCATCTTTGGCCTGTAAAAGTTTCAGCTCCTTATCCTTCTCCAATATCAAGTTATAGTGAAAGTTCCAACATGACTAGATTCACTCTTCTAGGGTTTTCAAGCATTAAACCCTAATTTCCAGTAGTTTCCATTGTAGTTGTATTTCTGTTGCACAGTGTCTTCTTTTAGGGTGGCTCTGATACCATGTTAGTTTTTCTAAGATATTTTACTTAGGATCTTTATCTAAAAAAATAACAAGCACAACAATACATCAAAGATACACAAGATACACAAGACATAGAGATTTTCATCGAGGAAACCATAAAGGAGAAAACCTCACAAACTTCCTCATAATAGTTCTGTCACAATGATAAGATGACAATATCTAATAACCCAAGAAAAATATATTTGCAGCAACTCTCTGACCCTCCTCTTCCTCTCTCTCCTAAAGCACACACGAGAGAGCAAGTGAGTGTGTGACAAATGAGGAGGGCTCCTCCCTTTTTATATTCTTTCGTTGAGTTGTTAACTCAACCACTAGGTCATCCAGGTTACCTGTGGGGCTGACCTACCTAAGAATACACATAAATACATTTTCCTTTATTTAACCTAGGGGCTATTGCCCCGACTTGCAATAGAGGGTTTACCCGACTTGCAATAGAGGGTTTACCTCAGTGACCATAGACAATGATGACATCCCCAAAGGAGGAATAGACATCTTCGATGGGGGTACAACAATATACAATAGTAATATACATCAGAATATATTCCGAAGTTACAATTACAACAACAACCCATTTCTAGGCATTTTGGATACATGTTAATGACTCTCCATCTTTTCCATAACCAAGATGTAATATAAGAGAAATTAATTAACAAATGTCAAATTTTTTCTTCTTCATTTAGACAAAGCATACAAATAGTTGGGTCCTTATAATTGCACTTCTGCAAGACATATAATGTTGAAAACCTTGTTGAAGTCTTTCTTGGAGCCTTAAGCTTCTAGATTTTACTCTACAAGCAAAAATAAATATTGTATCATTAAAATTTGAAGGACACGAGGTAGGATTTTATCCACTTATGTGTGCATGGGACACAAGATCGTACTATATAATCTCTCTATGTGCATCCACATGTTCAACCACTACCTCAAGATGATCACATGGATCTAGAAACATCCTTATGTTAATTCAAACTTACTTCCAACAAAGAATTAAACCCTATTAAGAATGAATGAAGCTCTATTACTATTGAAACAAAAAATCTACCTTTTGCAAATATAGATATAGATATTATTTTTAGGAGGGGTTGAGGATCATGGGCCCATTTCTCAATAAATAGAGTTAATAGTATTAAATTGCTTAATTTTTTTACTTGAAAACATATATATTTCTTTGTTTTTGGAGAAATTTTTTTTATATTTTCTATTTAAAAATGAAATCAAAATATACATAAACTTGTTCTTCAGGCTCCAGAGACCCAAGGAAAAAACTCATAACAAGATCATTCTTACAAACAATATCTACAATTTTCAACATCCTACACTTCACCATAAGAAAGCTTTCAAAACAATAAAACATTACGAACAATACACCATGACAAACTAATCGATCTTTAAATATCATCGTGAAAAAAATACAAATTCACATAATAACTAGTTAAATACTCTCTTACGAAATCTTGAAATTGTAATACTTCCTCTCATAAGTGAATGCTCTCTAAAAAAAATATCCACCTTGATATTAAAAATAAAATATATTTATTAAAATTTAAGAAAAAAAATTCCAAAATTCCTCCAAATTATGCAATGTTAACATCTCACATTAATCACAACTTTATAAATCTTCAATTATTCCAGGATATAATAATTAATAAACTTTTTTAGCTTTCGATCTAAACAACAATACGCTTTTGCATGCAAATGGATCGTTGTCGCCTTTGGTCTCTGCGCCAACCTCTACGTTCCTGGTGCAGGGCACGACCCAGAGCCGCCATGAGTGCACCTAGGGGTGGGGAGCCGCCTTCCCCCACATCGATCTTTGCTAGTGAGGCTTTCATGAAGTTGATCGGGCAGGCTAGGAAGAAACCAGCCTTGCATTCTATCCCGAAATTTGTAAAGAAACTGGATGAAGTTCCTGAAATTGCTTTGCCAGAAGAGCAACCCATTAAAATTTCCCTAGCCCTGGCTTAAAGAGGATTGATAGGACAATTTATGGGGCTTTGGCCCTCCGCAAAAACCACCAAGGACTGGATCCAGCATAACTGGAGACCCCAGTTGAAGAATAGTGTGACCTGCTACGCCGTTGGAAGAGGATTCTTCATATTCGAGTTCATATCCAAGGAAGATTGAGATCTGTTCTTTAGGAGCGGCCCGTATTTCATGGGGTCCAAGGGCCTGTATCTCAACAGGTGGACAACTGAATTTGATCCCACAGTTGACGTACCTAAAGAAGTGCCAGTATGGGCCAGGCTCCCGAACCTTCCGGTCCACTACTAGAACTTCCATTCGCTGCAAACGATTGGAAATAGACTCGGCAGATTTATTGACATAGCAGACAACAAAGGCCAATACACCTGCGCTAGGATCTGTGTAGAAGTGGATCTGGAAGCCGACCTTCTAGAAGCGGTAAAACTCATGGTTGGGTCATGGCAGCATTATCAAAAGCTGGATTATGAGTAGCTCCCATTCAAGTGCAGAAGCTGTCAAGAGCATGGCCATTTCCAAAGGAACTACCCAAAGGCTCAACCAGATGACAAAGAGGATGGAGAAGGCTGGAAAAAGGTCAAAAGGAGTAAGGAAGCCCCGAAACCAAGTGGGAAAAGAATCTCCGTACCGTCAAAGAACCCTCCACCAATCTCTAAACCCATAGGAAAAGCAAAGGACGGTTCAACTTCGAGGAATACCAATGAAACCCTAGAGGGACCAAAAACATCTTGGAAGGATGTGAATGAAACTGGGGAAACCAGGAAAATGGCAGACCCGACTCCCCTAGTGGAAGATCAAAGGGAAAAAGAAGCAGAGGAAGATCACATTAGTCTGGGATCGAAATCAAGAGGGGACTCCGAGGATGGAGGAACCGAATCTGGCAACTCCCAAGTCACCCCTATCAAGGTCACCTTGGGTCGAAAAACTAAGAAGAAATAGAGAGAGGAAAAAACCTACCTTGATATTCTCTAAGGCTCCCAGAAAACCCTCAAGGGAATGATAAATACCAGATCCACTATCAAGCAAGGCCATGCTCCAAAGGGAGCCACAACCTCCCAAGCTAGTAAGTAATGCAATACATCTCCTGGAACTGCAAAGGTCTAGGCAGCAATCTGAAAGAAGAAGCTCTAAAAGACATTGGTATTTTGTATTCGCCAGAAATACTTCTCATCCAGGAGACTAAAATGGAGGACCTCGTTCTCCTCCAAGCAAGCAAAGCTTATTGGAGAAAAGGTCAAGGTAAAACAATCAGTGCAAGAGAAGCCTCAGGAGGGATAACTACCTTTTGGGACACCTCCAAATACGATCTGGAAGCTGAAGAAAGAAGCACACATTGGTTGTTCACCAAACTTCTCCACAAAGACTCTGGTCATCCTATAAGTCTATTCAATGTTTATGTCCCTATTTCACCAGCTGAAAAAAGATTTTGTTGGGACTCCTTAAAGTCCTATCTTAGCATGCACAACCCCGTCAATATCATTATAGCAGGGGATCTAAATGTCACCCTAGTAGCAGAAGAAAAAAAGGGAGGCTCACCGGTCAAAGATCAAGCTAGAGAATGGGTTGAAGACATCATTTTAGATTGGGAGCTAGAGGATATCAAGCCCTCCTGTGGTAAATTCACCTGGACGAACAAAAGAAGGGGCCCATGCCACATTGCTGCTCATCTAGATAGATTCCTCGTCCAGTATTCATTTCTGACTTTTGATCTTATGGCATCCTCTAAAATCTTGCCCACCTACACCTCGGATCATAAACCAATACTTCTCGAGTTGTCCATGGGTAAAAATCTGGGTCCCATACCATTCAGATTCAGCCCCATCTGGATTCAGCAAGAAGGGTTCATGGATGTGATATTCATGGCTTGGAACCGACAGATCCATGGCTCCCCTTTCTATGTCTGGGAAGAAAAGTTGAGGGCTCTCAAAAAAGAGCTGAAAATTTGGGCTAAATCGCTGATCACACCCACCTCCAAAAGAAAACAAGTGCAGGCTGCTCTAGAAAGCCACCAATTGATCATGGAGGACGCTGAAATATCTCAAGAACTGTTACAAACAGAAGAAAATATTCAAAAATATTTACATAGAGCATGCAGGGTGGAAGAGGAGTACTGGAGGTAGAAATCCATAAGTATGTGGCTGCAAGAAGGAGATAAAAATACCAGCTATTTCCACAAGCAGGCCGAGGCCCGTAAGCAATTCAAAACTGTTAATGAAATTCAGTTTCAAGGAAATTTGGTCAAAGACTTCGAAGGCATTAAGAAAGTAACCCACTCCCACTTCAAATATATTTTCTCAGCCCCAGAAGAGGACCCAATTGATGCAAACAGCTACCCACTTGATCTCGTCCTAAAGCTAGTCCAGGAAACTGATAATCTCCTTATGGCTGCCCCGATCAGAATGGAAGACCTTAAAAAATCTTTGGATGGTATGGACGCTGACAAAGCCCCAGGTCCCGATGGGTTCATGGTAAGGTTCTTCACTTCTTGTTGGCCCATCATCAAAATCAACCTCATGAGAATGGTCAGGAAATCTCAAAGTAGCAGCAAGTTAGGGGGCAGTACCAACTCGGCTTTCCTGGCCCTGATTCCAAAAGAAAAAGGAGCCAATAACTTCAGCAGATTCATGCCCATCTCTTTATGCAACACGGGATATAAACTAATTACTAAAATCATTGCCAATTGGATTAAGAATATGTTGCCGGCAATCATCCCTGAAAACCAAGGTGGTTTCATAAAAGGGCGGAAGATTCTGGACAATATCGTGCTTGTCCAAGAAGCAATCCACTCGAGTTGTCAACAGAAAGAAAAAGGAATGGTAATCAAGCTCGACTTGGCGAATGCATTCGACAGGGTGAGACATGATTTTCTGTTTGCAGTAATCAGAAAATTCAGGTTTTCTAAGGACTTCATAAACTGGGTCAAATCCTACATTGCCTCCCTGTGGATCGCCACTCTGGTCAATGGATGCTCTACGAATTTATTCCGAGCCTCGAGAGGGCTAAGGCAAGGTTGCCCGCTGTCCCCGCTCCTTTACGCCATTCAAGCCTCAGTGCTTAGTTTCCAATTGGATCACTTCAAGTAGATCTGCTCTCTTGCTGGCCTCCGGATGGCCCAAAATGTTAAAGACATAAACCGTGCCCAATTTGTCGATGATACTATGCTCCTTGGAGGAGTAAGCGTTATCTCTGCTGGTTTATTCAAAAGAGAGCTCGACATTTACAAGGATGCCTCAGAAAGCAAGATAAACTTTCAGAAGAGCAAGATATATGGTTGGAACTTCTCCACAAGGAAAATGACAGGAATCGCAAGGCTTTTAGGAATGGAGGGGACTCTCTCCTGGGATTCCTTCAATTATCTTGGGATTCCCATCCTCAAATCTGTCCCCAAAGTGGTCCACTGGATGCCGCTGTTGGACAAGTTGAAAATCAGAATTCAAGCCCGAGGGGCGGCGTGGCTTAATTTAGCAGGTAAGGTGACTCTTTTAAAATCTGTCCTTTCAAGTATTCCTATTTACTAGAACACCATTCTGCTTGCCCCTAAATCCTTCATCAACAAAGTGGACGCCTTGTTAAGAAGATTTTTGTGGGAAGGTGGGACAAATAACGAGAGAAGACTTCATTTAGTAAGCTGGGACAAGATAAAGAAGCCAATTCTGGAAGGAGGTCTCCATATCGGAAACATTGTTGTTCAAAATTTAGCTTTAGGCTCCAAACTCCTCTATAACTTGGTTTCTGGGCACACCAGCTGGAGTAAGAAAGTTCTTTGGAAAAAATACTTCCAAGGAAGCTGCTCAAGATGCTTGGAGAAGCCTCCAAGAACTTTAACCGGATCCCCTATCTTCAAGCTCTGCCTCACAGCCCTGGATCACTTCAAATCTAACCTCTACTGGATTCCTAGCAATGGGAAAAAGATAAGATATTGGGATGACTCGATCCTTGGAGACCAGCCCCTCGGGCAGAATGCTGAACTGGAAAATTTTAAAAATTGGATGCAGCACCAAAACCTTCTTACCCTGTGGGACATTTCCACCTGGTCTAAAAGTTGGGATAACTGGGACCTAGGAGAGATACCAAAAAATCTGGAAGGAGAAGCCAACTCCTTAAGAATGCTCCTTCAAAGGAAAACCTCGTTAAAAGCGGCATCAAAGGACAAAAGAGGGTGGGGTTCGACCTCTGGATCGTACTCGGCAGCTAATGGATACAACTTCATCCAGGCAATCCCCAATGTCCCTCAAGACCCAGCTCAGTGGAAGTTTGTTTGGTCCTATGCCTCTATCCCCAAGATAGACTTCTTCTGTTGGATTCTTGCTCACAAAAGCATCCTCACCAGCGATAACTTAAGGAGAAGAGGAATGGAAGGGCCCTCAAGGTGTCCCCTGTGTGTTTTTGATGAGGAAAACGCAGATCATCTGCTCCTGCACTGTTCCTTTGCCAGTGAAGTCTGGAAGGATTCGCTGAAAATCCCGGACATATTCAACATGCCAGCAAACACCCAGGAGCTGATGAAAATGTGGGCCAACATATCGCCGTTCAACACTGCCAAGAAGGATCTCCTCAAAGCCAGTTGGATGTGGCTCCCCAAGTTCATCTGCTGGAAACTATGGATTGAGAGGAACAATAGGATCTTCAGGGAAAAGAGCAGCACTCCGGCTAGAGTAGTAGCCAAAATCAGAGCCTTTCTAGGAGAGGCTCTAGAAGCCAAAGCCACCCTCGCAAATGCTTCAGCTTTGTCCAGCGAGGAAGACAAGTGGCTAACAGAGATAGTCCCGAACCATCAGGCCAGAATCAAGACCCCAACCTCATCCAGTGCTGAATGGGACATTCGGTTGACAGAACAGGACTTCATCAAATGGAGATCGTCTCTAGAGGAGCACTACCTCTTCTTTGATGTGGCCTCAAAGGGTAATCCAGGGGCTTCCGATGGCGGCAGGGTTATCCTGGATCCTGGAGGAGAAACAATTCTGAGCTTTGCCTAGGGGCTGGGTCAAGATTCTAACAATAGAGCAGAGGCTCTTGCACTATGGCAAGGGCTCAAGCTTGCCCTCAACTTGAATATCACCTCTTTGACAGTCTTTGGTGATTCCTGGATCATAATCCAAGCTGCAAACTCGAAAAGAAGCCCTGCTCAGGTGCATCTCTCCACCATCCTCAAGAAAGTCAAGCTTATGCAGTCAGAGTTCCAGAAAATAAGCTTCTTTCACATCCTGAGAAGCTTAAACACTAAGGCTGATCTGGAAGCCAATAAAGGCTCGCTTCTGAGTAGGAGTACGCTCTCATTCGATGGCTTAGAAATTCTGTGCTCTATCCCTTAACTCTGGAAACGAGTCTCCTTGCCGGGTCTTCAAGATCTATTGCTGGGCCTCTCATGGCTCCTTCCTTCTCGTTCTAGCAAAGTCCATGACCCGCGAGCCCTGCTACCTCATGCCCATCCTAGAGCCCAGTGTTATTTGCAATCCTATCGCTGAAGGAGATAAGCTCTCTCACTTACGGAAGTTCTGGAAATCGCTGGATCCTCTAAGAGATCAACTTTGATTCCTCTATTTTTTGATGGCTCTCCTTGTTTCTATTCACCCCCAGGAGCTTCAGTGAAGGATCGCTGGGAAACTATTGATTTTTGACTCACTCACTCCAGTCATTTGCCACGGAGAGAAATGCTGGGCTGGTCTAAATCCTCAACAATGGAAGAGCTCTTTGAAGCCAAAGGAAACAGATGTAGTGGAAATCCTCAATGGTCCAGTGGGACTCGTCCATATACTCTAGACTGGCAAGTCTTGGAGCAGCTGGCAAAGAAGGACGGGATTAAGAATCGTTAACCACAGCAGGTGTCAATCAGGGCAGATATTGTCGGTAAACAGTTCACTTCAGTGTCCAGTTGTCAAATAGTTAGTTTTTTCCATGTAAAAGTTCTCGGCAGCTGCTTTGCTGAACCGATAAATTTACTCTTACACGCTATTGTCTAAATTTTTTTTTTGAATAAAACAATAATCAATATCAGGTTAACAGTAATAAATTATTTATTTTTTGGTCTGTATAATTATAAATAAAGTAATAATCAATATCATGTTAACAGAAATAAATTATTTATTTGGTTGTAAATATAGTTATCTTATTTAGTTGTGAGCTTCCTTTCATATGATGGTTTGCATATCAATTTGTATTTTTTTTAATTATGAAAAAACTTCATACTTATCAATTCTATTTTCTAATTTAAATATTAAAACTAACTTCCTTTTATATGATTGTTTGCATATCAATTTGTATTTCTTTTTAATTTATGAAAAAACTTCAAATTTATCAATTTTATTTTCTCATTTAAATATTAAAAAATCGATATTTATTGTTATCTTTTAATAATTTAAATACATAGATTATATCGTATTTATATGTATATTTTTAATATGATGATGATTAATGTCCACTGAGACCAAACTTTGGTCTATCAAACCTAAATAAATGAATTATTTAATTTGTTTTAAAATTGTATTCCTATGCTCAAAGAGCTTGGAGAGAAGTGTCCCAAACTCACTATAATTTTGACTTACATACATATAAAAGTAAATTTTCATATTCATATGTATATTTTTTAATATAATAAGTTAAGAAAAATCTTGACTTGTACTTATATATTGAATATCTATTAAATAAGTACTTTTTATTTAATAATAGGGTAAGGAATTTTCGATAATGTAATATAGGAGAATATTAATATTAAAGAAACGTTTATATTTTTTAATATATTATTATAATTTATTAAATCAAAAAATTTACTTGTTTTTTAAAGGGTTCAAAATTATATTAAATTAAGAAAAATTTACAGACTTAAGAGTATTGAAAAGAGTTGTATCATGAGTCTATATGATATTGTTTGGACTGCCATTCCTACTTTAAAACTGTCTATTAAGAAAAATTAAAAGTTTGAGGACTAGCAATTTGAAGAGCTTTTTCAAAATGACCCTTTAGAGGTTGGGGCTATGACTAAAATAACTGAAATAAGATTGTCTAAACAAAAAACAAGCCATGTTTTAACACTAGAGAATTCAATATCAAAGTGAATCATCATCAAATATAAGGATAGGAGAAGAGACTAGGTGGCTAGTACTTGAAGCTCAAACTTGACCGGTTGAGGAGCACTATGCTGACAAGCTTGACAAAAATGACAAAAGATCAACTGCGAGGCCAAGATGCTTTCTATGGGTGTGCGACTGAATGATTTTTTGGTTAATTCTCTTACCAAAGCATTAAGCTTGGCATTAATTATTTCATCAACAACTAACTAGTTGTGAGCCAGTCTTTGCAATCCCTCCTCTGGACTAGCAATCTAAGTTGCCAAAAGAATTCCATTGGGTTCTTCTTGGACACATACATGGTCTACCCCTCCACCAACATAGAATGTTATCCATAAACACTTCGAGTGGCCAATGGAGAATCACAGCTACTGTAGAGGAGAAAATTCAATCAAATTTATTTAAATAAAAATATTTATATTATCAATCGTGATTATAAATTTTTGATAAATTAATACTTAATATAAAATTTATAACTGGACCTAAGATTGATAAAGGGCAACCCTCTCAATTAAGCCATAACACATCAACCTTTTTTCAACCAATATATTAATACAAAAAATCATTTGTTAATATAATTTGCAATATGATGCATATGTTTACCGTAATGCAAAGATGTATGATATTTATGAAATGATTTATTAATTGTAATGAAAGTTTATAAATATTACAGAGTATGTTGAACAATTTGTATAAAAATGACATATTTTTAAGTTTTTTAAATAAAAGTGAAAAGAATTAGGGATGAATATTTGAAAACAATTTATAAGAAAGTGGTTGTATAGCTAATGTAATATTTGTTGAGTCTCGAACTGGTGTGGCTTATTGACGTCGCTTGATATGAAGTCACTTGTTGTAATGGAGCTCATGAGATCAAATCCCGCCCCGGTTTACCTATGTCCCATATCTTGCGGGCGAGTGTGTGGCACCCAGGGGCATAGTGGTAGCAGAAATGGATCCGTGGAACCGGTGTAACGCGAGTACCAACCCAACCCTAATTGCTAATTCCCCTAGTCATGAAAAAGAAATAATATTTATCGAAGTTATTACGTTAGCTATAACTTATGAGAAATTGTAGCTTAAGAGAAATTAAACAAGGCTCATATCCACCATGCATCACATCCATGCAAAATCTGAGAAGAGTAGAAAGTAAAGTAACAACATTTAAATTATATGATTTTGGTTTGAATGTTTTCCATAGCAGCCTTTGGGAAAAGGCAAGGAAAGTAACTCCATGTTATTAAAATTTATGAGTTGTTTTAGCATTTTGAGTAGGATTATGTTTAGACAATCTTATTGTAATGTAAAATTGGTATAAACTTTAACTTGTGTAATTATAGAAGAAAATTAAAAAAAAATATCATAATGATATAACGTGTAAAAAAATCAAATTTTCAAATTTATAGTGGCAATCATATATTAATAATAATAATAATAATATATTTGTAAGGTTACAACTAAGCTAGATATCAATTTGGTGTAAGAGACCCCGTGTTTGTGGGATAAAGGATCCTCCATTTGCGTAGCGATTTAACTGTTAAGTCTATGAAGGTGTAGATACCCTATCACCTCCAGATTTGAACTCATAATCTCCCAGAAAAAAACACATGTTCTTAATTATTAGACACACTCGGATTGTACCCAAAACTATAAATGTATATATACATGAAAAATAAACAAATAGAACCATTCCAGTGATGAGTGACTTGCATGATATTGGAATGTACAAGACTGCGCATAATACCAATACCAATGTGTTGCGTTATACAATTCGTCTCCAAAAAAATTCATTAAAGCATTAAACTTCGAATTGGAACTTTTACTTTAGCCAAAGTATAGGACATAAAGCGTTAGGAAGATATGTTATCTGAAACGAGACATTTGATATAAAGGAAGGGATTGAATTTGACGTTTGAAATTTCGGTTTTACATCTCGATTTTTTAAACACTTTCATAAGTAGAATATAAACTTTTCAAAGTTGCATAAGCTGCCTAAGTATATTCCATATTAATATGGATATTGACAAAGATTATATTGATCTCTAAAAACTTCATAAGGGTGCTAGCCATATTCCATGCTGACCACATAACGACTGTACTCAAAACAAAATGTAAAATGTTGGAGGGATTGAATTTGACATTTGAAATTTTGGTTTTACATCTCGATTTTTAAACACTTTCATAAGTAGGAAATTAAGTTATGAAAAAGCATAAGGATGCTAAGTATATTCCATATTTATATAGATATTGACAAATATTATTGATCTCTAAAAACTTCAAAAGGATTTTGTTGATGCTGGAGTGTTCAGACGACTTGAAGATTTCTTGACTTAGTTCTCGAATATTTCTAGGTTTGATAACAAAGATTTGGCTTTATCTTGCCCTTTGGCGGAGTCAGCAGGCCTGCTGAAGGAGCCATTTGTTTTTAATCTTGAACGTTGAACACTGGTGAGGCCTTCCCTGGCTCGATATCTGAGGCTAGAATATATGATCTCTCAAGATTTGTTCTGGTGCCCACAGCCTTATGGATTCCGGAGGGGATCCACCACCTCCTCTTCCTCCTGATCTTGATGCCTTCAAAAGATTGATTGCTACCCGTGGCAAGGGGAAACAGGGTCCGCAAAAAATTTGTGAAGAAAGTAGACATCCCCTCGGTTGAGTTGCCTGCTAAACGAACTTGCCGAACGACTCTAAATCTCGCTGAGCGTGGGATTATTGGGAAATTCACAAGTCTTTGGCTTTCTCCAAAGGCTATTGATGGATGGGTGCATATAAATTGGAGGCCCTTAGTAACTGAAGGTATTCGAAACCACTTTGTTGGAAGAGGATATTATGTCTTTGTTTTTGAGTCTGCAGAGGATCGTGATCTCATTTTTCGGAACGGTCCATACTTCATGGGCCCCTAGGGGCTCTATTTGAACAAGTGGACCCCTGATTTCGATCCTACCTAAGATATTCCGTCTGCTGTCCCTGTTTGGGTAAGGCTCCCTCACTTACCTTTACACTGCTGGAACTCAGAATCCCTTGAAACAATTAGGAACAAGCTTGGTAAATACATCGATAAGGAAGAAAGGAAAGATCAATATTCGTGTTATCTCCTAAATAAATTAATTTTCAATAGGTCAAACTCGGACAATTTATTTTTGCATAGTAGTGAAGGTTTCAGGGTATATTATGAAATATGTTTGGGTGATTAACAAAATTGGAATGCGTGGTGTTTTGTTCTTCAAGAAATTTGAAAGTTTAGCTTTCGGTGGCTTAGACGAACTTTTCAACAGTTCATTAGCCACCGAAAAGCCTAGCTTTCGATAGCTGACAATTTGGACTCAGGACTGCGTTAACCACCGAAAGCCTGTTGACTTCGTTTTTAATGAAATTTTGGAAAGGGAGCTTTCTGTGGCTTAGGCGAACTTTTCAACAGTTCACTAGCCACCGAAAAGCCCAGCTTTCAACAACTTAACAATTTGGTCTAGGAAGATGTTAACCACCGAAATCCTGTTGACTTCGTTTTTAATGAAATTTTGGAAAAGGAGCTTTTGGTGGCTTAGCCGAACGTACCAACGGTTCATTAGCCACTAAAAATCCTAGCTTTCGACAGCTTACAAATTAGACCCAATATCTCCTTAATCGTCGAAAGTGCCAAAAGAGGAAAACAATTAGCATATCCATCGAAATCAAACACCGTTAGCATGAGGAACGTCATGATCCAACACTTAACCACTGAAAAGACTGGGATACTGCAGAAAATCATGAGTTGGTGAATAAATGGTCGTTATTGAACTGAAGTGACTGATAGAGAACAAAACCCTAGCCTACCCTTCATCTGTCCCACGACTGCATTTGAACCACCACGAAACATCAAGTTCCAGTTAAATGATTGTTGTACTGGCTATCTCGTGGTTCTCACCAGAAGTTTACCATCATCTTACTCAAGTACCAATCAACTGATTAACCCCTAAAAATCAGCACCATATCCTCAATACACTCCACATTTCTCTGCATGCATCCTCATTGCTCCAGGCCATCCTTGAAACCAACGCGCTAATCTCCTTCACATAATTCAAATTTTGATTTTTGCGGGTACTAGAAGCACAGTCCAGAGATGAAGAAAGGAGGAGGGCTTGCCCTCAGACAGGAGTTAGGTGACATTAGCTATCTTGAGTCACATCCGGAAGTATGCCAATTCTTCAAAGATGCAGGCTGTTACAGGTTCTGTGAGAAAATCTAGGGTTCCCACCAGCAAGTGGCAGAAGCCTTTGCTCTTTCTTTTGATGGTTCTAAGGCATTGATAGGCAAGGAAGAGTTCTAGGTTGTTAAAACCCTAATAGCAGAAGTAGCAGAACTCCCAAGGACTAGGGAGAAATGGTTCACGACCACCATTACTAAGGATGTGGAATTCAGGTCCTACTTAAAGCCCGAACACAAGAACATAGTATGGAAGAAAAGCATCCCATCCACCTGGCTTGAGGAGAAGTCGCAGCAGTTATTGAAAGCAATCCTGGTTTATATAACCTGTGAAGGCAGGTATAATAGGGTGATGATATACCACTTTAAATTGATGAACCATTCTACAGGAAGAAGCCCTTTAAATTTGCTTTCTACCTCCACAAGAGCCTAACCAAGATGGCCCACCAGGTCAAGGCCCAACCCACCAAAATCGCAGGGAGGTTATCTCACCATGGTCTGATAAAACTCATTGTCCAAGAATTGCTGCAAAGAAGAAACATAGCATGGACATATTTCTTATTCTGGAATGAGTTTGAAACAAGCTTACAGCGAGAAGACAAAGGAAAGTCCCCTTCAAAGAAGTCCACCACTCCTAGGAGTGGCAAGAGGAAGAGGAGGGCTATCTCACCAGTGACAGTGGATCAGCAATCTCCAACTTCTAAAACCAACCAAGCCAAAAGAAATATGGACTTCAGTGGAAAGGAGAAGGAGGCCCCAGCACAAGGTGAAAATATACTTAACCTACCCTACTCAGACTCAGAAGAAGAAAAGGAGCAGGAAGTTGACCTAACAAAGTAGGTTGCAACAGAACCTGAAGAGTTTCCCTCACCAACACCAAGGGAAGGTCAAGAGGAACCAATAACAGAGACTTCCTCAAACAAACCTAGGTCTCAGAGAATCAACCAGCTATTAGGGAAAATACATGAACTAGAGGTCTTAGACAGAGAGATCAAAAGAAATAATGCAATATTAACCAAGAAGAATACTTAGTTGCACAATTCTCTTCTAGAAATGAGAGGGATGTATGTCCTACTGAAAAGGAGAAATCTAAGATTGATGAAGGAAAACTCCAGGCTCTACAAAATGATCAAACTATCAAGGTTGCAGAAGAAAAAATCAAACCCTAGCTCTCAAGCTCATTTTGCACTAAAACCCTAGCAGAGGCAGCAGTAAGCTTTCAGGATCATGAGGCAGCGCATGATGCTGCTGCTCTATCAAACCCTATGCAAATTGAAGAAATACCCGAAGGACAGAGGTAAAAGTTGTAAAAGAATGATTAAAAGGCTGATTAAAGTTTTGCAGAAACAGAGCTTTCGGTGGCTTAGGCGAATGCAACAGCTGTTCATTAGCCACTGAAAGCAGAGCTTTCGGCAGCTTACAGTCCCAAGATTCTGTTTCCTTAACCACTGAAAGCACAAAAGGGTGCATAATGATATGTTTACACACAGAACCAGTTTTGGCAGATACAAACACCTCAGGGGTGAATTATGAAGCTGAAAATTGATTAAAGGCACCAGTGAAGGGGGTCTGTTCCAGTTTTGAGGGTGCCATCAAGGTGAAAAGGGTCACAAACCCTACCTGCTTTTGACAAACCGTGACTTATCTGTCAGATAACAGGTCATAGCTCTACTTTAGTAATCACTATAGTTATCAAAGAGTTCAAGGAGTGAACAAGTATTAGAGTTAGATAGACTAGCAATTAAATTCAGGTTTTTGACCTAATTTTGCAAAAAACAATTATTTTAACTATTTTTAGTAAATCAGATCCAACTTTTTAGGCTCTGAAATAAATTTGTAAAGGCTATAAATCCTAAGACTTATGTTGAAGCAAGGGTTCGACTTCGGAGACTTTTAGACCCTTATTCTTATCAATCTTCTCATGTTATTCATCATTTAATATAAGCTTTTTTTCCATTATATGTTCAGGTTCCATCTCTTTTCTCTTCTGCACTTGTGCTTGAATGTTTGATTCAAGTTTATTATTTTTATCTAATGCTAGATAGCTGTCATCCTATTTATGTGTTGATGAGTTGAATTACAAGTATTTTTCCTTGTTATGATTAGGCATGCATATGTGATTGTTTTATATATGAATCTCTTGGAATAGTAAGTTCTCCATTTATTCACCTTATTATCAACCCGTTGAACATTGGTGGTTAGAAGCCTTATATTTTGATTGAGTTTTATGCATGTCTTGAGTGTGTGAGGACCTTTAGGTCATCTGACTTGATCCATTTAGAAAAACCATTAAAAACATTTAAGTTACTAGGAATCCTCGAGCTGCAACCTAGAGGAGTTTCTTGTAGTGATAACAAATTGGCGTCGTTGCCGAGGAGAGGATATTGAAGCTCAGCTTCCCTAGGAGACGACATAGATCTTACTTTGATGATATAAAAAGTCTGGATACTATTTTGGTTGTAATCATCTATCTGGCGACTCCATTGGAATAAGGTGGCTTCAAGAAGACCAAGTACCAGAGAAAACCCTCAAGGGCCACCAGTAACACCTGTTTCAGATCCAGAAGAGATTCTAAGAAGAGCTAGTGCTTCACTAAGATAGACCTCCAGAGTTGCAAGAGGAGCTACATCAGGTATTTCAAGAGGTATTTCTGCTGTTATATCAAATAGACCTCCATTTCAATCTTCTTTTGCTGAAACATATAATTCTCAGGAATTTATAGTTGAATCAAAAATTTTTAGGGTTGAAGAATCTTCAAGTACTGCTACCTATGTAGATCCAATCCCTACGACTCCACTGAGATAAATCCACCCCAAATACTCTCTCAGCTACCACTCACACCAGCAATATCTTCTTCTTCCCTTTCCATACCCATTTCCAATATGGCTTCCCCTCTGACCAAAATGGAAAGGATCCTTGTTGTCAGATACGTCCCTTTGATTTTTCCTAACCCCCTCTTTGCTATGCCTACTGGATATTATCTCAAATACATGCCTAAGTTTACTGGAGAGGGAGATTTCACAGCTGAAGAACACATAGAGGCATTCTACAGTTATGCTAAGAACATAAACATTGAACAAGAGGATGTGTGGACTAGGGTTTTTGTGTAAAGTCTAGATGGTCAGGCTAGGAAATGGTTCAAAGAGTTTCCTGTTGGAGCAATAGCAGGCATTGAAGCCCTAGATGACATATTTGTGAAGCATTGGGGAGAGATAAGAGACCACATTTACTATATCACCGAGTTTAGAAATCTAAAGAGAGAGAATGGTGAGTCTGTTTCTGACTTCACCAAAAGATTTAATAAGATGTTCAGCAAGATCCCTGTTGAGATCAAGCCAATTGACACTTAAGCCAAAATCACCTATGCCAATGCCTTTGATTCATAATTCTATCTTCTTCTCAGAGAAAGAAGATTAACTTCTCTGTCACTCATGCAAGATGCTGCCATTGAAGTTGAGTCCAATATCGTTGCATCTTAGAAGGTTAAAGGAAAAATTGTCAGGAAGAAGGAACCCTCAGATCTTCTAGGGGATTCTTCATCAGAGAACAGAAGAGAGAAAATGGCCAAAATGTTGGACAATCTGACAGCTGAAATGTCTAGACTTAAAGACCGAGGGAAAATACCTGTGAGGGGTAAAGGGCCAAATGATTTTGCTAACAAAAACCCTAATTTTGTCCCTTACAGAAGAAACAATCCACCAGCTCATATCCTTCAAAGGGATAGGAATCAAGCTAAGGATCAAAGGATCAGAGCTCCTTTTCAGAATGTTGTACTAGAAGAAGAACCAGAGTTCACTTAGGAAGAAGGAGAGGCAGAAGACAATATCAACTGTATGGAAGATGAGGTTGATCTCTCTTTCCCGACACAAGCATACTATGAGGAATCCCTCATGAATGAGCAGATCATGGAAGAATCTTTATATCAAGAATATGATCAGGAAGGTTATAATTTGAGATCCAAAATTGTTGCTCCTATGAATAAGGGTCCTGCCCCCACAAAGCAGCCTGCTCCTCCTGCTAAAAATATCGTTTCTCTTGCAAAGAAGATGACTGTCCCTCCAAAACAGTAGCAAATTCCATTATAGCCATCAGCCCATGATCCTATTCAGCTCAAAGCCACACCACAAGAGGTAAAATCTTCTGACAAATTATCCTATGCTTTCAATCTTGAGTCAGAAATTTAGAAGTTAAAAATCCCTTTTCCCTTGATAGAGTTGATGAAGAATGATGCCTTCAAGTCATCCATACTGAAATCTCTTCAGCCCAGGACACCCATAGATGCTGACTTTGTGAATTTGCAAGATGATAATCCCACAGTAATCCTAGGTCCTATGATTGAAGAGCTGGATGAGTCTTGCCCACCTTTCTACATATCTTTGAACATCCATGACAAAATCCTTCACAACTGTTTGTTGGACTTAGAAGATTCCCATAACCTAATTCCAAATGCAGCGATGGATGAGCTTGGCCTCATCATTACAAAACCCTACCATGATCTATTCTCATTTGACTCCAGGAAGGTCAAATTCCCGGGCCTCATCAAAGACCTTGTCATAAACCTCTCTCAGCTGCCTTCAAAAAGTATAGTGATGGACATAGTAGTGGCTGACATCCCACCTAAGATTGGCCTCCTTTTGTCTCGCTCATGGAGTAAAAGGTTGGGTGGCACCCTTCAGATGGACCTTACATATGATACAATCCCAATGTTTGGAGGGGAGACCAAGAGACTATACAGGGAGAATCAATTCACCTACATCATCAGTAATGTTAAGAACTCTATAAACCATCCCATATATGCAGTAGACATAGAATTTGGGGCATGCATCCTGTAGATAGATGATTCCTAGCCCACATCCATACAGCTCATAAAACCTACCTATTAGCCACATGAGGAAGTAACCACCTATGTCTGGAGCATGTTTTTTGATGGGTTCAGTACTCAAGCATCAACAGGTGCAGGTGTAGTTTTGATTTCTCCATCAAAAGAGACTATCCATCTGTCTTATAAACTTTATTTCAAGACTACTAATAATATAGTAGAATATGAAGCATTGCTGTTAGGAGTGAAGGCTGCCAAGGAAATGGGGATCATGTGCCTGAAGATCTTTGGAGATGCATATCTTATCATACAGTAGGTCAACAACACTTTTCAAGCAAAGAATGTCAGACTGAAGGCTTACAGAGATGAGGTATGGAAACTCAGGGACTCTTTCATGTTTTTTGACCTCTCATACATACCTAGAGCTATGAACCATCTAGCTGATTCCCTTGCTATCTCTGCAAGTATGTTTGTTCCCCCTTTGCCTCCTAAATTGAGCTATGATATCCAGGTTAAGTACAGGCCATCCCTACCTGATAATGTGAAATTTTGGAAGGTCTTTGAGAATGATGATGAGCTTACTAAATTCCTCCAGGTAGTAGATGAATTTTCTGATATGCATATTGATCAAGAAGACCTACATATGGAAGAATCTCAGAGGCTCAAGTTAAAAGATAAAGTAGGTGATCAGAACATTGTTCAGTTGCCTAGTAATTATATACCTTGGGGTCTGGTACCCCTGGAAGAGCTATTTGATCATAATGATGTCCCTTTTAAACCTGCCAAAAAGGAGAAAGATCCTGCTATCTAAGAGCAAAACATAGGTAGCCAAAGTCATCCAAAATCAATAAATCTATCCACTGAGTTGATTGCTGATCAGACGTCAAAATTTTGTAGTCTTATGAAAGAGTTTGCTGATATCTTTGCCTGGGAATACAGTGACCTAAAAACCTATGACACTAGTGTCATCCAACATAGGATTCCCCTGGAGAGGGACACTGTCCCTTTCAAACAGAAGCTAAGATCCATCAATCCTCTCCTACTTCTTGTGATTAAAAAAGAAATCCAAAAGCTCCTTAAAGCCAAAATCATAATTCCCCTCAGGTATTCCAAATGGATTGCAAATTTAGTGGCGGTAAGGAAGAAGAACGGGGAGATTAGGTTATGTGTGGATTTTAGAAACCTGAACAAATGCTCCAAGAAAGATAACTATCCATTACCCAAGATGGAAAATCTGTTGCAAAGAGTCTCAGGGGCTAGTGTCATGTCATTCCTAGATGGTTTCTCTAGATACAACCAAGTTGCTGTGCACCTTGATGACCAAGAAAAAACTGTGTTTACCACTCCCTAGGGCACCTTCATGTATGCCAAAATGTCAATTGGGATGATGAATGCTGGGGCCACTTTCCAGAGGGCCATGGACATAGCTTTTGTGGGGTTGAAAGAAAAATTTGTTCTCATATATCTTGATGACCTCACTATTTACTCCAACAGGTATGAAGAGAATCTGCAGCACTTGAGGAGGGTGTTTTTGAAATGTATAAAATTTGGGATATCTCTGAACCCGAAGAATTCTCAATTTGCACTCAGTGAGGGCAAACTCCTAGGTCACATAGTTTCAGCTGAAGGTGTGAAGATTGATCCTGTTCGAGTTGAAGCAATCCAAAAGTTGTCCATACCTAGGTCAAAAACGGATATTCAGTCATTTCTGGGTAATATAAATTTTGTCAGGAGGTTTATCCCAAAATTTTCTGAGTTGGTAAAGCACATAACCTCTATGTTGAGGAAGGAAGCTGAAATCAAATGGACATAGAAAGAAAGAAGCTCTTTTGAAGACATCAAGAAGGCTATCATGGAAGCTCCCATTTTGATTAGTCCAGACTACACCAAGGGTTTCTACATTTTCTCCTTTGCATCCTATGACACAGTGGCAACAGTGCTTTTACAGAAAGATGATGAATGCCTTGATCACCCCATTGCCTTTTTTAGCAAAACATTGAGGGATGTTGAATTGAAGTATGATCCTATTGAGTGTTAGTTTTTCAGCATTAAGCTAGCATTATTAGGATCTTTAACCGAAAGAATAACAAGTACAACAATCAAACACAAGAGACAATGAACAAAGTGTTTTTCCTCTTGGAAACCATAAATGGAGAAAACCCCGCAACTTCCTCAGAGATAGAATCAGCACCAAAACAGTAAAATCCCAAAATAGTAAGTGATCTCCCGATAGCAGTAACCTTCTTCTTATCTAGCCCCAGTGTTTTCTCCTTCCTAAACTATGCGCTCCACTTGAGTGTGGATGAGTTGTGTGATAAATAGAGACTTTAGTTCTCTATTTATACTAATCCCGACATGACTAAAACCCTACTAGGGCCGACCTCTACTAGGAGAATCTAATAACCCTAGTGCCCCTAAACTGCAGGGACTTTAACCCTTAGACAATCGGAGGGTTACCCACAATGACTTGACATGACTTGTTTACATTATTGATCCTCCCAATCGAAACATCAGGGCATGACAACATGACTCAATTACATTATAGATACATCCCGGAATAAACATCCAGTTACAATACATAAGATACATAGATGAATACATTCCGAAGTTACAAATACATCAACACTCCCTCTTAACCAGGAAGGTATTCTTTCGACACAATTTTCAGCACTAGTCTTCTTCTCTGTATCAGCTGGATCATCTCATCATCTGCATCTCAAGTCGTCTGAGTCTTTAAGTCATCTTCGTCTTCAAGTCATCTGCATCTTCAGATCTGGATCATCTCTTGATCTGGATCATCATGGGACATCATCACTGGACCTAGATCATCACTGGATCTGGATCATTACTTGATCTGGAACATCACTGCTGGATCATCATCACTGGATCTGGATCATCACTCGATCTGGATCATCACTAGCTATCATCACTGGATCATCACAGGTGCTAGCTCATGATTCTTCTCGTCACAGGAAGTTCTACAGAGCTATCCCTTTTTCATGCTGGTTGTAGGCCTAGCCTCCATGTAGGTCTTCTTCAGCACTTATATTTGATCAACACATGATCGAAGAAAGGCATGCCCAACACTTATATCTAACCTACTCATCAGAAAGGCACACCCAACACTCACATCTGATCATGTAGGAACCAATCCTATAATCATATCAGAAAGGCCCAGCACTTACATCTGATCAACACATGATCGAAGAAAGGCTTCAACATTTCTATCTAATCAACACATGATCGAAGATAGATACTGCACTTACATCTGATCAACACATGATCGAAGAAAGGCACTGCACTTACATTTGATCAACACATGAATGAAGAAAGGCACATCACTTATATCTGATCAACACATGATCGAAGAAAGGCTCAGCACTTAGATCTGATCAACACATGATCGAAGAAAGGCTCTGCACTTACATCCACCCAGGCGGGAACACATCCTGCTCACAATGATGGAAGGGCTTGCACTCATATTTGATCTTGTAGGAACCAATCCTACAGTCATATCAGAATGGCCCCTAGTCCTCCTCGACTGAGCTACCTGGTAACTGACCAGGTGCCTCCATTCTCCTAGAGAATGCTAGTTTCCCTTACATCCGGCCTACTCGTCGGAATGGCCAACACTCATGTCTGACATGGAAGGAAGTTAATCCTTTAGCCATGACAGAATGGTTCAGCCCTTACATTTGCTCAAGTGGGAACACATCCCTCTGTCACATCAAAATGGCTTCTCAGTCCTAGACTGAGTTTTCCTAGTAACTGATCAGGTGCCTCCATTCCTAGAATGGCAATTGCCCTTACATTTGTCCTACTCGACAAAATGGCCAGCACTCATATCTGACATGGAAGGAAAGAATCCTCTCACCATGACATAATGGGTCAGCCCTTACATATAACCATGAAAGGAACCAATCCTCTCACCATGTTAGAATGGCTATGGGTCTCATCATTTTCTCTTGGAGGAAACCTCGATCTGGAGAACACCAAGCTTCTCCTTGAAGTACTCAAACTTTATCCTAGCCAATGGCTTCATCAATACATCAGCTATATGTTCCTCCGTCGCAACATACTAGAGCTTCACTTCTCCCCTCTACACCATATCCCTGATATAGTGATAGTTGATCTTGATATGCTTCGACTTGTCATGGAACACTGGATTCTTTGACAACTTCACGCAACTCTGTTTGTCACAATGTATGCAAGTAGCATCCAACTGGAGATCAAATATATCAGATAGTAGCTTCTGTAGCCATACTACCTCACAACTAGCTGAACAAGCCGTGACATACTCTGCTTCAGCTGTACTCAGTGCCACACAGGATTGCTTCCTGCTAAACTAAGAAATCACACATGATCCCATACTGAAGCAAAACCCTGAAGTGCTCTTCCTATGAATGGCACTGCCCGCCCAATCTGAATCAACATAACCCTCCAGGTTAATCTTTTGATTCGCATCGTACTTAAGCCCATAATCAACTGTACCCTTCAGGTACCTCAGAATATGCTTTGCAGCAATTAAGTGAACATGTCTCAGATCTGTCAGGAATTGACTCAAGGTGTTCACAGCAAAGCAAATGTCTGGTCTCATGTTCGTCACGTACATCAATGACCCAATCATCTGACGATACATCATGTAACACCCCGGTTTTGACCCCGTTGCATTAGATGTATATGATGATGTATATATTGTAAATGATCATGGTGTGGAGCTAAAGGCCAAGGCCCCACCGTTGATCAGTTATGCTTTGGATTTAAATTGTCACCGATGGTATATCGGGGCATGCGACATATATTATGCTTGTCATCATGTAAATATGCATCTATAATTAATTAAATGAACCCGACCAGCTACGATCGTGGCAACTAAAATGAGAAAGGGGCATGAGTTTCACAAGGATAAGGGTGGGGAAATTGCTAAACCTTGGCCAATGAGAGAAAAAACCATGTGCCATCTTCCCTTGTTTTATTCCAACCACTTTCATTAAAAATGGCTGGTGGTGGTTGAGGCAGTTAATGGTCTTTGGGAGTGGGGTGGCAGGACTGTTAGTTCTCACCCACACTCACACTCCACCACGGTTGACTTCACAATGGAGGAAACCGCCGTCCTCACGCACAGGGGCATTTTCCACTCTCCCCACGACATTGTTGTTGCTCACGCACTTCCAATTTCGCGTCCTCTCTGTAGGCTGTTCGTCCTCACGCAGGAGCGAAAGTTTTCTCACGCTCACACACAGGATTTTCTGGTTTTCACCCACGTAGTTTTTTCCTCTGCGGATCGACGGATGTTTTGGCTGTATCCTTTCCTCACGGATGGATTTGTGAGTCCTGCGTTGTTGTTTCACTCATGCACAGGCTAGGAGACTGTAATTTCTTCCTCAACGTGGTCTATATAGTTTTTCCGGTGACTGCATTTCCCAAGGATGGGTTGTTGTTTTCCCCATGTTGTGAGCCGTGTCCACTGATGCATTTCGGGGACTGTTAATTTCCCCAGGCTCTGAGTTGCGTTGCTGCTACGTTTTGGGAATTGCTGTAGATGGTTTGGAATTGTCTTCCCTGTTTAAGCTGTGACAGCTAGATGATTGCAGGAGTGCAATAGTTGGTCTTCAGACTGTATTGGGAGCAGGGATGGGGGCTTGGTTTGCTTGATAAACCTGGTGGTTGGAAACCACACAGACATAGCTAGAGGCCTGACCTTCTTCTCCATCACCCCTGAATAGCACTGGAAGGGAATGCAGGGCCTGAGGGACTATGTAGCAGAGAAGGGACTGATTCCTTGTGTTGGGTGTGGTGGGTGTCTTAGAGATCATGCTAGTTTTGGTGTGGGTGTTCTTGGCTCTGTAATGAGCTCACCAGCTTAGCATTTATCCTTTCCCAACTCCTTGATGGCATGATAAACCCAACTGTGTTGGCTTGGCTGTGTTTTGTATACCCTTGGCTATGTGTAAGCCTGCTATCTCCCTTATTCCTTGGAGAATCATACCCAGCTCGGGGGTGGCAGCGCTGCTGAGAGATTAAGGAGCACGCTGGCCTATGGTTGGGTGGAACGTTGTAGCGACGTAGCTGGTTGCAGATACAGTTATTCATAAAATAAGTGCTCTTGTCCATTCTACTTCCGCAACTATATTTACGGTTAATAACTATAATGGACATGTTGAATGAATGCTTGTGTGAATGCATGTTGATTCCGCTGTGCATGATAAATAATTGTAGCTATGTATGATAAACAATGGCAATTGTGCATTTTTACTTCAATGCACTCCTTTCAGCATTCTGTTTTCAACAGTTTTATGAATTCAACATGTTCCTACGGCTCTTATCCCGTGTGTTTGAAGCTTGTGGTCGCGTCCTCTTTGCCGGTTGGAGGCATGGGGACGTGACAGTATGGTATCAGAGCCAAGGTTGCAACAATGGGCCTCTATGGGCCATGAAGGATGCAGTGACAGAGGGTAGAATTACCTTCTATGTTCAGCAGAACAGCAGCAATCAGGAAATTTGATGACAGTGGATGAATGGAGAAATTCCAAATTTTTTCTGAGTGTTTGAACAGTGGTTCATCGGAGCATTAAGTGGAAAAGACTTCCGCTATGGCGGAAGGATTAGTGGAATTGACTTCCGCTGTAGCGGAAGAGCTAGGCGGAAGCATGCCGACGGAACAGTCGAAGAGAACTGCGGAAATTTTTTTCCCAAGCGTTCCGCCGTTGCAGAAGAATTAGCAGAAGGGACTTCCGCCGTTGCGGAAGCCAAGAGCCCTAAGGCTTCCGATGATGAAGATCGCCAATGCCGGAACCATTTGGAGAAAGCCACAAAAATTTGACTAAGTGTTCCACATCGGAACAATTAACGGAGTTAAATTCCGCCGTTGCAGAAGAGTTAGGCGGAAAGACTTCCGCCGTTGCGGAGGAGTTAGGTGGAAGCCTTCCCGACGGAGAAGCCGTTGGAAGGAAACATCGGAAGAAATAGTGGTTTGGCATTCCGCTGTTGTGAAAGCCAAAGTCATTAGCCAGCCGATGAGAAAGACCACTGACGCCATAGAAAGTATAAAAATTATTCCAAGTAAACAACCGCCAATCGGAAGGGAAAGCGTTTCGCGAGCCGCCGTTGCGGAAGCGAAAGCATTAAAGCTTCCAAAGTGGAAAGACTGTCGATGCCCGAAGTTAAAATTTCTTTAAGTAAAGAGCGGCCGATCGAAAGGAAAAGCGTTTTCGTGAGCCGCTGTTGCGGAAGCGAAAGCATTAAGGCTTTCGATCCAAAAGACCGCCGACGTCCGAAGTTGAAAATTTCTTTAAGGAAGGAGCGGCCAATCGGAAAGGAAAGTGTTTCGCGAGCCGCCGTTGCGTAAGCGAAAGCCTTAAGTCTTCCGATCAGAAAGACTGTCGACGCCGCTTGGAAGAGAAATCATTTCGTGAGCCACCGTTGCAGAAGAATTAGCATTTCCAGGAGCCAATTCTGTGGAAGAATAGTTGGGGAAAGAAACCCGATTGATTAAGGGAAAATTCAGCTGTTTTTCAGTGGGATTTTCAGTAGTTTTTCAGTGAAATTTCAGGGTTGAACAGTTAGAAAGTGGCAGCGATATTATGTGCCAGATTGCGTGAAAACCAATGATTTAGAACAAAAAAAAAAAAACGAGGGCAAGCCCCCTTGACCCCCATCGTCCCCCTCAGATAGACATTCTTTGATGAAGAAATCTTGTGTTGAGAAACTTGTTATTTATGACTATTCTAGGAGAAGGTAAGTAATGCTGGTTTATATCAATGTTATGCATCTAACATTTGTATTATTAACACGTTTGCAGAATCATAGTCACTTTCAAGGGAAGTATTCGAGGTAGTGCAGTTGGTGAGTAAGTGGTGGTTCAGCTATGAGAACCCATGATGGGTATGATGCTTGGGATTCTTACGAGCAAGCAGAAGATGCCATGGGAGAAAATGCCCGTAATAGAAATGATGACATTGAGTCCAATGGAAGGCGATTCCAGGGGACACTGTCAGATGTTGCAGCTACCATGAGAAGTCTGATCAAAGCCCAGGAAGAGCAACATCAGTTGAATGCTGCTATGTTACAGAGTTTGACAGACTTGCAAAGAAAGATAGACTCTGGACGAGGTAAAAAGACCAGAAGGCAGTAAGAGTAGTACCAGGAGGAGGAGAAGGACTTCTAGTGGATCATATGATTCTGAAGAATCCAGCGGGGATTCAAGTTCTTCTTCTCATAAAAGGAAAAGAAAGAGACACCATAGAGATCGCTCTCGGGATGAATTCAAAAAGGCAAAACCTCCTACATTCGATGGTGAGGTAAAGACTAGACAAGAGGCTGAGGTTTGGCTTCTTAGGATAAAGAAGTACTTTCAAGTGCATGACTATTCAGGAAACATGAAGGCACAAGTTGCCATATTCAATATGAATGGAAGAGCATCCATTTGGTGGGAACACTTCAAGAAAGTAAAGAGGATCAGTGAAAGTAGACTGAAGTGGAAACAGTTCAAGAAGTATTTCAAGAACAAATACCTATCTAACAAGTATTATGATGACAAGATTAAGGAGTTCCATGAGTTGAGGTTGGGACAGCAGACCATGGAAGAGTATGCAAATAAGTTTTTGTAGCTGTTGAGGTATGTCCGATACATCAGAGATGAAAAGGTGAAGGTCCAGCATTTTCTGAGTGGATTACGTCAGTATTACAAAGATAGAATTGAGTTTTATGAACCTAGAACTCTTGAAGAAGCAATAAGAAAAGCTAAGTATTGCTATGAGCAAAGCAAAGGCAAGCCAGATTACCATAAGGCATGGAGAGACAAGAAGAATGAGAAGTTCGACCAAAGGAAGAAAGGTTTCAAACCTTCTAGCTTCAGGAATCAGCAGAAGCAGCCATCCCAAGCTACGAGTAAACCAGTTAGAGTGATAGGAGAAAAGCCTAAGGATCCACAACAGAATAGAGGGCCACTTCAATGTTGGAAATGTGGAGGACCCCACATGCGCAGAAATTGTCCACTCGAGAATGAGAGTGCAAGGCCAACTTATAATGTTCAAGAAGCAGAAACAGTGGGTCAAGTAGCAAGGGCAGTTCCTAGGATCTACGCAGCATTGGAGGACCGTCAAGCAGATCACCAGTCAACTGTAGTTGAAGTAGCAGGTAAGATTGTTGAGCAATCTGTTTCTATTTTGATTGACCCTGGTTCTACGCACAGTTACATTACTCCTAGAGTAGTGGAGATTTGTGCTTTTAAGAAAGTAAAGCATAGGAAGTCTTGGTTAGTTCCGCTAGCCACTGGAACTAAGAGAAAGGTCAGTGAAGTGGTGGAGAAATGTCCATTGGTCATGGATGGATTGGCCACGTGTGTAGATCTGAATGTTCTACCGCTTGGTTCCTATGATGTTCTCATTGGAATGGATTGGTTAGAAGTTCACAGGGTGAAGCTTGACTACTACAATAAGACTTTCAAATGCATGGACGAAGAAGGAAACCTAGTAGTTGTGAAAGGCATTCCAAAGGTGATTTCAGTACGGCAGGTTTCAACAATGCAGTTATAGAAGTTCTATAGGAAGGGTTTCCAGTTGTATGCAGCTCAGATTTTGGAGGAAACAAGAGACGAAACCCCGAGGTTGGAGGACTATCAGGTGTTACAGGAATTTAGGGATGTGTTTCCTGATGAGATTCCAGGGCTTCCTCCAAAAAGGGACATTGACTTCACAATTGAACTTGTGCCAGGAGCAGCATTAGTGTCCAAGGCACCCTACAGGATGAGTACACCGGAGATGCTAGAGTTGAAGATGCAATTGCAAGAGTTGTTGGAAAAGAAGTATATCCAGCCGAGTGTGTCTCCTAGGGGAGCACCAGTTCTGTTTGTAAAGAAGAAAGATGGTACACTCAGGTTATGTATTGATTAGAGACAATTGAACAAGGTTACTGTGAAGAATAAATATCCTTTGCCTAGGATTGATGACCTCTTTGATCAAATGAGAGGAGCAAAGGTGTTTTCTAAGATTGACTTGAGGTCTGGTTACCATCAGGTGAGGATCAAGGATGAAGACATTCATAAGACATCCTTCAGGACAAGGTATGGACATTATTAGTTTGTAGTGGCATTAGACAAAATTTCAACTCAAAATGGGCCTTTTAACTTTTATTCAAATTCCATGTCATCATGTGTTAGCCAATGAAATTGCTTTAAATTTGAAATACCGTATAGGTCTTAAACACTTTTTTAATATAAATTTGGGGATAGGTATCATAAAAAAAACTACTTTTTTATTTGTATTTTTGACATATCTCCTCGTGTTTTTACTCAAATTTCGATCAAGAGAGCTCGTTGGATGCAGAATTAAATTTTGCATCCAACGAGTACCCACTCGGCATACTTTTGACTGACCTCGCTACACCAAAAACAAGAAATACCTGAAAAAATGGAATGATGATGTCATCATTCCATTTTTTCAGGTATTTCTTGTTTTTGGGGTAGCAGGGTCCATCAAAAGTATGCCGAGTGGGTACTCGTTGGATGCGAAATTTAATTCCGCATCCAAAGAGCTCCCCCGATCGAAATTTGAGTAAAAACACGGGGAGATATGTAAAAAATACAAACAAAAAAGTAGTTTTTTTCTTTTCTTCCTCCAAAATTAATAAATATTATTTTATTATTTTAACTATTATTTTATTAATTCATTTTAGGAGGCCCATTTTGAGTTGAAATTTCCTCTAATGTACCATTTGGTCTCACGAATGCACCAGCTACATTTATGTGCCTTATGAATAGTGTCTTCAGCAGGTATTTGGACAAGTTTGTTCTTGTTTTCCTTGATGACATTCTTGTTTATTCCCAGGATGAGAAAGAGCATGAAGAGCATTTGAGATTGACATTGAATTTGCTTAGGGAGCATCAGTTGTATGCGAAACTAAGAAAGTTTGACTTCTATAGAGACAGAATTCAGTACTTGGGTCACATTATCTCAGAGGAGGGTATATCTGTGGACCCTGAAAAGATTGAAGCCATTATGAATTAGCCTACTCCAAGAAATGTGACAGATGTAAGATCTTTCATGGGACTTGCAGGATACTACAGGAGATTCATTGAGGGATTCTCCAAAGTTGCACATGCTATCACTTCTTTGCAAAAGAAGGGGATGAAGTTCGAATGGACATCGAGGTGTGAAGAAAGTTTCCAGAGGTTGAAGAATATTCTCACCAGTGCACCCGTATTGAAGGTTGCAGATCCAGAGAAATATTTTGTGGTATGTACCGATGCATGCGGACAAGGGCTTGGAGGAGTCCTTATGCAAGACAACCACGTGATATGTTATGAGTCAAGATAGTTGAAGGAACATGAGATGAACTATGCCACTCATGATCTAGAGCTTGCAGCCATAGTACATGCTCTCAAGATGTGGAGGCATTACTTGATGGGTAGGAGATTTGAGCTCAGAACGGATCACTGTGGACTGAAGTATTTGTTTGATCAGCCTACTTTGAATGCTAGGCAAGCAAGATGGCTGGAGTTTTTATGTGAATTTGATTTTGAAATCAAGCACATAAAGGGAAAAGAGAATAAGGTAGCTGATGCACTCAGCAGGAAGGTGCAGGAAATGCATGTGGCATCTCTCAGTATTTGTCAATCAAATTTGAGGTAGCAGATTGTTGATCATGTTGCTGGAAATGAATTGTATGAGCAGGTAAAAGATAAATTGCAGCAGCAAAGTCTTGAGAAGAGGTATGAGGGATATAAATTGGAAGAAGATGGGCTTCTCACTTATAAAGGCAGAATTTATATTCCAAATGTAGCATATTTGAGGAGAGTTGTTATGGATGAGATCCATCAAGCTCTGTATTCTGGTCACTCAGGATATCAGAAGACAATTGCTACAGCTAGAAAGCAGTACTTTTGGCCAAGAATGAAAAAGGATATGGCCGAGTACATTTCAAGGTGTATGAAATGTCAACAGGTAAAGGTTGAGCATCAACATCCAACAGGTTTGTTGCAGCCTTTGCCAGTTCCGGAATGGAAATGGGAAGTTATTTCCATGGATTTTATTACAGGATTGCCAATGACTTGCAGGCAACATGATTCCATCATGGTTGTGGTAGACAAGTTGACTAAGGCAGCACATTTTATACCGGTTAAATCTACGCATCAGATGGATGACATTGCCAAGATCTTCATGAAGGAGATAGTCAAATTGGATGGATTGCCGAAGGCAATAGTCTCTGACAGGGATGTCAAGTTCACTTCCAACTTTTGGAAGGGATTGTTTGCAGATTTGGGTACAAAACTAAACTTCAGCACTGCATACCATCCTCAGACAGATGGTCAGACAGAGAGAGTTAATCAAGTGCTTGAAGATATGCTTCGCATGTATGTGATGGACAAACCAACCAAGTGGGAAGATTACTTGCACTTGGTAGAGTTTGCTTATAACAATGGACAGCAGGCATCCTTGGGGATGAGCCCGTATGAAGCTTTGAATGGAAGAAGGTGTAGGACACCAGTGACTTGGGATAATCCAGTGAACATGATTGTGCTTGGGCCAGAATTGCTCAAGGAAATGGAGCAAGAGGTCGTAAAGATTAGGCAGAATCTGAAAGCAGCAAAGGACAGATAGAAAAGCTATGCATATAAGCATAGGGTGAACAGGGAGTTCAGTGTTGGGGATCATGTTTACCTCAGAGTGAGGGCAAGGAAGAGTTCCTTGAAACTTGGAAGTTGTGCCAAGTTGTCACCTAGATACTGTGGGCCGTTTGAAGTGCTTGAAAGAATAGGGCCAGTTGCATATAGACTTGCATTGCCTGCTAGCACTAGAGCTCATAATGTTTTTCATGTTTCTTTGCTTAAGAGATATGTACATGATCCTAACCATGTGATAAATTGGGATGTGATTCAGGTGGAACCCGAGGGAGAGTTCCGAATTGAGCCAATGCGCATCCTCGACAGGAAGGTCACCATGCTCCGGAACCGAGCCATAGGGCAGGTAAAGGTGCAATGGGAGCACTATGGACCTGAAGAGGCCACTTGGGAGCTGGAGGATGCCATGTGATTGGCACATCCATTTTTGTTCAATTTTGCAGAACACTGAGGTGATACCAGTGTAGCATTTTGTTCAATTTTGTAAAGCACTGAGGACAGTGCTATTGAAGGGGGAGGGGAATGTAACACCCCAGTTTTGACCCCGTTGCATTAGATGTATATGATGATGTATATATTGTAAATGATCATGGTGTGGAGCTAAAGGCCAAGGTCCCACCGTTGATCGGTTATGCTTTGGATTTAAATTGTCACCGATGGTATATCGGGGCATGCGGCATATATTATGCTTGTCATCATGTAAATATGCATCTATAATTAATTAAATGAACCTGACCAGCTACGATGGCGGTAACTAAAATGAGAAAAGGGCATGATTCTCACAAGGATAAGGGTGGGGAAATTGCTAAACCTTGGCCAATGAGAGAAAAACCCATGTGCCATCTTCCCTTGTTTTATTCCAACCACTTTCATTAAAAATGGCTGCTGGTGGTTGAGGAAGTTAATGGTCTTTGGGAGTAGGGTGGTAGTCTTTGGGAGTGGGGTGGTAGGACTGTCAGTCCTCACCCACACGCACACTCCACCACGGTTGACTTCACAATGGAGGAAACCACCGTCCTCACGCATAGGGGCATTTTCCACTCTCCCCATGACATTGCTGTTGCTCACGCACTTCCAATTTCGTGTCCTCTCTGTAGGCTGTTCGTCCTCATGCAGGCGGAAGTTTTCTCACGCTCACGCACAGGATTTTCTGGTTTTCACCCACGTAGTTTTTTCCTCTGTGGATCGGCGGATGTTTTGGCTGTATCCTTTCCTCACGGACGGATTTGTGAGTCCTGCGTTGTTGTTTCACTCATGCACAGGCTAGGAGACTGTAATTTCTTCCTCAGCGTGGTCTATGTGGTTTTCCCGGTGACTGCATTTCCCAAGGATGGGTTGTTGTTTTCCCCATGTTGTGAGCCGCGTCCACTGATGCATTTCGGGGACTGTTAATTTCCCCAAGCTCTGAGTTGCGTTGTTGCTACGTTTTGGGAATTGCTGTAGATGGTTTGGAATTGTCTTCCCTGTTTAAGCTGTGACAGCTAGATGATTGCAGGAGTGCAATAGTTGGTCTTCAGACTGTATTGGGAGCAGGGATGGGGGCTTGGTTTGCTTGATAAACCTGGTGGTTGGAAACCACACAGACAGAGCTAGAGGGCTGGCCTTCTTCTCCATCACCCCTGAATAGCACTGGAAGGGAATGCAGGGCCTGAGGGACTGTGTAGCAGAGAAGGGACTGATTCCTTGTGTTGGGTGTGGTGGGTGTCTTAGAGATCAGGCTAGTTCTGGTGTGGGTGTTCTTGGGTCTGTAATGAGCTCACCAGCTTAGCATTTAGCCTTTCCTAACTCCTTGATGGCCCGATAAACCCAACTGTGTTGGCTTGGCTGTGTTTTGTATACCCTTGGCTATGTGTAAGCCTGCTAGCTCCCTTATTCCTTGGAGAATCATACCCAGCTCGAGGGTGCAGCGTTGTTGAGAGATTAAGGAGCACGCTGGCCTATGGTTGGGTGGAACGTTGCAGCGATGTAGCTGGTTGCGGATCCAGTTATTCATAAGATAAGTGCTCTTGTCCATTCTACTTCCGTAACTATATTTACTGTTAATGACTATAATGGACATGTTGAATGAATGCTTGTGTGAATGCATGTTGATTCCGCTGTGCATGATAAATAATTGTAGCTGTGTATGATAAACAATGGCAATTGTGCATTTTTACTTCAATGCACTCCTTTCAGCATTCTGTTTTCAGTAGTTTTATGAATTCAACATGTTCCTGGGGCTCTTATCCCGTGTGTTTGAAGCTTGTGGTTGCGTCCTCTTCGCCGGTTGGAGGCATGGGGACGTGACACATCATAGCATCAACCGACTCTGATGAAGCATCGTTCAATAGCTTCAGGTTCGATGCCATAGGCGTGGCTATAGCCTTGCAGTCCATCATCCCAAACCTCTTCAGGATCTCTACTGCATACTTCCCTTGTCGAAGGAAGATTCCATCTGTACTCTGCCACACCTCCATACCTAGAAAGTAATGCATCATCCCCAAGTCCTTCATTTCGAACTCAACAACAAGCTTTCTCTTCGTATCAGCAATCAACCCATCTGTACTTGTCACAAATAGATCATCTACATACAGTAGAAGCATCACTGGGTTGCCATCCTCAACCTTGTAGTAAAGGTTGGAATCTGCTTTACTCTTGGTAAAGCCCAAACTAGATAGAAAGCTGTCAATTTTGCCGTACCAGGTCCTGGGTTCCTGTTTCAAACCATACAGGGCTTTCTTCAATCTACATACATGAGACTCTCTGTCATGTGTCTCAAAACCGAGTGGTTGTTCTACATACACTTCCTCTTCCACTACACCATTCAAGAAAGCAGTCTTGACATCCATTTGATGTATCTTCCATTTCATCCCTGCAGCCAGAGCAAGTACTGATTTGATGGAAGTGTATCTGGATACAGGTGAAAGGTTTCTTCATAGTCTATTCCTTCTTTCTCAGAGAAACCCTGAGCTACAAATCTTGCTTTATGTTTCTCAATGCTACCGTCTGTAGCATGCTTGATCTTGTAGATCCATTTGGAAGTTACAACTGACTTCCCTTTTGGTCTTGGGACAACATCCCAAACATCATTCTTCATGGTCGATTGATATTATTCGATCATAGCATCCTTCCATTCTTTCCATTCTACCCCTTCTTCATAACTGGAAGGTTCTTTATCAATGAAATCACATAGTAAAGCTACATACCCGGAGCAGGATCTGGTCCTCTTTCTTTCTGTGTGATTCTCTTCTGGAGCCCCATATCTTTCCACACCTTGGATAAGTTCACGTACCCAAGCAGGTTTCCTCTTATGAGGATTCTTCTCCAGAGGTGGATCTACAGGTCTTTGTGGTTCTTCGAAATCTCGATCTTCTTCTTGAGCTTCTTCGTTCATGGTTGTATCATGAATTCTGGGTGCTTCTGCTTCTTCTTCTTCGAGTTCTTCAGTAGGTCTCTTTTTGTATTTGTTGTAAGCTGTGTCTTCATCAAATGTCACATCCCTGCTGATGTCAATATTCTTGTATCTTGGGAAATATATTATGTAAGCCTTTGAGCTTTCAGAGTATCCCACAAATATACCCTTCTTTCCTGAAGGATCTAATTTTGTTCTCTTCTCTTTTGGAATGTGTATGTACACAAGACAGCCGAATATTCTGAGATGGCTGACTTCTGGTTTCTTGCCGCAGAAGACTTCTTCAGGAGTCTTGTTCTTGAGTATTTTATGTGGAGTACGGTTCTGTACATACACCGTTGTTCTGGCAGCTTCAGCCCAAATATGCATAGGAATATCTTGATCATGAAGCATGGCTCTTGCAGCTTCCATGATGGTTCTGTTCTTCCGTTCTGCAATCCCATTCTGTTGTGGATTATAAGGAGTGGAAAACTCCCATTTTAATCCCTGATTCTTTGCATAGCTCTTTGAATTCATTCGAAGCGAATTCTCCGCCATTATCTGATAAAAAAGTCTTGATCTTATTTTCAGTATGGTTCTCAATTAGGGATTTGAATTCCTTGAATTTGTTGAATACTTCATCTTTGTTCTTCATGAAGTAAACCCATGTCTTTCTAGAAAAATCATCAATAAAAGAAACATACTATGCATACCCACTTAGTGAGTTTGATGACATAGGACCGCATACATCGGAGTGGATGATTTCTAGTATGCCTTTGGCTTTACTTTCGCTGCTGGGAAATGTCTTCTTTGTATTCTTTCCTTTCTCACATCCTTTGTAGACCCCATCATCTTTTGCTTGGAATTCTGGAAGACCTTCAACAACTTTGCTCACAATAGGTAGTGCTCTGTAATGCACATGTGCAAGCCTTCTATGCCAAAGCTCATTTGTCTCTACCGTGTCATGGTTCAAGGCTTGTTCTAGATGGCCCTTCAATTTTCATAAACCTCCTTCTTGTTCTCCAATCACCACCGCATCATCGATAGTATTTCCTTTTGGCAACATGACGACTTGACCATCTATGAACGCAACCCTCATTCCTTTTGCATCCAATTCTGATATGGAGAGAAGGTTCTTCTTGAGTCCTGGCACAAACAATACTTCTTTCATTGTTATAGACTTACTCGAGTCTAGTTTATATGAAGATTCCCCACTACCTTTTATTGGATATTGGTAGTCATCTCCTAGCTTCACCTCGTGAGGTCATTCATGTTCTGACAGTCTCACGAAGGATTCCTTGAATCCAGTCATATGTTTGGAAGCCCCACTGTCTATAAGCCAATAATCACTTCCATGAGTAATGTTACCTGTGAGAGCGGAGATCATAACATATTCATCCTCGCTTGAAGAATCTTCACTTTCATATCTGGTTCTTTTCTTGGAGGGTTCATCATCCTCTGCAGCATGAGCATGATGTCTTATTTTGTTCCCCTTCTTCTTATGAGAGTGACCCTTGTTCTTAGGATAGTCTTTTTCAAAGTGTCCTCTTTCATCACATGTATAACATCTCAATTTTGATAGGTCCCTTCTAATGTTATCTCTATGATGAGGATCCTTACGTTTGGAGTAATGAGATCTTCTTCTGCTTTTCTTGGAGTGGACTGTGAGAGCTTGGTATTCACTTCCCATCTTCTCTTCTCGAGCTGCTATCCGTGCTTCTTCTTGAGAACATTCTTCCCATAGTCTGCTGAATTTGACTAACTTCTTTCTGGCACAGATTCCTTGGATGAAAGAATCCCATGACCTAGGAAGGCCATTCAGTGTTGTCATCACAATCTCTGCATTCTCCACTTCTTCATCTATAGCTTATAATTGTTCCTTGATATGAGAAACCCTTGTGAAGTAAGACTGGATGGTATTTGCATTCTGAATCTTCACATTCTTCAGTTGATTCCTCAGAGTCATCTTCCGGTTTATGTTCTTCCCTTCAAACAATTTGGTTAGGGCATCAAACATAGCTTTAGGTGTCTTGAGAGAGGACACCTGAGGTATAAGGTGATCCTTGATAAAATCAGTAATGATCTTCTTTGCCATAACCATCTTCTTCTTATGTAAGGATTTTGCCTCATCTCCCTCTGGAACTGGAACCTCCTCATGGATGTAGGAGTCTAATTCATTCTCTTCCAGGACCAGGGAGATCCTATACTTCTAGGCTCGGAAGTTATCAGCTCCCTCAAGCTTTTCATCAAGCTTGGTATGATGAGACATCTTAAACTGAGAACCTCAAATGGAAATACAAAAGATTTAGATCTTACCAGGTCAAGATGTCAGATTTGGATTTGGAGCTGAAATATTGTAGTACTGGAACAGGAGCAAATTAGGGTTTTGCTTTTCCGGAGATCTGTCCACCCAAATGCCTTGAAATTTGTCCCTAACTTCGATTTTGGGGAGGAAATCAATCCAGGCCTGGGCTCACTGAAAAATTCCTCTTCTGTGAAAAGCCCTAATTTTCGGCAGTAGTGTCGGGTCCAAAACTGAAAAACCTCAGAATTGGATTCTGCTTCGACAGAAAGATGTGCCCTAAGGAGGAGAGTTATTCCACCTTAATTTTGCTGAAAATATGTGGAGGAAGATCCACAAACTAGGAATGCCTAGTTCCCGCAGCTGCACAGTGTCTTCTTCTCAGGTTAGCTCTGATACCATGTTAGTTTTTCAACATTAAGCTAGCATTATTAGGATCTTTAACTGAGAGAATAACAAGTACAGCAATCAAACACAAGAGACAATGAACACAATGTTTTTCCTCAAGGAAACCATAAATGGAGAAAACCCCACAACTTCCTCAGAGATAGAATCAACACCAAAACAATAAAAGCCCAAAACAGTAAGTGATCTCCCGACAACAGTAACCTTCTTCTTATCTAGCCCCAGTGTCTTCTCCTTCCTAAACTATGCGTTCCAATTGAGTGTGGATGAGTTGTGTGATAAATAGAGACTCCAGTTATCTATTTATACTAATCCTGACATGACTAAAACCCTACTAGGGCCGACCTCTACTTGGAGAGTCTAATAACCCTAGTGCCCCTGAACTGCAGGGACTTTAACCCTTAGACAATCAGAGGGTTACCCACAATGACTTGACATGACTTGTTTACATTATTGATCCTCCCATTCAGAACATCGGGGCATGACAACATGACTCAATTACATTATAGATACATCCCGTAATAAACATCGAGTTACAATACATAAGATACATAGTTGAATACATTCTGAAGTTACAAATACATCAACATTGAGAAGCAGACCTATGCTCTAATAAAGTCACTAAAAGCCTTCAGAATTTACATTTTACACGCAAAGGTCCTGGCTTATGTTCCTTCAGCTGCTGTGAAGGATGTTTTGACACAACCTGATATCGATGGAAAGAGAGCCAAGTGGATGGCAAAGCTGATTGAGTTTGACATAGAGGTAAAGCCTACCAAGCTAGTGAAAGGAATAGGCCTAGCTAAGCTTATGGCAAAAGAAAATTATGAGCTACTAGGCATGAATCTCATTGGCATAAGGTCAACCAACTTGCAGATTGAGGCAGCAGCAGAAACAGTTGAGGAGCAGCATGACAGTCAATAAGTAACTGAGAACTTATCCTCATGTGAGTGGTACTCAGGTATTATTCATTTCTTGCAAAATTTAGAAGTTCCCCCTGGACTTAGTCTAAATCAGGTACGATCTCTTAAGCTTAATTCTGTTAAATTTTGTGTAATTGATAAGCTGCTGTATTGGAGAGATCTTTCTGTTGTTTTGCTGATATGTTTAGATAAAAAAGAGTCAATCTAGGTCATTCATCAGTTTCATTCAAGCACATGTGGGGGCCATCATTAGTGGAATACCAAAGCCCACAATATTCTGAGGGATGGGTACTATTGGCCTGTTATTTTTTCTGATGTATGTACCTTTGTAAGACCCTGTGACAAGTGCCAAAGATTCATAGGAAAGTAGCAACTCAAATCCTTGCCCCTCAAACCTATTGTAGTGAATGGTCCTTTCCAGCACTGGGGTCTTGATTTCATAGGTGAGATTAATCCTTCATCAAGTGGTTAGCACAAGTGGATCCGAGTAGCCACAGACTATTTCACCAAGTGGATAGAGGTAGTCCCTACAAGGAATGCCACTCACCAGGTCATCATCAGGTTTTTATATGAGAACATCTTTATTAGGTTTGGCTGCCCAGTAAGGCTAGTGACTGATAATGCACCAAATTTCAAATCCGGGGCATTGGTTAACATGTGTGAGTCAATGGGAATTCAACTGGTGCATTCCACTTCCTATTACCCTCAAGGAAATGGCCTTGCTGAGTCATCCAATAAAATCCTAGTTAGAATCATCAAAAAACTATTGGAGAATAATTAGAAAAGCTGGGATTCTAAGCTAAAGTTTTCTCTATGGGTTGATAGAGTGACTAACAAGAGATCCATAGGGACTTCTCCTTTCAAGTTGGTTTATGGTACTGAGGCCATTTTTCCCATTCATCCCATTCTACCATTTGCAAAATTCTTTCAGGAGGAACAGGATGAATCAAATGACATGGTGAGGAGGATGCTTGATTTGGTGGAGTTGCAGCAAGTCAGGGAACAGGTGATGGAAAAGTTAGAAGCTCATCAAAAGAAGATCGAAATTATTTTTGACAAAAGGGAAAAGGTGGACAACTTTCGGGTTGGAGACTGGGTTCTCAAATTGGATAATGTCAGGCAAGACAAGGGAAAGCACAGAAAGTTTGACTATCTGTGGATAGGCCCTTTTGTGATAGCTCAGGTGCAGCAGAGCAACACCTTCAAATTGGAAAATATGGAAGGAGAGGAGGTGTTTGATGACCCAGTAAATGGGTGATTTCTGAAACTCTATTTCATTTGAGGCTTTAAGGCCTTGTTATTGTAAAATATTATTTAGTTGATTGTTTTTGTTTTTTACAAAATAAACTCCATGCTCAATGGAACAATAGAAGATAGGTTTAATTCTTATTTTTCAGGAAAGGCATTTTGGTCTGTGGTTCTTGGGACGTCACAGGGAGGTTCCCATCCATGATTAGGAGCCAGATGTTATCTCCTAAATAAATTAATTTTCAATAGGTCAAACTCAGACAATTTCTTTTTGCATAGTAGTGAAGGTTTCAGGGTTTATTATGAAATATGTTTGGGTGATTAAAAAAATTGGAATGCTTGGTGTTCTGTTCTTCAAGAAAGTTGAAAGTTTAGCTTTCAGTGGCTTAGGAAAACTTTTCAACAGTTCATTAGCCATCGAAAAGCCCAGCTTTCGGCAGCTAACAATTTGGACTCAGGACTGCGTTAACCACGAAAAGGCTGTTGACTTCGTTTTTAATGAAATTTTGGAAAGGGAGATTTCGGTGGCTTAGGAGAACTTTTCAACAGTTCATTAGCCACCGAAAATCCCAGCTTTTGGCATCTTAACAACTTGGTCCAGGAAGACGTTAACCACCGAAAGATTATTGACTTCGTTTTGATTGAAATTTTGGAAAAGGATATTTCGATGGCTTAGGCGAACATACCAACGGTTCATTAGCCACCAAAAATCCTAGCTTTCGGTAACTTACAAATTAGACCCAAGATCTCCTTAACCGCCGAAAGCGCCAAAATAGGAAAACGGTTAGCATATCCATCGAAATCAAACACTGTTAGCATGAGGAACGTCATGATCCAACAATTAATCGACAAAAATACTGGGGGACTGTAGAAAATCATGAGTTGGTGGATAAAAGGTCATTATTGAACTGAAGTGATTGATAGAGACCAAAACCCTAGCCTACCCTCCATCTGTCCCATGACTGCAGTTGAACCACCATGAAACATCAAGTTCCAGTTAAATGATTGTTGTACTGCCTATCTCATGGTTCTCACCGAAAGTTTACCGCCATCTTACTCAAGTACCAATCAACTAATTAACCCATCAAAATTAGCACCTTATCCTCAGTACACTCCACATTTCTCTGCATGCATCCTCACTGCTCCAGGACATCCCTGAAACCAACACACTAATCTCCTTCACATAATTCAACTTTTGATTTTTGCAGGTACTAGAAGCACAGTCCAGAGATGAAGAAAAGAGGAGGACCTTCCCTTAGTCAGGAGTTAGGTGACATTAGCTATCTTGAGTCACATCCAAAAGTATGCCAATTCTTCAAATATGCAGGCTGTTATAGGTTCTGTGAGAAAATCCAGGGTTCCCACCAGCAAGTGGAAGAAGCCTTTGCTCTTTCTTTTGATGGATCTAAGGCATTGATCGGCAAGGAAGAGTTCCAGGTTGATGAAAACCTAATAGCAGAAGTAGAAGAACTCCCAAGGACTGGGGAGAAATGGTTCAAGGCCACCATTACTAAGGATGTGGAATTCATGTCCTACTTAAAGCCTGAACACAAGAACATAGTATGGAAGAAAAGCATCCCATCCACCTGGCTTGAGGAGAAGTGGCAGCATTTATTGAAAGCAATCTTGGTTTATATAACCTATGAAGGCAGGTATAATAGGGTGATGATACACCACTTTAAATTGATGAACCATTTTACAGGCATAATCCGTTTAAACCTACCTTTCTACCTCCACAAGAGCCTAACCAAGATGGCCCACCAGGTCAAGGCCCAACCCACCAAAATCGCAGGGAGGTTATCTCACCATGGTGTGATAAAACTCATTGTCGAAGGATTGCTGCAAAGAATAAACATAGCATGGACATATTTCTTATTATAGAATGAGTTTGAAATAGGCTTACAACCAGAAGACAAAGGAAAGTCCCCTTCAAAGAATTCCACCACTCCCAGGAATGGCAAGAGGAAGAGGAGGGCTATCTCACCAGTGACAGTGGATCAGCCCTCTCTAACTTCTAAAACCAACCAAGCCAAAAGAAATTTGGACTTTAGTGGAAAGGAGAAGGAGGCCCCAGTACAAGGTGAAAATATACTTAACCTACCCTACTCAGACTCATAAGAAGAAAAGGAGTAGGAAGTTGACCTAACAAAGCAGGTTGCAGCAGAACATGAAGAGTTTCCCTCACCAACACCAAGGGAAGGTCAAGAGGAACCAATGGCAGAGACTTCCTCAAGCAAACCTTGGTCTCAAAGAATCAACCAGCTATTAGGGAAAATACATGGACTAGAGGTCTTAGATAGAGAGATCAAAAGAAATAATGCAATATTAAACAAGAAGAATACTGAGTTGCACAATTCTCTTCTAGAAATGAGAGGGATGCATGTCCTTCTGAAAAGGAGAAATCTAATATTAATGAAGGACAACTCCAGGCTCTACAGAATGATTAGACTGTCGAGGTTGTAGAAGAAAAACTCAAACCCTAGCTCTCAAGTTCACTTTTCACTGGAAACCCTAGCAGAGGCAACAATAAGCTTTCAGGATCCTGAGGCAGCTCATGATGTTGCTGCTCTATCAAACCCTATGCAAATTGAAGAAATACCGGAAGGACAAAGGTAAAATATGTAAAAGGATGATTAAAAGGCTGATTAAAATTTTGCAGAAACAGATCTTTCGATGGCTTAGGAGAACACAACAACTATTCATTAGCCACCGAAAGCAGAGCTTTCGACAGCTTACAGACCCGGGATTCTGTTTCCTTAACCACTGGAAGCACAAAAGGGTGTAGAATGATATGTTTACACACAAAACCAGTTTTGGTGGATACAAACACCTTAGGGGTGAATTATGAAGATGAAATTGATTAAAGGCACCAGTGGAGGGGGTCTGTTCCAGTTTTGAGGGTGCCATCAAGGTGAAAAGGGTCACAAACCCTACCTGCTTTTGACAAACCATGACTTATCTGTCAGATAATAGGTCATAGATCTACTTTAGTAATCACTACAGTTATCAAAGAGTTCAAGGAGTGAACAAGTATTAGAGTTGGATAGACTAGCACTTAAATTAGGGTTTTTGACCTAATTTTGCAAAAACAATTATTTTATCTATTTAATTTTTCAGGATCTGAAATAAATTTGTAAAGGCTATAAAGCGTAAGAATTATGTTGAAGCAAGGGTTCGACTTCGGAGACTTTTAGACCCTTATTGTTATCAAGCTTCTCATGTTATTCACATTTAATATAAGCTCTTTTTCCATTATATGTTCAGGTTCCATCTCTTTTCTGTTCTGTACTTGTGCTTGAATGCATGATTCAAGTTTATTATTTTTATCTAATGCCAGATAGCTGTCATCCTATCTATGTGTTGATGATTTGAATTACAAGTATTTTTCCTTATTGTGATTAGCCATTCATATGTGATTGCTTTATATATGAATCTCTCGGAATAGTAAGTTCTCCATTTATTCACCTTATTATGAACCCTATGAACATTGGTGGTTAGAAGCCTTATCTTTTGATTGAGTTTTATGCATGTCTTGAGTGTGTGAGGTCCTTTAGGCCATATGACTTGATCCATTTAGAAAAACCATTAATTTTTTTAAAAGTTACCAGGCATCCTCGAGTTGCAACCTAGAGGAGTTTCCTCGAGTCATAACATTTCGTGTGCAAGAATATGCGTTGAAGTCGATTTGTAGAGAGGACTGCCAGAGGCAATCAAGTTAAGAGTAGTTGAATGGTCTCATATCCATGAGTTAGACTATGAACAAATTCCATTCAAGTGTCAATTATGCCATGATTATGGTCATTTTTTTCGAAATTGCAAGAAAAAATCAGAAGATGATCTTGAAAAATAAAAGGCTGATCAGTGGACTCAAATTCAGAAATTAGGTTTATCTAATCATGTCAATAGAAAGAATGACAAAGAAGGACATACTGAGAATGGAGATCTAGCTGATGGGAAGATCCTTCCTAAGACATAGGCTGTAGAAAATTCCAATATTTCTTCTAATCACTTTGTTGTTTTAAGTTCCTCTAAAGATATTGCTATTCTTGAAGAGGGTGAATTGCAACACATAGAAGTGCAGGATGATGAATTTGAAGCAAACACGGGACTAATGGATCAAACTAGAGCAATTAATTCAGAAGTATCTAGCGTAGGTGAATTCTTGCAGCAAAATCATCCTTCTCCAAATTGAGCCAAATCTTCTCCTTCATATGAAGAAATAACTAAGAAGAAACCGGCTGATAGTTCAGCCTCTTTTGACGAAGATTCTATAGAGAAAATTTCCAAAAAGGCAAGTAGGAAGTCTCAAAAGGAGGCTAGAGAAGAAGACACAGAGAGATTAAAGATGCAAGGCATCCAGTCCACTATTGAAATGTCACTTGGAAGGAGCAAGAGGACTAGACCCCCAAAGGGAGTAATAACTCCCTCTCTCTCAGGTAAATAATGTAGATCGTCTCTTGGAATTGCAGAGGATTGGGGAATCCAATAAAATCTGAAGCAACCAAATATTTAATGAGAATGGATTCTTCTGACATTCTCTTTCTTTAAGAGACAAAGATTGAAGAGGATTCTCTTCTTCTCTTAAGAAAATCAAAATGGAAAATGAATGCTGGCAAGGTTGTCAGCATGAGAGATACCTCTAGGGGTCTTGCAACTCTATGGTGTGAGGAAAATTTTCATCTAAAAAGATGGTTTGTTACCCAACACTGGATTTTTATAGAACTCTTTCACATCTCAAGTAAGATCTCCTTGGATCTATTCAAACTTTATGTCCTAGTTAATTTTAATGAAAAGAAAGAATGCTGGAAATCACTATCATATTTCTTAGAAATCAATTCTCCTATAAATACTATAGTAGCAGGGAATATCAACATAACTTTAGCCCCGAATGGGAGAAAAGGTGGAGCTTGCGGCAAGGATCATTTTCAAGACACGGTTGAGGCACTGATCCAAGTTTGCGATCTGATTGATTTTAAACCAAAGAAAGGAAAATTTACTTGGTCAAATAAAAGAGTTGGGGCTTCCAACATTGCTGCTCGTCTTGACAGGTTTCTGGTTCATAGCTCCTTGATGAATGGGAAATTCATTATTTCAACCAAAATTTTGCCCAAGCTCACTTTTGATCATCACCCCATTTCTTTGAAGTTTGAAAAAGAGGAAGACCTCGGCTCAATTCCATTTCTCTTTAGTCCTCTTTGGATTGAGAGAGACGATTTTTGGGAAACTGTGTCATAAGAAAGGACGTAGTATGTAGAAGGTTCCCTCAGTTTTGTATGGGAGCAGAAACTCAAGAAAACTAAATACGCTCTGAAAAATTGGGTAAAAAAACCTCTTAATACTCCGACCAGTAGCAGGTAAGAGAAAGTGATTGAGTTAAACAGAGATCCAATTAGGTATGGAAGAATGTGAAATCACCAAATATCAGCTAGCTCTTGAACAGTTTGCTCAAATTAATACCTTTCAATATTTCCAATAGGAAGAGGAATTTCTTCGGATGAAGTCTCGAATTCTCTGGCTGCAGGAATGAGATAAACATACATCCTTCTTCCATCGTCAATGCAGAGCTAGACTGCCAAGAAACCATATTTCAGAAATCTCCATAGGTGAGGGGGGAATTATTAAAGGCCACGATCAACTAAAACAAGCTGCAAGAAGGCACTTTCAGCTCTTGTTTCAGGAGGTTGGACACTCTAATGGTGAAGTGTCTGCATAATTTTTGGATAATTTTCCTTCTCTTGTCAGCACAGAGGATAACAATGATCTAATGAAACCATTCTCCGGAAAGGAAATTTTGGATGTCATATGGGCAATGGAGTCGGATAAAGCTCCTGGGCCGGATGGGTTTTCTTTCCATTTTTACAGAGCCTAATGGAATATAATCAAATTATTCCTGATCCGCGTGGTGACAACCTTCCATAAAAAGCTAAAGTTGGAGGGTGTACTAATTCTACATTTTTTGCTTTAATCCCTAAGGAAGCTAATCCTTCTTCTTTCGACAGGTTTAGACCTATTTCACTGTGTAATGCCTCTTACAATATCCTAGCCAAAATTCTAGCTAACCAATTCAAGCTTTTTTTAGGAAAGTTGATCTCTCCACTTCAGGGGGGTTTTGTAAAAGGCAGGCAGTTAGTTGATAATGTAATCCAAGTACAAGAAGCCCTTCATTCAAGTTTCCAAAGGAGGGAGAAAGGAATTCTTATCAAGCCAGATATGAAAAACACATTTGATTGAGTTAAGCTCCCCTTTCTCTATCGAGTCCTTCTCTCTTTTGGATTTTGCTCTGAGTTTGTTGAATTGATAAAAGCTTGTACATATAGGACCTGGATTGCACCTTTAGTCAATGGTAGACCTACATATTTTTTCCAAGCTATAAGAGGTCTTCGCCAAGGATGTCCGCTATCACCTTTTCTATACATCTTGATGGTTGAAACTCTCAGTAGGAAACTTACAGTAAAAAAGGAAGCAGGTTACATTCCTAGCATTAATATTGCAAGGGGAGTGGGCCCAAAAAACCATGCGCTCTTTGCGGACGTTTCTCTCCTTCTAGGAGGGGTATCATTAAAGATAGCTCAGGCCTTTAATGATAATCTTCAAAAAAATTGCCTAATTTAAGGAGCATTGATCAATAATAAAAAAAGTGTTGTTTATGGTTGGAATGTAGATCATACGATGATTCTTCGAATAACAAATTCCTTGGGATTCCTTGGTTTTGATAAGTGGGAGAAGATAAAATATTTGGGGCTGCCATTAACTCTTGGTTCAAGCCCTCCTTCTCTTTGGCTCGAAGTAATAGCTAAAATAAAAGCTAAAATCTCTTCTTGGGGTGGTCAATGGTTAACCAAGGCTGGAAAATTTATTTTGATAAAGGCAGTTCTTTTAGCCCTTCCCATTTTTCAATCCTCTTTGCTGCTTGCCCCTAAGTCTATCTTGCCTCAAATTTCTAAAATTTTGCGATACTTTCTATGGAATGGCAGTAAAGGAAACCAAAATAAGATGCATCTGGTAAGCTGGGATATTCTTAAAATACCTATTTCAGAAGGTGGATTACAAATCCGTGACCCTGGATTGGCTAATATGGCATTGGGAGGAAAACACCTTTGGTAGCTATATGCGGATAAAAGCCACTCGGTCAGTAAGATATTTAGGATGAAATATCTAAAGGGAAACTCTTTGAGAAATTTAACAACTTCTAATACCCCCACAGGCACAACTATATGGAATCTATGCAGAAGATGAATCGATAAATTAAATCATCAACTCTATAGAATTCCTGGAAATGGGAAGAAGATCCTTCTATGGGAGGATAAAATTTCAGGAAATTCTCCTCTTTCCTCTGTCCTCATGTTATAAAAGATTAAGCTTGGGTTAATAAACAAAGGCCTACTCCCGTTGGTTGATTTTTGTTCTTGGGACAGCGCTAGAAACTGGGCATATTGGTCTTTTTCTGAGCTTCCAGATCATCTTAGCTCCCCAAAACATTTGTTGCTCTCCTCACTGTCAGGTCTAGATCCAGTCCATTGCTCTTATAAAGACAAATGGGGTTGGTGCAATTCTGGAACTTATTCAGTTGCTAAAGGTTTCATGGAATTACAAAAGACTCCTCGTGACTCTAGTATTTCCCCTGCGATTTGGAAATCTGTATGGTCTTCTTACTGTTTCCCCAAGGTGAATTTCTTCTCTTGGATGCTCATGCGTAATAAGGTGTTGACTGGTGAAAAATTGATAAAATGTGGCTTCCATGGACCCTTTGGGTGTTGTTTTTGCACCTCAACCTTTGAAACAACAGACCACATCTTCATTGAATGTATATTCTCTAAAACGGTGTGGGAGCTAGTCCTTAATGGTTTAATATATTTGTCCAAGTCTAATCAGTAGTCATCTCTCTCTATCTTTCCTGGAATGAACGGAGCCTTGCAAGACATGACAAAATTATCGAATGGTCTAAACTCTTGTAGTTAATTTTGAAATACATATGGTGGAAATTGTGGATTTACAGAAATAATTGGATTTTTAATAATCAACCATCGACTCCACAGATCGTGGCTAATAAAATCAAGCTGCTTATTTATGAATCTATGGGAAAATTAACGTCCTCTTCAACCCTGTCCTCTGTGATTTTAGCGTGGCTTGGCTCCTTTCCATCGGCATCGAGAAAGAAGGTTTTCATAAAACAAATCAGGTCCCCCTCCTGGAGTGTTTGTGACAATGATGTTTCTTTTAATTCATGGTGGATGAGATCCACTTCAGAGACAATTTTCTTCGATGGTGCATCCAAGGGGAACCCTGGGATCTCAGGAGCTGGGGGTTTGGTGTTCTCTTCAGATAGGTTGATCGAAACCAGTTTTAGTTGGGGACTTGGATTCATGTCGAATAACCAGGATGAAATTTATAGCCTCCTCAAGGCGTGCTAGATCGCAAAGGAGAATGGCTATAAGTCAATTCAAATCTTCGACGATTCAGAGCTATTGATCAAAGTATTAAATTCAATAGATCATTTTTATAATTGTGATTTAAATAATACTTTGGAGAGAATTTTGAATATTTTGAAATATTTTGAAAGGGTTGCATCTTTCCACATCCTACGGGAGTTAAATAAATTGGCAGATGCTTTGGAAAATAAAGCTTGCCTATTGTCTCAAGGAAACCTTAGCATCAATGGAGAATCCAACTATTTTCATCCAATTCCTTAATTGTAAATCGATAAGTTGTAATAATTCTATCTGGGAGATATACTCTCATTCTGTCAGATTTTGTGAAAACTATGACCTTTTCAAAGTATTTATTTTGAACACTATGTAATTGGTTTATTGGTAATTGCCAAATCAGATCTGTAATCCTTTATAAAAAATAAAAAATTTCTCGTTTGAGTTAAAAAAAAAATTCAGGAGGACGCTAGCCATATTCCATGCTTACCACCTAACAATTCTACTCAAACAAAATGTAAAATGTTGAATGGAATCTTTCTCAGCACGTTCTTCACCTTTATACCAAGTATAGCCCCATTCGAACTAGTAAAGCCCTATTATCATCGAGAATGAATTTCAAATGCATTGTTGAAGACCGAATTTCAAAATGTTTTCAAATGTATATTTTCCATCCATGTAGTGCATGGTTTCCAACCCGATAATCCTCATCATCACCTAGTGTTTTGTGTGATGGCTTCAAGCTCATTATAAAAGTCCAGATTAAAATGGCTATTATATCAATAATTCATTATTCAAGATTTATTTTGTTGTTCATGCCCGACATCGATGCCATGCATTAACTATAAATCTTTTATTCCCAGCACTTCTCACTATATTTTCCACCTTATTCTTAGGTTTCCATGACAAATTATCACTGATTCCATCACCTACCTTTCTCTGTTGGTTGCAATTATTATGAAAAAGTATTAGTGTATAATGGTGGTAGGATTCTATTCATCCTCAAACATGATTATACATCACTTCTATTCAGAATACTTATTAATACTCCCTCTACTACTGTTATTCCTATTATATACTTCCTCATGTTAGCATCACTACGTAGATAGGCTTATTGACTTGTTTGTGATACAGATCTAGACCTAGATTTGACTCCTCTTAGCTCGCCCCACGACTCACCTATATAATGCTCTAGTATAGGAAAATTTGACCCAACTATGCTGACACTTAATGCTTCATGCATGATTGTACTTCCCATGTTGTCACATTGCTTTATGCATGCCAATAACTATACAACGTCGAAGAACTATGATGTGTTAATGGAAGTTGATAAATCCATGACTGAGTGTTCGGGAAGGAAAATAACATTGAATCCCTAGTAAGAGATCAAAAAACTATGGATGATATGGAAAATCATTTGAACTAGAGATTAGATGTAACCTAACATATTTTTTTCTTTATCCATCCACTAGTACAACTATGAGCTAACTCGTGTAGGTGAGGATCAAAACAGAGAGGATGGATGGTTAGTTGGGCACATGGATGTGTTGTTCCATAGGATTTGGTGGTTCAAGCATATAGTGGCATAAATATCATCACTTAGGGTGGTGAAAATACAGGAACGGGTGGGGGAACCATGGAGCAAGGTCCCATCCAGAAAACTCCATTGAAAGCACCTGCTTTTGATCTTGCTCAATAGAAAGGATACTTGCACGATGCAATAGAGGTGATGTAGGAATTTCTTGTGCACCCAACACTGATTTTGTAAACATGGAAAGACCATGGTTTATAATTAAACCACTAAGTAGATACTAGAGTTGGTGTTGTGAACTAATGGTGTCGTCTACTCATCCTATAGAAGCTTCTCAAGCTCATATCCAAAAATATGCCCATCTATTGCTTGTTTGTGTTCTAGTCAATTAGTTTCATACACAGTTTCTTCCTCATCAGATATGACCTTAATGTAATGCAGTTTGAATGCTTTGGGAGCTTGAACCAAGGTTCAACTCTTGTAGACATTATTTCACAAAACAAAAAGGCTTGTCGTAAGGGATTCCTAAAACATAATAAGTCAAAATTGAACCTTGCTCTGTTATCATCTCATGGCTCCATAAAATATGGTTTTAATTGATTGGGTGCAATGAACAATAAGCATTACCCCAATGTTCCTAAGGCTAATTTTTCCCCTCAATGTGAACCCAAGTGTTGAACCTATGCATGAGGCCATATCTTCAAACTTATCCAACATTCCTATCAGTTAAGTGATTTTAATCAACCAACTTGAGGAATGCACACTCTTTTGCTAGCAGTTACCTCAAAACAGCATTGCCTCTATACATTGTTGTTACAAATATTGCATCCAACTCCTTAATATTTTCCTAAAACTATATAATCTGAGTTGTCTACATCTACAACGACTGTTGATTTCACATTCTCTCTATTGATACATCCTGATTTTGAAGGTTGTCAAATAATGACATGCCTAAATAGACCATGTTCCACAGCATGAACACTCCATATATCTGATGGAACTCTTCTTCAACTCCTAAGAGAATTGACCTTGCTTCTTCCCTCATCTTACATGCCAATGCATAAGCATTTTTCCTAGATATGGATGCAAGGAAATTGGCTATCACACTAAAACTAACTATGAGCTATATTTTGATGCAAGGAAACTTGGCCCTTTTGTTTTCTCAAAGAAGATGTCGAGTGGTGGCAACATTTCGATTCGTGGCATTGATGGAAGGGCTCGACAAGAAGTATCCAAATCAAACTAGAGTGTGGCCAATGTATTGCGGGTCGCGGCTATTAAGTATGAGCACAACCTCGTCAATAACGCTTGTGGTTGTTAAGTGTGGGAGCGAACTCCTGAATAATGCCCGTGTGTTGCGTTGGACCCCTTGCTGAGCTTCCCTTGACCCTAGTTGTGCACCATTATGAAGGCTTTGAGATCCTCAATGAGGATAATGAGGATGCAAAGGCTTTTAATTGATCAAGGCAAAGGTGGTTGGTGGTGGAGGAGATGAAATGAACTAGAGGTGGTTGGCAGTGGAGGTGGTGAGATGAACTGATGACAATGGTAGTGAGATGAACTGATTGTGGTGGTGGTGGAATTCAATGGCTATTATTAAAGCAGGAGAGAATTAAAAGAGCCTTTCTTATACCAAAAAAGTCGTCGTTGACTCAACAATAAGACTCCCAACCTCTTAGCCGATTGCATGAAAAAATAAATTAATGTAATTTTTGAAAAGAAAAAAGGAAACCTAATATAAAACATAGAAAAGTTGGGAAAATAATTTAGTCAAATATGCAGTAAATGTAAAATTGAATACAATGATACACTAACGCGAGACAAATATTGTAACAAGTGAAATAGCTACAAAGCAACTAGTCCCCGCCTTAAATTAATTTAGAAGAAATTAACATTTAAAAAAAAATTAAAACAATAAAAATATAATCCAAAAATAATATTAAATAATAGAAGAAATTAGATTCAATTACTTCTCAATCTCCAAATGTCATTTGTAAACCTAAATCCTTTATACCAAATACCAAAGAAACCAATTGAAATTAATTTCTAACTATGTATTTTAAAGAAATAAAAAGATTTTTACACAAGGTTTTAAATAAATTTTGAAAAACATAACTGAATTAAATAGGTGTAGTGACTAAGGAACATCCTTCGACACAAACACAAACGAAACACAACAATGAATACTATAAATTAATAAATTTTTTATTAAAATGAAATTTAATTATTAATATAATTTAAATAAATGAATTTCTTTGAAAATTCTATCCACTTAATAAAAGTGATAGATTGCTATTTAGAACCATCTAAAATCTTGCATTTATGTAATCCATGAAAACAACTCTACATATTCTTAAAAACAATGACCCTCCCATCATGCATAAAGGTGATCATGGATTTCATGGTTGGAACTTGGCACTGAGAAGAATCATAACTTTTCCATGTTAATGGAAAAATATAAATGGATGAATGCGACGGTATGAGAGATAACTTTTCAATTGTGATTATGAAAAATGTCACAAGAGGTTACCATCTTTTCAAGTGTTTCTTTTGGTAAACTTAGCAAGTATAGAAACATTTGATCGTGATGGTGATGATGATTTACTTTCATTGATACCAACTTTATAGACCTTAAGAAGGATAATACATAGTTTACTTTAAAATTTTGGCCAAAAGATTTTCAAGCTCACTGTAGTTTTGGATAGACTGACCCAATGTTTCACTATAAAGTTTTTTTCAAGAGCTAGTTACTACCCAGAAATACTTTTGATATAACTATACATGTTACATATTCCCATAAAAAACCCAACGTTTAGAGAGAATCACCCAGCTTTTTATCTTAATATCATTATTTTCAATCCTTTTAAATTAAATTAAAAACCTCTTAATCTTTTTATATAATCTTTATATTGATAAGAATGCTTCATTGATGATATGTCTATTTCAAATGAAACCTCGATTTAACTCTTTATCCTTTACGGATATAGATATGGTTTTTAGTTAATGTTAATATTTGTTAAATAAATTTAAAACTTATAATTGACGATGGCGACTAATGTTATTATTTATAAAACTAATATTAGTTTATGGTTTTTTAATAGAAAAAACAGTATTAAATATTAATTGGTTATTAAAAAACATTAGAGATAAAACTAATATTAGTTTATGTTTTTTTAATGGAAAAAACAGTATTAAATATTAATTGGTCATTAAAAAACATTAGAGAAGTTTATTGAATTTTTATAATTTTGATGAATTAACAAAGAAAAAAATAGTATTATAAATATTAAAAAAAATGTTTTTTATTTTCCACTGAAAAGAATTTATTATCTGGTGACTTTTTAGGATTAGTTTAATTTCATTTTTTATTATGGAAAGATTAGTATTACAAATATTTAAAAAAAGAAATGTTTTTCATTTTCTATTGAAAAGAATTTATGACTTTTTAGAATTAGTTTAATTTCATTTTTCATTATGGAAAAATTAGTATTACAAATATTTAAAAAAGAAATGTTTTTTTATTTTCTACTGAAAAGAATTTATTATTAGTGACTTTTTAGGATTAGTTTAACTTCATTTTTCATTATGGAGCTCATAAGAGTTTATTCTTGTTATTATTTTAGTAGTTCTTTTTTCCATATTTCAAAAGAGAATTCTTTTTAAAAATGTTTTTTATTAGTGTTTTTTATTCAATATTGAAAAAAAATATTGTTGACAATAAAGTTAGAACTTATATTTATTATTATTTATAATCTCTTTATGTCTTTGTGATAGTTTTCTTTTTTCAAAATGTAAAAATATAGCATGTATTGAATCTTGGTAGAGATTGTATTGTACTTAACCCTAGAATTACATAGAAAAATAACCAAACCCAATAGAATACTGATGCTGAACATAAAATACAAGAGAGAAATAAAAATAACCCAAGAAAAACCTTTGTATTGGTGATGTCCAAAAGAGAGCAATGTTCACTTACCTCTTGAAGGGGACAACCTCCTATGAGGAGAGTTCCAAATACAATAACAATTCTTGATCTCATTACACAACCCTCTTCTCTCTATATAGTGCATCAATAGAAAAAACCCTAACTACTTATGTTCCCACTATTAACAAGGGTTGACTACTTGTGGGTCTGAATGAATAAAAATACCACTTTACATTGAGTAACTATCAATTAACTATCTAATAACCTTTATTCAAAGAAGATGGCATCAAACACTAATAAAGTACTCCTAAGTATCCTCAAAGTAGAGGGGTTAGAGTAGGATCATAACATGGCCTCCCCTTTCAAAAGAAACATTTTCCTCAAGGCTAGAGATGGAGAAACTACTACAAAATGAAAGATGAATACCAAGTAGCATATTTTGGCAAAATACCCTTCCACTAAAATAGAACTTATTGGATGGTGCATTGGTGGCTCGACATCACTCTCATGTGCCCAAAACTGCTTCTAGCTAGAGCCAAATGGGCCTTCTTCATCAAGTTCCAACAAGGCAGTTTGAACACATTAGTTATACCCAATAAGCTTCTTCAAACAAGAAACATGATATACTGGGTGGACCTTGGAGTGCACTAGAAGGGATAATTTGTAAGCCACTTGTCAAATGTGTTGTATAATATGATATCGGCCAAAAAAATTTGGTGCCAACTTCTAATGACCTTTAGTTTTGAGAGATGTATGTTTATAGGGTTGGAGATGATGGAACACTTGATCCCCTAGTTCAAAGGAATGCTACAAGTGATGTTGATTAGATTGCTGTTTCATGTAATTCTAATCCATAACCAAATTTTCCTTAAGTGTGTAGAGAATGGCTTTGCGATTGTGAAGCATACTATCCACCACATGCACCATTGAGGTCCTTGGGATATATGAAATTATTGAAGGTGGTTGTTGGACATATATTGCTTCAAATGGGGTCCTTTTTGTAGCATCATGATAAGTGATATTATACCACCATTCAACCATAGGCAGCCACTGCACCCATTGGTGCTATTTTTCGAAGACAAAACATCTCAAATAAGTTTCTAGACACTTGTTGACTCCTTTTATCTGGCCATCCATTTGGGGATGATAAGATATCCTCATTTACAACTAAGTTCATTGTAGTTTGACCAATTCTTACCAAAATTTACCAGTGAAAGTGGGATCCTTATTTGACACAATGGAAGTGGGCATACCAAGTAGCTTAAAAGTTTGACCCATAAAAACTTGGACAACAATTGTTGGAGGAAAGGAGTGTCGCACGTCACAAAAACGAGCATATTTAGAAATTTGATCACCTACCACTATGATGAATTATTTGTTTCCTAGTTTTGGAAGACTTACTATAAAATCCATGGAGGTGTTCGCCAATTGTAGTTGGGATTGGCAATGATTGCAATGTCCCTTGAGTATTCATTGTCTCACCCTTGTTCCTTTGGAATGTGTCACAACTCACAAAAGTATATATATATATATATATATTATTTGCTTTTCATTCCCACACAAAAGAAAGATTCCCTAGTGCATTTATAGGTTCATTGAAATCTTGAATGACTTGTTGTAGTAGATGAATGAAACTCTTCTGGTATCACGTGTTTCAAAGTTGAATTTGGTACCAAGAAAAGATTACCTTTATACTGCAAGGTCTCTTGTTTCCATGTGTATCCTTTGGGAGAATTGGGGTCCTTTTGAATTATTTTGATGAGCTAAGACACCTCATCATTGGTCAACCACTCTTGTCGTACTTCTACTAACCATTATGGTATTGGAGAGGATAAAGAAAGTAATGATCCATCTTCCTCCTACTTCCTAGGTAAGGCATCTTCCATGACATTGTCTTTTTATCTTTTCATAAATTATGTTATGATAATACCCTAGCATCTTATTGACCCACTTTTGTTGATCCAAAAAATAGTTCAAATTGTGATAATTTGTTTTTATCTAAAAGTTTCTTCCAATGAAATATCGGTGCCATGTTTTGACTACATAAAGGATAGTCATAATCTCTTTCACATAAGTGGATTTACCCAAATTCCAATGGCACAATTGTTTACTGGTGAAGGCCAATGGGCATGCTTTTTACATGAGCGATACTCCCATACTATCCCCTGATGTGTCACATTCTAGTACAAAAGTCACTGTGAAATCAAGTATTGTAAGACCAACTTTGTAGACATGGCTTCTTTTAAAGTTTAAAAGGCTCTTTATGGCCTCAATGCAAGCAAAGGAATTTGTTTTTAGTAGTTTTGTTTATGGGGCAACTATCTTCCCATAATTATGCACATAATTTGTGTAGTAACTTGTGTGCCATGGGAAGCCACATAAAATTTTCAATGTTTTGGGTTGTGTCCAATCTTGTATAGCCTCTTTTTTCTCGGGATCCATTCATGCCCCATGTTGACCAATAATGTGACCTAAATTTTCAATCTTAGAAGCACCAAAATCACATTTACACCTCTTCAGAAATAATTGATTTCCCTTGAGTAGTTGTAGTACTTTATCAACACGTTCCACATTTTCCTATCAATTTACATTATAAATCAAGGTATCATTAAATAATACAGGCATGAAATGGTGTAGGAAGGGTCTAAAGATCTTTCTAATGAGGTTCTAGAAGGTGGATGGGGCATTTCAAATTCCAAATGGCATTACCATAAAATCATAATGACTATCATGTGTTTAGAAAGAAGTATTGGAGATGCCAACTTCCTTCATTTTAATTTGGAGCTATCCATAGCAAAGGTCTAGTCTGGTGAAGAACATGGTACCATGAAGCTCATCCAAGAGGTCATCAATCACTAGAATTGGTAATTTGCCCTTTATTGTTAGGTTATTGAGCATGAAATTTTGGGCACATGCACAACATGCCTTCTTTTCTTAAGACTGTGGCCACTAGTGATGAATAAAAAGGATAGTACTGGGACATATGAAATCCGCCTCCAACATTTCATGAATAATCTTCTTAATTTCAAGTGTCTATAAGGACACGCATTTGGTGCTTGACAACTTAGAATATGCAAAAATACCATGACCTTGTTTTCCTTGTGACGGTGGTAAATTAGTTGGTGTCTCAAATACCTAATTATGTTTGTTCAAAACCATTGCAAGTGAGGTTGGGTTTCTTATGTGAGACTATCGATGCCTTCTTTTTTCAAGACCATGAACACTAGTGATGAATAAGGGCTAGTATTGGTACATATGACACCTGCCTCTAATATTTCATAAATAATCATTTCAATCTCATTCTTTTGTGGAAAAGGGTGTATATAAGGAAACACATTTGGTGGTTGACTATTTGGAATCCATGGAATATCGTGATCATAATCTCCTTGTAACAAGGGTAAACCAATTGATGTATCAAATACTTGATGATGCCAGTTCATAACCTACTACAAGTTAGAGTGGTTTTCTTGCATGCAAGTGTCAATAACCTGTATAGCATTAAACTGGGAAATAATGCCACTGATGAGAGATAATGATTTCTAAGGATCCTGATTGAATCCATCTAAGGGTGCGTGTATAATCGTATTTAGTAAAACTCATGGATAACTCCTTGAAATCCACCATGATTATCCCTAGGGTGCATAACCATTCTACCCCTAAAACTATGTCACAACCACCCATATCTATATTGAAAATATGAGTTTTTAGATGATAGTCCACCAGTTGTAGTTTCACATTTCAAATCTACCTCCATTGGTTATCATAATCTGAAAATTTTGCATTGGGTGGAAATAACAATGAGGTTCTTAAACCACTCACACGTGAATAAAATTGTGGGTGCTTCCACTCTCAACCAAAATAATCACTTTTCTATGCTTGATGTAACCAAGAAGTTTTAGGGTTTGAGGATTGGAAATCTCAAATAAAGCATAAAGGGAGATTAGGGGTTCTTCCCGATGAACTTCAGGTGCCACGTATTCTTGCATGCTATGGTTGCTATATTCTACCTTTAACTCAGGCGAATCTTTCATAATGATTTATTCTAATTGGGGGGAATAGGTGACATTAATTTGAAATAAATTCTATCCTTTTAATTTATGATTGGGGACATATTTCTAATAAAAATTATATTAGAGTCCACACCTTTGACTCTTTCCATTTCTATTGGAGGAAATCGTTGGAATTTCATGGGTTGAGTATGCAAGGTGTTTGGGAAAGTGGCTTGTGAAGGGTGAGTGTAGAGCATGAAAGAGAGTATTTTGGCTTGTGCATTTATTAATGTCTACGCTTCTTGAGCTTTCTAAGAGGCCTTCAAACAAGTAGTAATAATGCCTTATTAATACTACTATTATGGGACTATTATTCATGTCTTATGATTAGTAGAATGGAAAATTTTCCAAATTCGTGATATTTAACATTATGTAGGAATTTTGGGAAATTGTAGTAGAGTCTAGGTTTTGCAGGGTCCTTGGGACAAAGGAGTGTTAGGTATTGTATCTATTTGATATATAGACGAGGTCCAAGAGTGGTACTCGATCCAATATGTCAATGCATTAACTAAGAAGGCTCGACCATGCCCTTAGTTGTATTACCCGACTACCTAGGTACTAGAGTGGAATCTTGTTGAGTATTGTGCTCAGTGCTACTATAGCAGTAAGATGATTGATCAAGTGATCTAAATCTACTTTCAGATATCTGATGGGAATTTTGATATACCTAAGGGTATGTGGAAGTAAAATTCCATGTACATGTGATGTCTAATGCAATATACTCGAAGGGGTATCAACATGGGTCATAAGGGTTTCCGACAAGGTGATTCCAATTGTATTTCTTGCATATATTATTCCCCAACCACAATTTTACACAATGAATGACAAATCTATGTGTTATTTAAAGATGACAGAACACATTTCTAACTTAAAAATAACTAATAAATAAATAACTAAAATTTGTTTGTGTACTTAGCCGAAGGAGGCGATTTGATACCACTTGTAATGTACTTAACCTTAGAATTATAGAGAAAAATAATAGAATGTGATCGAATACCATTGGCGAATAGAACATACAAGAGAGAAATATATAGAACTTGAGAAAGAACCCTTGTATTAGTGTTTCCCAAAAGAGAGAGCAATATTTACTTGGCTCTTCAAGGGGGAAATCTCCTATGAGAAAATCTCCAAATACAAAAGCAATCCTTGATCACATTACACAACCTTCTACTCTATATATAGTGCATCAATCGAAAAAAACCTAACTAACTATGGTCCCACAATTAAAGAGGGTTAACACCTAATGGACCTTAGTTAATAAAAATCCCCTTTAACATTGAGTAACTATCAACTTAATCCTTATTAAAAAAATATGGCCTCGAACATGAATAAAGTACTCCTAAGTATCCTCAAAGCAAAGGGGTTAGTGTAGGAACCGACAAAGATCACCATCCCTTTTATCCAATCAATCAAGCTCAAGCTCACATATAATATTATTTGAAAAAAAATATCACCACCCCTTTAATCAAATCAATCAAAACCCATATATAATATTATTTGCATATATAATATTATTCATTGAAGATCTTAGAATATATTGAATATAAAAATGATTTAAAAAAAAGATAATTCTTTTAAAAAAAAGTCACTCATAAAATTAAAAACATAAACAATTTAAAAGTGCTTTAATGAAGAGAGATATGTAACAAGGACAAGTCAACAACCCAATGATTTAAATAATATAAACTATCTTCCTCTATCTTCAAATACTACATTCAAGGTTGAAGTAAATTTTGAAATACCAACATATAATGGTCAAGTTAATGCTAAGCCACTTAATAGTAGGTTGAAATAACCTATGCTTTTTTCAACCTTTATTAGGAAAAAAATCCCATGTTGTGTTATGGTTGGATAGTTATACGAATTACTTGAGGTTGGGCAAGAAACATGTAGTTACAAAATGACAGAATTTCAAAGATTGCTGACATCACACTTTTATCTTATAGGATATGAACATAGATAACTCATGAAACACCAAAACCTTTGACAATAACAAGGACAAAGTGTATAAGAATACATCTTTGAATTATAGAAGAAAGGAATCATGTTGGATATCTTTTTGGAAGAACCTAAAGTAGTAGTGAAATACCTTGGAAGCTTATTGAACCAATTCGAAGGAAATTGCAGTCACTGAATGTGAAACACATAAATGAGGTGAGAAAAGAATATCTTTACATCGATCTAGACTTGAAGAATGGGAAACAACAAAAGGATAAGAAGAGACCAACAAAAATAAAGGAAAGAATATTGTAGCCACAACCCATAAAGGGAAATATCACAAAAACATTGTAAACATAGTGATGTACACACATATATGAGAAGTGTTGGAAGCTTCAAAAGAAATTGTGTCCAAAATGGTACAAATCTTTGAAAGGAGGAATGACAACTGCCAAAGAAACAATAGTAGACAACACCTCTAATGTGGATGATAACTTGGTTTTCAACACACTAAAATGGTTGGGAGCAAGTAGAAATAAAATAACATTATTGCAATTCATAGTTAAGGGAAGAACCAAAAGGTAAATGCTCATTTTATAGTAGTTAAGAATGTAAGTTGAAAGCATATAATTGAGAGTAAAGCAAATAGTCCTTAATGTAAAACAAATGAGATTATATGCTTTTCTTCTAGTTTTCGTCAAAGAGATTAGGGCTAGTCGAAAAAAACTAACCCTACTTTGGTTCTTGTCATTGATATAGACCATTACAATTATCAAATACGATGTAAATTAAACTACATTTATTCAATCCATCAAAACCAAAACACATCACACCTACTTCTATAACTATCATCTTATCATCTTATAGCAAAAGTTGTTAACAACATTGGCAACATTACTACCTTGTATCTCTTCTTTAAATGAGTTGAAGTTCATAACAATCCCTTCATTTGATAAAAAAACTCGACGAAAGTATATTTAATTCATTTACTTTTTAGGTTATGCTATAAACATATCCATGAACCACATGAAAGAAAGATTCACATACTTTATGATTAGAAGTAGGCTTTGTAGTTCATGATGTTGTTTTTTTATAATAAATTAAATAGTTGTATTTTATATTATTATTTTGTGGACGTTAGTAAAAGTGGATAAAACAATAAAATAAAAGATGATTGAAAAATTTTATATTAATGTTGTTTTTTATTATTATTATGTTGATATAACATATAAATATAAAATAAAATTTGAAGATAAGTTATTATTTAGATATTAATTATATTTATATCAATTTGGAAGAATTAATTAAATTGAGAACTTCATATCAATCAATAGCATATATTCTTAAGCCTTTTAGAGGAAATTGAAAGGAACAAATGAGGACCACTTTATTGTTTTAAGAAATTCTTGGTGACTTATCGTTCTCAAATGAATTTTATGTTTATCCACGCATCCTTTATTATGGCTTATAACTTGTGTCAACATTTACTACATAGTCTTAGGACAAATAACCATATTTTTAAAATATTGTTTGTTGGTATCTTTAATATGTTTGTGTGGATATGATGTTTTTAATACAAAATAAGTTTAAAGAATTTTTAAAAATATGGTTATTAGTCCATTAAAGTTAATTATTATGTTCTTTAATATGTTTGTGTGGATATGATGTTTTTTGCTTTTTGAAAATGTTAAATATATCATTTATTTAAGGAAAATGATATTGGGGAATATCATCACATTTTTGGCAATTTGTGTTTCTAAGCGATAAGACATTATGTTTTTGAGGTGTGAGACTCCTATTTGAAGTTTTTAAGGCTAGCATGTAACTATTTTTAAACCTTGATGAATCTTTACAATTTCAAAAGTAGTGCATTGACTAGTATGGTAGTGTTCATCCATGCTGAAATAGGTTGAACTCATTGCTACAAAAACATGTAGAGATCCAAAAGAACACCACTCAATAGAGAAAGGACAAAGAAAGACAAAAACCTTAGCATCAAAACTAGACCCAAATTCTCATGGCTTGGTGATATTGCAAGACAAAATATAAGAAAGAAAAACCAACCTAAATAAACTCCACCCAAAGCATACCATGTTAATCCTACCTTTGTTGTATAGAACCATCTAGTCACCCTTTATTGTGCTCCCCTATAAATGATTAGATGTATCAATGAGGACTACAAAGAGGAAATGGAGAAGTTGTAACCTCAAGTGAAATGATGTGCCACACAACTTGTCTATTTACTCAAACTATAGGCTGCTTCTCATGTTTAAATCATTTTATCAGAGGATTATCTATGAAGGGGACTCCCCATTGCGAGTCAACAAACCTTGATTGAATGGTGCTCCCATGTTTTTTGTGGAGTTCTCTAGACTGTTGAGAAATTGAAGGATTTGGAATCTTGAAAAACTCAATGGAATCAAAACTCTTTGTAATCCCTCGTATTCTTAATATCGACATGGATAGACATGAAGTCTGAGTAGAAGTCAAAAATTACATTTGACAAATGATATTTGAAGATGTTGATGAAGGCTAGTAGTAGACCAAGAGTGGAAGTACTTATGTATGAAGGTAACTTAAATGTTGAAGAACTCATGGATTGGATTAATGCTCTGAATAAATATTTTGATTTTGAAGAAATTGAAGACAAGAAGAAAGTAAGATATACAGCTACTAAAATGAAGGGACATGTAACCATCTAGTGGGATGAGCTCTAGGTCCATCGAGAAAGAAGAGGTAATTCAAAAATAAACTCTTGGGATAAGATGCTATGTAAGATTAAAATTCAGTTTATGCCTAAGGACTATCAATCGAATCTTATTAGACAATTACAAAACCTTAGACAAAAGGCCATGACTGTAAAAGAATACAAAGAAGAATTTTTTTAGACTGGGTATTAGTGTTGGACAGACACAGGGAGGTATAGAAAGAGTAGTTAGGTATATCAATGGATTAATATATGATATACATGATGAACTCAGTTTATTAAATCTGAAAACTGTAGAAGATGCATATCAAGTAGCTTCAAAGGTAGAAGATACATTATTATGAAAACAAAACCAGAAAAACAGGGGAAAGAACATACTAAGAGGAAGATGATCTCCTAGTAGTGGAGGTAGGACTTCCAAACATGGAGTTGAAGGTTCTAGCATTCAATCATCTTAGAGAGGAGGATTCAGAGGAGGCAAAAGAAGAGGCGGACACAGAGATGTAAAGTGTTATACTTGTCAAGAAATTGGACATATGTATTGGAATTGTCCAATAAATTAGTCTTCAAATCAAAGAAATGTGAATGTTGTCGAGGCTCAAGAAGAGTCTAAAGAAGAAATAGAGATGAATAACCCTCCAGAGGAAGGAGAATCTCTTATGTTGAAGAGAGTCTTGGTAAAATCAGAGAAGCAAGTACATGAACCAACCCAAAGGAAAAGTTTGTTCAAAACAACATGTAAGTCACAGGGTAAGTCTTGTAAAATGGTTATTGACAGTGGCAGTACATATAATTTGGTTTCTACTGAGATGGTAGAGAAGCTTGTATTGAAGAGGATGAAGCATCCCACTCCCTACAAAGTGTCTTGGTTGCAGAAAGGACATCAGCTCTTGGTAAATGAGCAGTGTAATGTGGAATTCCAGATTGGTACTTACAAAGATGAAGTACCATGTGACATAATGCCTCTGGATGTGTGCTATATACTCTTAGGGAGGACATGGCAGTATGACAGGAAATTTGTTAATGATGGGTGGAAAAATACTTATTCTCTGGAGAAAGATGGGAAGAGACATACTTTGTCTCCCTTGGAAGATGAAGTAGTTCAGGAAGGTTCTGGATCAAACATTTTGTTAATGTCTAGAAAAGAATTGTTGCAAGAAGTTCAGAAAGAGGAGAATCTACAATTTTCCCTTGTTGGTAAGCCAAAGGTAATTTTAACTTCTACAAATTTAGATGATTTTCCTGTTGAAGTTAAAACTTTGCTTGATGAGTGTGTTGACGTTATTGTGGATGAGTTTCCAAATTCTTTACCCCTTGTACGAAGTATTAGTCATCACATTGACTTAATACCTGGTGCAAGTTTACCTAATAAAGAAGCATACAGATTAACTCTTCAAGAAAATGAAGAAATCAAACAACATGTACAGGAGCTGTTGGAGAAAGGATTGGTAAAAAAAATCTTGAGTCCTTGTGTAGTACCCACTGTACTTAGTCCAAAGGAAGATGGTGGGTGGAGGATGTGCACTTACTCCAGGGAAATCAACAAGATTACTATCAAGTATGGATTCCCTTTACCCAGAATTGATGATATGATAGATTGTTTAAGTGGTTCAAAATATTTTTCCAAAATAGATTTGAAAAGTGGATATCATCAGATTATGATAAGGGAAGGGGATGAATGGAAAAAAACATTTAAAACTAATGAAGGGTTGTATGAATGGTTAGTGATGCCATTTAGGTTTACTAATGAACCTAGTACCTTCATGAGGTTGATGAATGAGGTTTTAAAAGAATTTACTAGAAAGTTTGTGAGAGTGTATCTAATGACATCCTATTTTTCAGTCAGAACATAGAAGAGCATTTAAGACACTTTAAGTTGGTGTTAAGGACTTTGCAGAAAGAGAAGTTGTTGATAAATATGAAGAAAGAGTTAGTTTGCTTGGGATTTGTGGTTTCAGAAGAAGGACTAAAAATGGATCCTGACAAGGTACAAGTGATTTTAAATTGGCCAGTTCCAAAGAATGCTTATGAGGTAAGGAGTTTCCATGGACTTGCTAGTTTCTATAGGAAGTTCATTAAAAATTTCAATCAGATTTGTGCACCTTTGATATATTTTTTTAGAGGAAGTAGACAACCTTTCAAATGGACAAAAGCAACTAATAGGGATTTTAAGTTGTTGAAAAAGAAGATAACTTGGAAGCCTATTTTGGCTTTGCCCAGTTTTGACAAATTGTTTCAAGTTGAAACGGATGCTAGTGGAACAATAGTGGGAGTAGTTTTGAGTTAAGAGCAGAGGCCAGTTGCATATTTTAGTGAAAAATTGAACGAAGCAAAATAGAAATACTCTTCATATGGTAAAGAATTATATGTTGTTATTCAGGATCTTAAGAAGTGGAGACACTATATGATGCCTAAGGATTTTTTGTTGTATTCTGACAATCATGCTTTGCAGTTCATAAATAGTCAGCCTAAATTGAACCAGAGACATGTTAAATGGGTATAATTTTTGCAAAAATTTACCTTTCATATCAAGAATACAAGTGGTAAGTCTAATAAAGTTGATGATGCTTTGAGCAGGATAAATCTGGTATTATAAGAAGTTAAGTTTAGTACTTTGGGATTTGAAAACTTGATTGATATGTGTAAGGAAGATTTATATTTCAAGGATATATATGCTTCTTGTGAAGATACAGTTACCCATAACAGAAGACAGTGGTTAGATTATATGTTGCAGGAAGGTTTACTATTCAAGGATAGTAAATTGTGTATTCTGAAATGTTCAATGAGAGAGAATTTAATTCAGGAAAAGCATAATGGAGGTTTATTAGGAAATTTTGGACAAGACAAGACTTTTTCTCTGGTGAGTAATTTTTATTTTTGGACAAATATGCAACATGATGTGAATAAATTTGTTGAAAGATACATAATTTTTCAACATGTAAAAGGGAGAAGTCAGAACATGGGATTGTATCAACCCTTACCTATTCTAGCTAGGCCTTGGGATTCCATAAGCATGGATTTTGTTTTGGGTTTACCTAGAACTCAGAGATGTCATGATTCAATTTATGTTGTGGTAGATAGATTTTCCAAAATGGCTCATTTTATTGCATGCAAGAAGACTAATGATGCAACCAATATTACTAACCTATTCTTTTATGAAATTGTAAAGTTGCATGGTTGCCTTTGAGTATTGTGTCTGAAAGAGATACAAAGTTTGTTGGTCATTTTTTGAGCACTCTATGGAAGAAATTGGGGACTAGTGGCCAGAATCAAGTGGTAAACAGGAGCTTGTGAAACATACTGAGAAATCTTGTGTATGAAAATCCAAAACAATGGGACTTGGCTCTAGCTCAGGCTGAGTTCGCATACAATGATTCACCCAACATAAGTACAGGTATGAGTCCTTTTCAAATTGTGTATGGGATGCATCCAAGAGGTGTTTATGGACTTAGATATTTGAGAAAACAGGAAAGGAGAAGTGCAGAGGGTGAAGACTTTGCAATTAATATGCATGAGCTACAGGAGAATATCAAGAAGAGATTACAGGAAAGTGTAGAAAGATATAAACATAGAGCAGAGTTGAATAGAAGAGAAGTAAACTTTCAGGTTGCAAATTTAGTGATGGCCTATCTTAGAAAGGAAAGTTTCCCTGAAGGAACTTACAATAAATTAAAGCTTAAAAATATTGGACCTTGTAAAATTTTAAGGAAGTTTTCTTCAAATGCTTATGAGATTGAACTTCCTTCTGACCTTCATATTTCACCAATTTTTAATGTTTCAGATTTATATCCTTTTAAAGATGTAGGTATCCAGATAGATGGTATGAATTCAGATGGAGATGATTCATCTATAGACTTGAAAGGAAAAATTCCACATAAATAACAACCTCAGAATGAAGCCATGCTTGACAAAATAATTCTAAGGAAGAATAGAAACAAAACCTTCTTTCAATACTTAGTCAAATGGAAGAATCAACCTACTGAAGATGCATCTTGGATGACAGATCAAGAAATTTCCAGATACAATGTGCTCCCTGAAGACTTAATGAATAATTATTTTATTCCCCAGGAGTAAGATGCAGGAGAATCCATCTCAGAATTCGTTGACTGTTGAGTCAACATTCCATGTAATCACTTCTAGAAGGATAGGGTTCAATGTTAGTAGATAGGATTAGTTTTATTTTGTAATAAATGGCAATTTTTCAATGTTCTCCTTGATCCATGCATTGAACTCTTCAAGGATTGATCTTTGCTGATATGTTTAATTTTATTAGGTGTCCAGATCCAAGCTATTTGGATCTGATAGGTTTGCTGAGTTTTATAAGAAGAATTGAATGTAATAGATAGGATATGATAGGCGAGTGCATGATAGCAGAGATTGTGTATTAAATTTTATGACTGGTTAAGTTGAATGAAGAACAGAGTTTTCCTCTGCAAGAATTTATGTTTGTTTATATCTGTGTTCCATTACCAATCGTATAAATTGAAACCCAATATGAGCGTATGCATTTCAAAATACGATAGAAGTGCAGGAGACCGAGATTGTCTATGAGAAGCATTGCAAGGAGGAATTGATCGTTCCACTAATGAATTCAGTCGCAGACTTAAAGATCTATATCTAGACAGATCAACGGTTATAGTTAATTTCTACATAAATGAGAGATAGATCCGCAAAGTTAGATCGTGATCCGCATCTAGAGACAGATCAATGATCGAGGGCGAATCCGCAAGAATCGACGGTGTGGAAGAAGTGAAGTGTGGAATCCAGGGAAGTATAAAAGTGCGAAAGACCTGTTTCAGAAGTTGACAAGTTGATTTCCACAACCTGAACTAGATAGTGGAAAAGTGCCTCATTGATCGATGGTTGAGATTGATCTTGGAGAAGATTGACATCAGATAGTGATTTCGCTAGAGGAATTAGCTCGATCGGATAAAATTTGAGTGTGCACGAAATTTTATGGAATCCACTTCATAGTATTTGAATTCCACCATTGATTTGGCAGGGACCTTGATCCGACGGCGATAAGGTTATTTAACTGGGAGAAGTGACAAGAAGTTAAGGCGGGTTAACGTGCATGAAATTTCTTCCTGAAAAAGGATTCACCAAGGATTTGAGATCCACTTAACAACGCGGATGACAACTCTGAGACTGTTTGAGGCTGAAAAGAGTGGAAATATCGTACTGACTAAACCTGTTACTCCTACCTGACATCAAGAAAAAATCCAAAACAAATAGACAAGGTTGGGTTGAAAGGATAACTTCCACGCAAGTCGAAACGGTACTCTAGGGCCAAGGTAGAGGAAAAATTCCCTCACCTCATTTAGTAAAATATTTTGTGGACATAGCCTCCAAAAATGGGGGGCATGGTATGAAATGGATGAATATATGATTCTTCATCTATTTTGGCGCTTTCTAGATGGAAAAAGTGGATGAATTGGCTTGTAGGCCCATTTTAGGGTAGGTCTTGCTTTGTAGATTTGGAGCACAAAACCTTCTGACGCCCATTTGAAGGCTTAAACAATATTTTTTAGGTCAAAAGTTTAAAACAAATTTTACACCCTCTTTATGTTGTTCTACACTCCGAAAGATTCCAATGGAACAAATATCACCTCAAACGAAATTCATATGAGGAAGCCATGCCTCCCACAAGTTGACCTATCTTGCTGACCACCATGGTACTTAGTGGATTCCATGTCAGCTATCATTATCCATACATGTGGAGCTACTCATGTGTGTACTTTCAAGAACATTATATAGGGTCCAAAACCCTAATCCTAATTCAGAGATGAGGCATGCAAAAAACCTAAAGATAACCCTAGTTTGCTATGATAAGGACATTATTAAATATTGGGTCACTAGGAGAAGAAGGAGTTCCATTCATATGGTATTATTGTATTGTTACATAGTTGAGCAAGAGCCAAGGAGTGGATATTGGAGCATAGAAAAAGAAGTAGGATATCCTATAATAGCCATACATGCCATCGTGTCATAGGTTACCACTTTCTTTGTATTTACATTACATACGGGAGACTAAAATATGAACTTACAACCCTCGCTTTTGCCTTGGTTTTTCCATATAGTGGGTTTTCCTAGGGTATCTTGTGATATTTATGTGGATGTGTGGATGTGTTATTTTTATCGAAATATTTTCCTTTTAGTTCAATTTATTTTAGCATTCTCTCAAATTAATATAACACAATGAATCTTAAATATTCAATAATAATTGTATAACTAAGAGTTTGCATAAATTCATAAGATTTGTTGTGACAAAATGTGTCCAATGGAATATCCATGATAGTTTATAGATCAATTTAGGATATGGAAGAGAACAATAGAAATAAAAAAAAAGTGGAAGAGAATGGGAGCTCCTCCAACACTATGGATCAACCTAATAGAAAAGGATTTAATGTTGACATAGGAAGAGGTTAGTCAATAAGCGATAGAGGTAGAGGAGAAAAAATTGAAGGTGTTTAATATAGATGTGCAATGCAATGCCATGTGGAGTTTGAATTCCCATACTTTTGTTAGAAAAATAGGATCATAGAGAAATAACAATTAAACAATTAAACAAGATGCAAATATTAAACACATTACAAGAGAGACACAAATATAATGTTGTTCACCCAAGATGGGCTACGTCCACACAAAAATTGCCATTCCTTTATTATTATACCATCCAACGAAATGAAGGGATACAACCTGCAACAACCCCACTGCACTTCCTCTTCACACTCTCACAGTCTCTCTCTCACAATCACATAGATTGTTTTACAATGCTATAATACAATACACAACCGTATTACAATGCTTTCCTTTTATAGGGAAATTACCATGGGAAAATACTATGGGTCACCCAATACCACGGGTCTGCAAATTGTTGGAAACAAACATCCCATTAAATTCTTTCGGGGCCTTTTCCCTTGAACCCCCACCAAGGGACCGCTGGACATTGGAACCCCCAGTCGAGAGGGGGGGGGGGGGGGGGGGGGGGGGGGGGCCCCCCCCNACAACAACGACTCTGAATCTAGAATATTGGGCTCCACAACCAACAAATTTTTAAAGGATGGAGTACGAAAAGAGGGGACGGACAATTCATATAGATGAAGAAGGACCAATAGTAGAAGCAAGTGAGGGGGTGGAATTGAGGGCAGAGTAGGGACACAATTTGAGGATGAGGAAAGTATTATTGAAACCTAAGAAGTAAGTTGAGATAGAACTATATCAAAGTAAGACATATGATTTAGAATGAAACATAAGATAGAAGGTAAGTGTTGCAATTTAATTATTGACGATGATAGTTCAAAAAATTTGGTGTTAGATGAAGTTGTTCACAATTTGAAATCATCCAAAAGCATATAGAGTGTCATGGTTATATATTAGGCATAATTCCATTGTGAGGGAGCGGTGTTTGATAAATTATAATATTGGGGGTTATAGCTATACCATTCTATTTGATGTGTTACCAATTGATGCTTGTCATATTTTGTTGGGGAGGCCATGGTAGTTTGATAAAAGAGTTATGCATCATGGGAGGAGAAATGTATAATATCTTGAAAAGGATAGGATGAAGTTTAACATGCATATATTGAATGAAGAACTGGAGAAGGTTAACTGATCAATGGTAAGTCTAGTGTTGGTGTGTGTGAAGGAAGTGGAGTAATATGAACTTGTGCAGTAGTGGGTTAAAGATAATAAAGATCAGAACATGAGTGCTACAAAAGTAACACTTTTGAAAGAGGAACATATGGGATGGAGGATTTCATTCTTATAATGTTTTATGTGGTGGTGTGTTTATAGGAAATGAAATGCATAAACAGTGGGTTGTGTCCACGAGGGAGACAACTAAATAAAAATATGATAGAGACGATAATGTTATATGTGTGTATTCCATGCATAAAGTATTGAGAATTGTGCTTAGGTAAGGGAGCCAGGGGAACAATAAGAACCATTAAGGTAAAAGAAAAAGAGGTGGCGGAACCTTGTAGAATATATTGACAAGGATGTTATCCATAGAAATGGGCAAAGGAGGATGTCTAGTTTGCACCTATTGGTATTCTACCTTTTGAGAAAGATGCTCAAATTTTTCAACCAAGGGAGTTTGATGCAAGAACATCAATATTGTAGCCAACTATCCTACATATATTAGTTTCTTTTAGTAGCTATGTATTACTTATATCATATTTCATAGATTTCATGTGATACAACAACTGCTACAATTGTTGTCGTAGAAGTTGCTTCAACAATGTTATGGAAAATAAATAAAAGCACTTCGTACTTGTTGTTGGAGACTTTGTGCAAGTGCTTGGAGTTCAATACGGGTAACATTGTGGTTGCATAAGTGAGTTGTGTAAATTGAACCTCACGCTATAGATTCATGGAACCATTCTTAGTTGCAGAAGCCCAAGTTAGTATTGGAAAAATAATGAGATAAATTAGAAAATCAATGTCATGAATACTATAAATAAATAAATACATGTGATTGGTTTACCTAGTTGAAAGGTCAACTAAGGAAATGAAGGGGCACATTATTTACTCAAGAGACAAAGATATTAAATGTACATTGAGGAGATGAACTAATTCATTGATCAAGCTAAATCCTTGGTAGTTGAATGGTTGGTGTTGTTCAACTTATAATTGTTGTGTATAAATTACCCACCCACAATTAAGCAAGACATCTTTGGCCTCTAAGGGAAAGCTCCAGCTTTTGGTTGTGGTAATGGATATAGGTGTTGGGTGATTTATTTTTCCTTGGTGAATCATAGTCATGTGAAGAGTGATTGGAGTGGTGTTGTTACTATGGAAGCTAGAGACAACTTGGAAATTTAAAAAAAATATGTTGTAATAGGTCCTATAGTTTGGTCTTGATTAATAAAAGAAATTAGAGATTGTGAAATATATCTTTCCTTATTTGTATTTTGTATTTCTGTTTGTTAAATTAAATTTATGAATATAGTTACCATTCTATTTAAATGCTTGAGTTGTTTGTAGTTATAAACGTTAGATAATTTTCAATGTGTCTTACTTTCAAGGAGACTACATAGTCCTTTTGAATCATCATTTCTTATAAATTTTCCTAAATAGGTTTCCACTTGTAAAACCTTTGTGATATCTATGTGCATATAATTACTTTATTTAGCATTGTTTTTCCCTTTAAGTAATACATAGTGAGCGTTAATACACAATGAACTAGTAACCATAGATAAACAATTTAATTTCTAAGAAACCCCTAATTAAATTTTAAATAGTTAACTCTAATACTTAATTTAAAATTGTCCAAGAAAGGAAAAAATCCTTTGTAAAATTGAAAAAGAGCATAGAGTTTTTATAAAGTTGAAAAAGAACATAGAGTTTTTATAAATTTTATGATCGAATTGGGATACTAAATGTCCTCAAAACATCGTGTTTAGTGAATGTTTATTAACATAAAAAGTAAAGTTATGTGAAATATATAACCACATTATATTTAATTAATTTGTTTTTTCAATTTTTAAAAGTGTTAGGATAGAAAAGAACCACATCGCTAAAGATTTATATGCTATGGGAGTGTTTTCATAAAGTTTATGATTGAATTTGGATACTTTAATGTTCTCACCAAAACATTTGTGTAGAGTGTTAATTATTAATATAAAAAGATAAAACAAGCATGGATGCAAAGTATACACATAGCTAGTCCTTTTTTAAGAGAGAACTGTTTTTCTAAATAAGAGTCATGTGGTGGTAATGTTTCTGATATTGTCACGTGTTGTTACAGGTTAAATTGACAATAAATTAGCATTTTTGTAGTAGTAAGATTTATTTTCAACCAATCATTTTAAAGGCAAGAAGATTTCAACATTCATTTATATGGATTTTGTCAACCTTTATTTCTCTCTAATGCTTGATCAAATAAATCATTTTATTAATCAACATTCATTTCAAATTATTTTATTGATCAACATTCATTTTTATACAAGGCTTGCTAATAAATATGCATTATGATTCTTCCATTGTTTTGAAAACTTCATTCAATGAATATGCATACACTATTAGTATTTAATAATTAAAACTGTTGAATAACTAACATGTTCTATGTTTAAAAAACATGATAAGTAATTCTAATCTAAGCAATTCTAATATAAGCTAAAGATCAATAGATATACATACATTATTATTATTTAATAACTAAAACCGATGAATAATCAACATGTTCTATGTTTTAAAAACATGAGAATAAATATACGTATAACAATTCTAATCTAATCTGGTGACAAAATAAATGATATAATTTAAAATAAATAAATGTGGAACTTTGGTTTTGAACTTTCTCAATATTTATTTTATACATCCAACGTAGAAATGGATGGATCCGGGTACATAATCTATGCTGAGGATTAAAATGATATACATACTCTATTAGTATTTAATAATAAAAGCTGATAAATAACTAACATGTTCTATGTTTTAAAAATAGGGGAATAAATATACGTACATCAATTCTGATTTAAGTTGGTGGGATAGATGGGATTGACTTAAGAATGTGTTATACAATTACTATAAATTCTTATGTCGGACAACAATATGCATTCGAAACGAGAAGTTTTTGAAACTTAATTTTTCCATTGAATTTGTTAATGAGAGTGACGTTTTATATTTCCAAAACAAATGTAACTTTCCAAAACAATATAAACTCATCTTCTTCATAATTTTATTGTTGCAGAATTTCATTGTTCATGATTTATTTTAGATGGAATGACAATACATGTATTAGATTATATAGATCATTGTAGAACTTGTCGGCATTGACTCAGCTCACATGGTGTCGTGGACTCACATGCAGTTTATGGTAAGAAATTGACAGAGTAGATAGGATGTTTACGAGGGTAAAATAGTCCAAAGTTACTCTATGTACCAGCGTCTTTCAAATCCTCGTTGAAGAGTGCAAAGAAATATGTCTCAATGCTAGTTCCCCTCTTTTTGGGTGTCCCTACAGTTGATAATACATGTTTGATCAGATTATTTCTATATGTATGAGCATTCTCAATTGTGGTCACATGTACGCTAGCAAAAGGCCATCCATTTTCAGTAATGATGATTGGAATATTGGAATATCCAAAGCCTTCCATGGATGATAAAAAGTATCAACCAATGAATCGAACAAGTTTTTATAGTTGTGATCTCTGTCTTGCACCACTATAGACGTGGACTTAAACAAAGCGTAGTCCAAAGAAATGTCGTTTTTGTTGCCGATGTATTTGAAGTATGGATGTGACATTGGTTATGAAGGGACCCCCATTATCTGACATAAATTTGTGTATTTGAATCATGGTGTCTTTCACATCGGTTCTGAAGGATCCATTAGATGGTGGGTAGTCGGTGGTAACACCCAAGGCATGAATAGTAGAGACCTTAATGCTACTCTGAAGATTGGCATTTTGAATCGCAATTTGAATATTCGTCATGGTAGGAGCAAGATAGGATTCATCCTACGTACTGCTTGTCAAAACCTAGTTTCCCACTACAGTGTATTTGATATTGGTTGTGAGATAGAAGGGGACAATGTTTCCATTAACCCACTCGTTTGCAGAGTTTAAATTAAATAAAACTTTAAAAATATTCATCTTAATATAAAAATAATATACTTATATTCAAACCTATGTATTGAGAGGAATAGACATGAGGAGGGTATTTATGTGTACCCATGAGTAAGGCAAGGAGGATGTGACACCTAGCATGGATGAGGAGACAAGAGGCAAAGTGTCAAGAAATATAGAGCAAGATGGGACATGCCTTGTGCCTATAAGTCAAGGTAGAATGAGTTGGGCATGCAAAGAGATTTGACAAACATTATAAGCATGGTAACTCTCATGACAATTGTCCTCATCATATTCATAGCTTCGATGGCCACTCCACTTGCTCCGGGGAAGGGAAAGAGGAGAATGATAATGGAATACAAAAGTGGGAAGCATAAGGGTAGTATAAAGCATGGAAAGATGTAGACTTATCTTTCCTTTGTCCATGCCACTGCCAAACTACACTTATTATTCTTGGGAGATAATGATGGAAGTTGTTATAACAACATTGCTCTAATTCTGAAAACAATTGAGTTAGAATATAGGAGGTTGGGTCTTGGTTGTGTCAAGCTCTAATGAAGAGGGACAAGGATATGTAGAAAAATATGGGTTCATGGATCCCTAACGTAGGGACCTCTCAAACCCATGACAACAAATATGTTAAAATGTTTCTTTTATATTGGCAAATGAATTCATTGCTCGGGAACTCTCTATTAGATAATAGAGATGAGTGCAACGAGATTCTACTTCAAATAGATGAATTTTAGAACTAGGTGATAAGGATCAGTGCCAAGCTCAACTTGGTTTCTAAAGCTACCACTAGTGTGGAATTCAACAAAAAATCACCAACAATTGAGGAGTGTTCTTGTTTCCATGTTCCAGATACACCCATGCTATCAATTCCTAATGATGCGCATGCTCTTCTTTATGTTAGCTCTTTCTTTTTTATCCTCTGTTATACTAGTTATATTTTCAGTTATTTAAGATATTATAGAAAATATGCCAGATAAAGAAAGTTAAAAACAAGCTCTTTAAAGATAATGACAATAGGAACTATTTTTGATTTAGAATAACTTTCTTAGATTTCGTATTTAGTGTTTTTTCACCTGACACACTAGCCATCTAAATATTTATATTATTTTTTCAATAATATAAAATAACTTATATATATATATATATAAGATTAAAGTAAACTTTACATAAATTTTAAATCAAATTAATTTTTAAAATATTTATATAAAAACAAACTAATATATTTATTTCTAAAATATATTACATAGAAGATGGCATAAAATCATGCATACCCACCCGGAAAGACAGCTAAAACTTAACTTTATAAGTATCATGAGAAAGACAACTCTATCTTAACTTTCTAAGTACCGAGTATATAATTTTGATATTCCATATTTAATGCCAGGTGATAACTATTTTTATATACTTAGAGATACAACATTCATAGGTGAAATAATTACCAAGCATATAATTTTGACTGTCTATATTTAAGGTTAGGCCATAAATACTCTTTATATATAGAGATACAACATACCTAGAAAACTACAAAATAATAATTATCAATTTAAATTTCAAAGATAAGATAAATTTAATATTAAATTTCTAATATAAGGTAAATTTAATATTAAAATTTTGGAAATGCTTGATTTTTAAAAACAAAATTTAAGTCTAAAAACTCGGAGACAAGATTTATAATAATTTATTTAAAAGGTAAGAAAAAGTCTGAGCCATAAGCTCCAATAATTTATCTTTTTATTTGAATGATATACAACACATTTTATTAATTTATTTGAAAGATTTAAAAGTTATTGGTATGCGAAAATTAAAAGGAAATATTCAAAACATTAATCAAAATATTTTTTTAATTGTGGAACAATAAAATGAAAGGATTATGGATGGTTTTCTAATTTAAAAAATATAATAATTTATTTAAAGAGTAAAAAAGTGTGTCGTAAGCTCTAATAATTTATTATTTTATTTGAATGATATATAAAATATTTTATTAATTTATTTGAAAGATATAAAAGTTGTTAGTATGTGAAAATTAAAAAGAAATATTTGAAACATTAATCAAAATATTTTTGAAGTGTGGAACAATAATCTAAAAGGATTTTAGCAGATTTTCTAATTTAAAAAATATAAAGTTTACAATACATTAAAACATATTATTATTTAAAAGATAAAATTATTGAATGTAAATAGTGTTTTATTATTTTCCAGAGGCATGAAAATATCTTATAACATATGGGTCTCAATAAAAAAAAAATTATGACTACAATTAAAAAAATGGCGCTTCTAGTAAAGTTATTTGAGCTATTATATTTAAACTTGTGAAGACCTAGATTTATACATCCAATGCAAACATCGTTTTATGCTAATAAAAAAGCCTGTTTAAAAAACAATTCATAATAAAAAATAATAATATCTGTATTTAAAATAAATGGCATGAAATCCCGAGAAATTTTTTGGTGCATCTTGGTTTTCTTGGAAAATTGTACTAAACCAATAAAACTAAAGCAATCCCACCATTAAAACCAATTTGCAATAACTTATATGTGCAACATTGCTTACGCATATGTGCAGCGGGTCCTAGGTACCGAAGCCGTCAACAAAACAAACCAATAAAATAGCAAATAAATAATTTATTTTAAATAACATTTAATATTAAAACAAAATTGTTACGTTAAACTTTAGGTTTTTGGCAAATATTATTTGTATGGATCAAATTAATAGAGATGAGTCATTTATATATATATCCTTGTATACCCCAATTTCTAATGATTTGCATGCTCTTCTTTATGTTATCTCTTTCTTTTTTATCCTATGTTAGTTATATTTTCAGTTATTTAAGATATTATAGAAACCATGCTAGATAAAGAAAGTTAAAAACAAACTTTTTAAAGATAACAACAATAGATTATTATTAATTTAGAATAACATTCTTAGATTTTGTATAAAGAGTTTTGAGGTTACACACTAGCCATCTAAATCTTTATACTTTTTTCAATAATATAATATAACTTATATATATATATATAGTAAAGTAAAAATATTATATAAAATTTATATAAAATAAATTTTTAAATAAATTTTTAATAAATTTTAAAAAATATTTATATAAAACAAAGTAATATATTTATTTCCAAAATATATTACATATAAGATGGCATAAAAGCATGCATACCCACCATGAAAGATAACTAAACTTTAACTTTTTAAGTACCAAGTATATAATTTTGATATTCCATATTTAATGGTAGGTGATAAATATTTTTATATACTTGGAGACAAAACATTCATAAGTCAAATAATTACTAAGTATATGATTCTAATTGTGGATATAATTCAAGGCTAGGTGATAAATACTTATATATGCGGGGATACAATATGCTTAGATAAAAACAAAATAATAATTAGCCATTTAAATTTCAAAGATAAGATAAATTTAATATTAAATTTCAAACATAAGATAAATTTAATATTAAAATTTTGAAAAACATAATTTTTAAAAACAAAATTTAAGTTTAAAAAGTAAAACAAGTGTGAGCCATAAGCTCCAATAATTTATTATTTTATTTCAATGATATACAAAATATTTGATTAATTTATTTGAAAGATATAAAAGTTGTTCGTATATGAAAATTAAAAAAAAATATTCAAAATATTAATCAAAATATTTTTTAATTGTAAAACAATAATATGAAAAGATTATAGTTGATTTTCTAATTTAAAAAATACAATACTTTATTTAAAAAGTAAAAAAAAGTGTGAGCCATACTCTTCTTGGGAAAAGACCATGACTTTGCAAGGGATAGACGTGGTATCCTTGTTGATTAGTTCGACTGCTCCTACATGTAGAGTCTACAATCCCTCTGTGCTATTATTTCCAACAAATTCGTTCTAAATGTCATCTACTGATTATTTGGGTTGATATTGCCTTCATATTCTCGAACCCTCATCCCTTGTGATAGATTGAATTCGAGACATCTTATCCAATAGTATTATAAATCACATATAATACTGGATGATGGTACATTTAATAAATTAAAACAACGAAAAATATTGAAAGGTAATTAACTCTGTATACTTAAACAATTCGTCTTGGTCCTTTATTAATGTTACTCTTAAAAACAGATTATTATTATTATAAACAACAATTAAGACCATATATTTATGAGATTGACCTATTTACCCGACCATTTGCATCGATCGGACAGCCGGCAACGTCGGATGTGACCGCTCACGCGAGCCAGGTCGTCCGATCGGTGCAAATGGTCGGGACCATTTGCATCGATCGGACGGCCGGCAACGTCGGATGTGACCGCTCACGCGAGCCAGGTCGTCCGATCGGTGCAAATGGTCGGTTAAGTAGTTTACTCCATATTTATGTACTAGAGTATCGTAAAATCATGTCATCTAAGATATTTAATTGATACATCCAATAAAAAGGTCTTCTATGTACTTGATTTAGATCCTTTGCCAAGAAAGGGTTCTTGTTAAGCTCAATTATCATGAGGGCACCTCATTTTGTTTAGATTGCAAATTTCTAGAAACAATAGTTAATGCCAAATTTTGTTTAGAAACAATCAAAACGACCATCTCTATTGTGTCTAGTGAAACAATAGCTCAAGCTCAATATTCTTTATTTTATATTTTATGACTACTAAAGTCCTTGCAGTCGGAGGCAGGGACCCATAAAAAAGAGTTTTGCTAAAGTTAGAGTTTATGTTTGAATTGGGATACTTCAAGATATTTAGAGGATGCTTATTAATATAAAAATTAAAGTCTATATAAACTTCTTCATTAATTAAAAACTTATATATAAAAATATATTTCGAAAGTATACTTAATCCCTTTATTTTTAAAGTTTTGATAGTGTTATGATAGAAAATAACCACTTCACTCAAGATTCATATGCTATGCTTTATGATTAGAAGTTAGTTTTGTGGTTTATGCTTTGATTTTTTTAATAGTTGTTACTGTCTTTGTTTTTATCATATTTATTATTTTGTTGTTGTAAGTTGACTAAAAAACAATGCAGGCGGATCAAATTCCTTGTGGACGGATGGAGGGTTCGTCTTTGCACAAGCAGTGGGTTCGATCATGGGGGACCTCAACCTGAGGATTTCCTTCTCGTTCTTCACTCATTTGGGACCCTTTGACATTGGCATTGGCTCTCACCTTACCTTCTTTCCTGTCACTGTATGTTCAGGCCCTATTTCTGCCTTCATTTCCCTCTATCATTTAGGGTCTTCAAGGGTTTCCTGGTCCGTTAGGGTTGGTGTCGCTCATAAAGGTCGGCAAAACTTGGAGTTCCTCCCCTTACCAAGGGGACTAGTACCAACCAAGAAAAAAAGTGGGAAGGTCTTTGTTTTGGGTTTTTCTGTCATCTCTGTGTAGGGGTTTTTTTGGGCTATCAACCTTGCATGGTTTTTACGTCGCTCTTGCGCTTGATTCTTTTTGCTGCACCTGTCAGCACGTGTAGGGTTGACTTATGTGTTAGTTTATGGGTTTCTGGGGTCTGGTCTATCCCTTCTCCGAGTTTTGGGGTAATAGATATCTGATACTAACATTTTTAGATGACCCATTAATCATGAGGTTTTGTCGGATGGGTGGTTTTATCCCATGACTCTTACAGTGCTTCTATTTCGGTCGGCTGGGGTTTAACCCACTGTCTCTTTGCTAGGGTTATTGTACCTTTTTGGACTCGGTTCTGGGTCTTCACGAAGGCACTTTGAAAACACTTGACTACCCGGTTGTTGACCCATTTATCAGTAGGGTTAGGGTTTTTCGTTATCTCTCTTATCAGCACTATAGGGTTGAATTGTGGGTGGCTTACCTCATGGCAGACAATGGGGTATCGTATCACTTCCATCGTAAAAGACATGCAAAAGGAATAAAAACCCTTGCAGGTAAGTTTCATTTTGTCCTTGGCCACAATGTTTATATGGACAGAGTGTCTTCTCTATGTACCTGAGCACTGGTGGGTAGGTTGGAATACTATAGAATGGGAAAACAAGCATGGGTTGACTGGGCTAATGAGCACTGGAAACCGCTGTTGATTTATATCCCAACCATCAGCCTGCTATCAAACGGATGGATTGTATTCGTCTTTCTCGAAGCTCAACATGCCTCACTCATTCTCGAATCTATTTGGCGTATGGGCTCTGGTTCTCTGGTACTTGGTCGCTGGCATACTCACTTCGACCCTCTCAGAGAACGTGTGACGAAGCATCACTTATGGGTTCTTTTGCCTCATCTTCCATTTCCCCTCTGGAACAAGAACATACTTGAGGGCGTTGCTAACATGGTTGGCCAGTTCGTTGCTGTGGATGAAGATTTTCACCATTCCTTCGATAAACGGTTGGCTCGGGTGTTGGTGGAAATGGATGTGACAAATGGGTTTCCAGCTGAGGTGGAGATTCTCTGCAAAGAGCGCCTTTTGGTACAGAAGCTTGACTACCTGCATGTACCATTTCGTTGTAGCAGTTTCCATGAAACTGGACACCTCCAGAGAACTTGCCCCTACTTGATGAATGAGCTCACACCCACTAGCCAGGATGGATCTCCAGATACACGCGGTCTGGCACCTGTATCGGCATCGGAGGATCCTTTAACATGTATCTACTCATAGTCACTCTCTCTGTTTGATGATGTTTCTGAGTCTTTTCTTGAGGCTGTAGATGGGTTTGTTACCCCTCCTGTCGCTGCTTGTCCCATTGTATCAGCTGAGGCCGATTGCTCTCCTCAGGTTCCTTTGGCTGGTCCTTCTTCTCAATTACTCAACTGCTCGCAATAGCCTTCTCCCTATTTGCCCCCTCCTTACACTCTGAGTCCCTTTTCCCCATCGGTTGTACCTTCTTTGTCCTCACTTGTGGATTTCTCTCCTCTCCCTTCCAGAACACCCCCTCCCATGCTACCACTCTCTCCTCGAAGTCCTGTATCATCCCCATATTTCTTAGATCCTTCTTTACAAAAGTCACTGTCAATCTTCTCGGCTTCTACTCCTACTTCCCTGTCCACTCTCCACCTGAACTTGATCCTATTTGCAAATGTTACTATTAGAAAAAAGAAAAGGGATAAGCTGGATTTATCCGGAACTCTTTCTTCAGCCTCACCACCTTATATTCCTCTCTTGGCCTGTATTAAAGATGCGGCTAGAGGGAACCCTCCTCGGGGGCTTAGAGTATCGTCTCCCCTCCCTCCTATTCCCTCATGAAAATCCTCTCACTTAATGTCAGAGGTCTTGGAGGCAAGACCAAACAAAGTAGCCTCCATTCCCTTTTTCTCTCGATTCAACTTGACATGACACTCCTTCAGGAAATTATGTGTAGTTCTCTTCCTGCTCTCGTTTTCTTCTCGAAGCTTTTGCCGAAATAGGAATACTATGCCACCAGTGCTTCTGGCCTCTTGGGTGGGTTACTTACGGCCTGGAACCCATTTAGGGTTAGATGTCGCGCCTTTGAGACCATAGCTGGCATTCTTGTGAAGGTAGTCTTTCGAGGAATGAATGTTCCTCTGGTTGTTATTAATTGCCACGACCCCTACAGGAATAGGGATCTTTTTGGGATAATGTTCTTAGGGGGGACCCTCTCACAGCTCCCAACTTGATCTTAGGAGGGGACCTTAACTTGACCATGAATGCCGTAGAGACTTGGGGTAAAAGCTTCGTTCTGGATCCACTTGCCTCACATTTCAAACACTTTTTCGACTCTGTTGGTCTTATGGACATTGCACCTAACATTGCTGGGCCTACCTGGAGAAACGGGAGGGTGGGTGAAGAGGGTATCAGTAAAATATTGGATCGCTTTTTAATCTCATCTTCCTTGATCCCCTCCCTAAAGGTCCATCATACCTGGATTCCCCATGCTGATATATTTTACCACTTCCCGATTTTCCTTGAATGGAATAAAATGGTGGGTTCATGCAATTATCCTTATAAATTTAATCGATCTTGGCTCACTGATCCTGATTATAATCTCTGGGTTGCTAAGAGATGGCCAGAACTTAACCCTCAGTCTTCTCTTAATGGGTTGGACAACCTCACCCTTAAGCTGCGATCTCTGAAGAGGGAAGTTAAAGTTTGGACCCGGGAGAAAGAAAATATTATGAATTCTGATTCAAAGAGGTTGGATAAGGATAATGAAACCCTTCTCTCGGGCTCCTTTTCGGTTAATTTCACCCATGAGGATCAGTTTGCTCTGAATTAGCTTAGATCCAAGAAAAAAAAGTTGCAGGAACATCTCTTACTCACTTGGCAACTCAAGAGCCATACTAAGTGGGACCTGTATGGTGATTCCAACACTAAATTCTTCCATGCTATTGCCTCTGATAGAAAGAATCATAACACTATCTGGTCTTTAGAAGAGGAGGGTCACTGTATAGAAGATGAGAATGCACTTAAGGAGCTGGGAAAAAGACAATTTTCACATATTTTCAGTGATGATAAACAAACTTGCTTGCTGACCCAACTTCAGGTTGTCTCGCTTTATCCCTCTATGATCTCTCAGGTGAATGCACCTAGTCTTATTGCTCCTGTTACTCTACTTGAGATAGAAAAAGAATTAAAATCATTCAAGAAGGATAGGAGCCCAGGCCTCGACGGATGGACTATCGAGTTTTACTTACACTTCTTTGATCTACTGGGTAATGAATTGTCACAAGCTATTGAATGTGCTAGGAATTTTGGGTACATTACCCCCTCACTGAACTCTACCTTCCTAGCCTTGATTCCAAAAACGGACAAACCCACTACCTATGCTGACTTTAGACCCATTTCCTTGTGTAATTTATTGTATAAGCTTATTGCAAAGGTGATTGCTGTTAGACTTAAGCCTTTCTTAGACTCTCACATCTCTAGAGAGCAGTGTGGGTTCCTTAAAAATCGTCAGATAGTGGAAACTATAGGCATTACCCAGGAGACTCTCCACTCTGTCAAGACAAAGAACACATGTGCTCTCATCCTCAAACTGGATTTGGTGAAGGCATTTAACAGAGTAAACTGGTCTTTTATTAGACTCATTCTGATACAGATTGGGATACCTCTCATTGATGTCAATTAGATAATGGGTTGTCTTACATCAACAAAATTTGTTGTACTAGTCAATGGTACCCCCTCACAGTTCTTCGTTGCCTCTCGGGGAATCAGACAAGGCTGTCCACTATCATCTCTGCTTTTCATACTTGTTATAGAAGGTCTGAGCCTCTTGATCGCTGATGCTAGGAAGCATGGTCTCATTAGAGGAATTAAAATCTCTTCTACTCTAGCTCTCACTCACCTCCTTTTTGTTGATGATGTGATCTTGCTTGGTACTGGAACCCTTCCTGAATGGATTGCATTTGATGTTATTCTCAGTACCTTCTGTAAAGAATCAGGGCTGAGCATAAGTGTTGATAAATCATGCTTCCTTTTCATTAATGTGGATGAGGATACACTGGGCGATATTGCTAGAGTCCTACCTTATAAAATGGAACCTATTGTCTCTGGTTTCAAATACCTTGGTTATTTTCTTAAGTCATTGGGGTATAAGGTCAGTGATTGGAATTGGTTGGTGCATAAGTACAAAAAAATAATACATAATTGGTCACATAAGCTTCTTTCATTGGGTTGTTGCCTGACCCTAGTCCAAGCTGTTCTATCTAGTCTCCCTGTATACTGGCTGGGTCTGGCCCCTATTCCTGTCTTTGTATTAAACAGGCTCAGAAGCATTACCTTCACATTTTTAAGGGGATCTAAAGGGAATAATCACATGTATCATTTAACACAATGGCAACAACTATCCTGGCCAAAGGTGAATGGTGGCTGGGGCATAAAAAATCTACATTGGTTCAGTGTTGCTCTGAGGTTAAAAAACTTCTAGATGGTACTTCATAGTGATGGTCTGTGGCATAATGTTCTATTGGAGAAGTATTTAAAGAATCTCTCGGTAGTGGCATGGCTCAGAGGTAAAAACTTTAATTTTCGAGGAGTTTCTATTATTTGGAAAGGTTTCCTGCAAACTCTTCCTTGGCTAGGAAGATGTCTATCTTGGCTTGTTGGGAGTGGACATGGTGTCCTTGTTGGTATTGACCCTATCGTTGGAACACAAACTCCTCATACTCTACCTATGGGGATCAAATATTATTTAGGGGATTTGGATATAACTACTCTCGTGCAAGCTCACAACATTTTGCCCAGATCACAACACTATTGGCACACGGACGAGGACCTGTGCATTGCAGGTGATTGGAAGCTTGCATGGGACAATTATACGAGGGGATTGGATACGGGAAGAATTAGGCTCAATACTCTGCCAGATACACTTGTTTGGGATCATAACAGGCCTGTCGGTTCTGCATCAGCAAAATTTGTTTATGATTTTATTGTTCAATCCTCACATCCCCCGACAGGTAACAGTCTGCAAGATCTGATTTGGTCTGGCACCCTTCCCACAAAAATAAGCTATTTTATATGGCTAGTGCTGGAAAACAAAATTTTAACGTGGGACAACCTTTAGAGAAAAGGTTGGATTGGGCCCAGCATCTGTGCACTCTGTGGTGTAGAAGAATACTGTGTCCAGCATATTTTTTCATTATGCTCTGTTTGGAATGAGGTTATCAGTCATCTCAGTGAAAAATATCATTTCTTCCCCCCTCATCGTTGTGATAATCTTTATAACTATTTGAGGATTTGGACTAACATGTTCTCCATGTATTCGGTCTGTTGCTACCATATTTTCTTTGCTATGTGGATTATTTGGAAAGCAAGGAATTCATTCATTTTCGAAGGAAAAAAGCTTACTGTCTTGAACATTATATTTCAGATTGAAAAATTATCCCAGTTATATCAGCCTCCTTGTAGAAAGACAAAAAAGCCTCGAGTCCTAGGCTCAGGTCCATCTCTTGTCTATCCTTGTGGTTTTTTCAATGGGGCTTCAGCCAAAAATATTGGAGGTGTAGGCATCTGTATTCACTTGAATAAGACTTATTCCTTCGAGTTTGCTCTGGTGGCAGGAACATGTACCAACACTAAAGTAGAATTGATTGGTCTTTGGGCACTTTTGCATATTGCCCAGATGATGGGGATCCCCACACTTAATATACTTGGTGACTCATCAGTCATTATTAACTAGGTTAAGGGTATTGATGCCCTTTCTCCCCCTGATCTCAGTCACTGGTGCAGGGATATCAGAAAACTATGCACTAGTTTTCTCAACCTATCCTTCAGTCATATCTATCGTGAATATAATCAGCATGCAGACAGTCAATCGAAGTCTGCCCTGACTTTGGCTCCCAGTACTTGTATCTATTTTGAAACTTTAGAAGGCCTTATGGTCTCTCATGACACTCTAAAGCTCTTTTGAGCTCGGTGCTGGAGCTTGTACTCCATTTTTCTATTATTGCACCTCTTTCGTGGTTGGGAGCGGGCACCTTCTGATTGCAGATCTGCACTCCTATGTTCACGGTAGAGATGGGTTTTGAAGGACAGGTTCTCATTTTTTTCTTTGACTGGATATTGTATGGAGTATGTTATTGATGGGTATGTTCCTGAATATCCCCTTTGGCAACTTGTTGAGTTGAGACTTATTATTGGTGTTCAGTATACAGATACTCTCTCATTGAACTTTTTATGATTGTAACCCTCACTCAGGGAAGGAACTTCAGATGCCCTTTGATTCTTTTATCAATATCAAGGACAAGCTTTTTTCCTTTTGGAAAAAAAAGTTGATTAAAAATAATGTTATATTATTATATTTTGGATATTATAAGTATGAGTAGAACAATAAAATAATTATGTTTTATTTTTATATAGATTGTTAAATAAAATTGGATTATTATATATTATTTTAATTTTATTGTTATTTTTTTAAATAAAAATGGATATATTTTATATTAAAAAGAAGTTGAAAAAACAACTATGAAGATACAAAGTTTTTAAAATATTTTAGATTTGTAATTTATATTATTGTTTTTATCCACCTATCATCTACATGTAACCTCAAAATTATTTTATATACAATTATAAGGGCTTTACTGCTATAAACCCATACATATTGATCTAACAACAAAACACAAAAGCAAAACATCTAATAGACTAGAGACAAGACCCTACACATTACTAAATTCATCTCGTGGAGTAGGAGAGAGCTCAAGATTTCAATTATGCCATTCTTCAATTTGGAAATTGGAGCTTCATCGATGGTCATTGAATCAACATTCTTGGTAACCCAAGACTAGATTCCATCTAACAAGACCTAGTGTGCTTCAACAATGACATACAATTTTTCCAGTTGGGTGCTCTACAACCGAGCTTCGTGCTCAGAATAATCGAAATGGTGGTTAAGTATAACATGGTTGGTTACCTCACAAACACCCCTTCCATTTATAAATTGGAGTGTCACAGGGTCAACTGGATATCCCTAATGTTGGCCTTCATATCCCGTAACTCTGCGACCATATCATAAATCTCAGCAACTGCTGCTTCCTTCGACATCATGTTGCATCGTTTCATGGGTGCTCATAGAACCAACACCACTAAAACTTGCCCCTATTCAAAGTGAACAAGGAATTTCTACACAAAGATACACACTATGGGAGAGCACCACATACCCAATAATGCCACAGACCAAATCGAGAACAAGACAAGTTCCATTTCCAACTGAGGAAACTTCATCAACAATAAAACCAAAGAACCCAACACTATCTCTCTTATTCGAACAAGGCATATGCTTTCCAACCACCAAAAAACGATACCCCAAACTTGTACAACCCTTATAAAAGACATGATATGAAATAAAGTTCACCACCACAAGAATACTCCCACACTCACGAAGACAAGCACACTCAAATTTCAAACTCTCAGTTTCCAAAAACGAGCCTTTACTGACCTTCAACTAGTCTAAAGAATCAAGAAAAATCCCAAATTGTTGCCCCAATTCATTCTGAAATACCATATCTATGAGCCCTTGTACCAACTTAGGTATGAAACACGCTCGTGAGCCATCTCCCATGCATCGATGAGGGACTCCTTTCATTCCCACAGAGATCAGACTGACGCCAAGTGGGATGCATGCACCTATGTCAAATCAAATTCATGAATTCAAAATTTGAAATAAACGCTTAGGTGATCCACCTTGTGTAAGGGGGTCCCCCATTTTCTTTTAATTTCCCTGTTCCAAGTGTTGTAGCATGATTCACTAAGGCATAGGTTTGTTGGTTGTTTCTCTTGTGGATGTGTATCAACTTGATTTCCTTTATCCACAGCACTAAGTTGACTATATGAGATTGCAAGTGCCCAACTATTATATCCTTGAGTATAAGGTCATTCATGGCTTGAAAAATTATTAATAGAAAGTATTCTAAGTACCGAAAGTTATTGAAGTCCAAGAGGTTCAATGAACTCTAGCCCCATAAATAAAGCATACCTTTCTGCCTTATTATCAGTAGTTTTTCCCAAGCCCCTTGAAAATGACATGACCTAATTTCCACTGGAATCAAGGAGAATCCCTTATATGTATCACCCCAATCTTAAAATTTAATTATTAAAATAATTGCATGCTCTTAAAAAATAACGTTATATATTATTATTTTGTAGATATAGATAAATCTTAGTAAAACAATTTATAATAGTGTGTTATTTTATCTAGATTGTTTTCCACCTTAGAATGGATGACCCTAGTATTCCTTTTTGGAATCAAGGGTAGCTGTAGTCCCCAGAAATGGACCTCTAGACTTGTGAGCCCCACCACATATACCATTTCACCACTCCATGACTAGTTTATCTAGATTATTAAAAAAAAATTGATTATTTATATATTATTTAGTTTAATTATTAAAATAATAAAAAATAATATTAAAATTGAACTAGTATAATTATTTTATTTTAATTTATATAAATATTTTTACATTAGGTTTAATTTTTCATTTAATTATTAAATTAATAAAATAATCACTATTTTTGCATCGAGAGACGCTTTCTACAACTTAAATGACCCAGATGTGTCCCCTCTATATCTCTGATGTGGCATATATTGATTCAATAAAAAAATAATAATAAAAAGTTAAAAATGAAAACAACTTATAACATGTCGACTTATAATTAAAAAAGATATATATTATACTCATATAAATATACAATCATATTAGGGCGATACGTATAATTTTACAAACTGAGTAGTAAAATATTAGTAATAAAATTCAATTGACTTAAGTAGTAAAAAGAAAAAATAGAAAACCAAGAAAATATAAAATTTAATTTTAAATTGGCTAAATTGTAAAACACATTTATGTAATTATATATCAAATTTCAATTTAAATTTTTTGTTGATTTGAAACCTAAGGAGACATAATGTTAGGAATAAAATATGTGGTAGAAAATAAATTACAAAATAATAGTGATTACTATAACAACACTAGATTTACCTTAGAAAACCCTGTAAGTAAAAACCAACCTTCAATAATAGATTTATTATTGGTCAACCAAGGCTCACTTTGGCACATTCCAATAGAATATTAGAAGCATATTTATAAGGTTCTTTAAATGCAAATACAACTAGCAAGAAACCACGGGCCACTAAAACCATGTGTCTTAAACCACTTACATCCTTGCTCATTCACAAGTCAAGGTTAAGCCTAACATGTAAATGCTCATTTTTAGTTAACGAAAAAAACAAGCCATTTCTCGAAAACATTTGGATAAATGTTTAAAATCTTTATTTGATGGTAAAAGGGTTTTCACCTCAACAGAACTTGATCCCTTTCGATGCTTGGTAGAACCATAGTTAAAATGTCTATACTGGTTTTAATAAATATTATGAATTTTTAACAAAAAATTATACTTTATTATTATATTGATAAGAAATGAAAAAATATTAAGACAAAATTTGAAAGAAACTTTATTTAGATAATAATTATATTTACATCATAAGAAAGAATCTAATTAAATTGGATATTGTTTACCTAATAACATAATTACGCCGTAAGGCGTTTCTCTCTGAACAAGTTTGGAAAATAACTGTTCCTTTTCGTCGTCTATAGCACGAATCGGATTTTGCCACGTGTTTGCTGTTTTGTTTTGCTGTTTTGTTAAGGTTCGTCTGTGTGTTGGTTTTAAGCTTCATAAGGTTCATCCGCGTGTTGGTTTTAAGCTTCATGTTGTTCGCGGACTGAATCGTACCTCTTCCCATACCATTTATTCGATGAACCTCTTCCCATACCTTTGTGCACTGAATCTCACCTCTTCCCATACCTGTGTGCAGAAGCTCGCGGAGGCCGAGGCCAAGTTCAAGCAAATCTCCGAAGTGTATGAGGTTCGAAACCCTGTCCTGAAACTCTGATATTTTGTTTGTTTTGTCGTTCCCCATTTCGATGTCTGATACCTAGAGTTCAATGTATGTATTCAATAGTTTTGCATTTAGTTTTGCATGTATTCAATGCGTCGAGGGTTTTGCCTAGAAGCTCATATCTTCCTCTTTGGATTTTATCTCATTTATTCCATTTTTGAAGGATTTCGGCAGTTGCAGAGTAGACATGCCGCGTCGAACCGTGAATAATGCTGCGGAACGGCAACTTCGGGATATCGTTAATGGTGACCCGACTGAGGAAATGGGAAAATTGAAGGCAGAAGACATAAAATCTAATGGACCTCACCGCTTCCTCCTCCATTTCTTCAGCCCAAATCCCTTAGGTTTCTCTCCTTGAACGCGATGGGGTTTCTATTGGAGAGAAGGATGGATTGGACGCATTTTATAAGAAGTTTGTTGAGCGTAGGGTGAATGGGGTTAAAACAGGTGGAAAATGCACTGTTATGATGTATGGGCCGACTGGATTAGGGAAGAGTCATACCATGTTTGGGTGTCAATGAAGCCGAGATCGTTTACAGGGCTTTGCATGATATATTGGGCGACTATTCAGGTGAGGATGGTAGGGAAGAGTCATACCATGTTTGGGTGTCAATGAAGCTGGGATTGTTTATAGGGATTTGCATGATATATTGGGCGACTATTCAGGTGAGGATAGCAGGGAAGATGGGGTATTGGGGAACAGGTTTAAGGTCAAGGTCACCGTTTTGGAGATCTACAATGAGGAAATTTATGATCTCCTTGCCACCAATCCTTCTTCTGGCATTAATGTGGGATGGTCCAAGAATACTGGATGCAGGGTATTTCATTCTTCCCCTAACCTCTGGTTTGGTGCTTTGTTTTTTTCTTTCTTTCTTGAATGAGACACATCACATTAAAGATTCAATTAGCCTAATGCTAGAGGTGAGAGAAATCACAGACAGTAAAAAATTCAATAAGAACTGCCTAGAACATCTCCTAGAGACATAACATTAAAGATTCAGATAGCCCAAAGCGAGAGGCCAGGAAAATCAAAATGTAGGAGAAAAATAGTTGAGAATTGCCAAGAGCATCTCTTGTCTAGCTCGGCCAAACATAGATCAAAAGTCGAGAAACATAGCAGAATCCGTTGAAGCATTGTTATTGAAATATGGGATTACGGCTTTTTTGCTTGGCCAGTTGATTGGCGAAAAAACGATGTCCTCCCCATTGCCCATACCGTAAAAAACTAAGTCAAAAATATATGAGCAAAAAGATTGGCAGCTTTCTACATATGAAACATGGGTTTTTTTTGCATTTGGTTGTTTGGTTGGTTGCAGGTAAGAGTAGAAGTGATGGGAAAAAAAGTCAAGAATGTGACATACATCTCTGGAAATGATGCTGGAAAGATTGCAAAGGAGGTTGCCAAAGTAGAGAAGAGGAGGGTTGTCAAGAGCACTGTTTGCAACGAGAGAAGCTCCAGGAGCCACTGTCTGGTTAGTTTTTTCTTTTATGCTTTTGAGGAGGATTATTTTTGTTGAGTGAATAATTGATTGATCAGCATCTATGCGGTTTGGTGTGTGCAGATAACATTGGATGTACCTGCAGTGGGAGGGAGGTTGATGCTTGTTGACATGGCTGGTTCTGAAAATATTGATCAAGCTGGCCTTGGGTTTGAGGAAAAATTGCAGGTATTCTTTTTATAATCATCCCTATTTAGTAGGAAAAATAGATTTTCATTATTATTCTCTTTCAGTGGCCTCTGTGCACACATACAGCATTGTAGTCCAGCTTTCAATGAGATTTCCCCATTACATGGATCACAGAATTGAAGAACTTGCTACTGCTGATTCTCCTGTCCGGGCCTGACATAACTTTTATAAATACTAGCATATATCAAATTTTCATGACAAGAAAGCTAACACCCTAATATCATTCGAAGGGGGCTTGTTAAATGTGAAATATAATAGTACCATTTGTACACGTCCTCAGATTTAAGCCTTCAAAGTTGACATCCCCTCGTCCTTCTCCCTCCAATATGTACCCTCGCTATCCTTTACAGTTACCCACATATGAGATGGCAATTGCAAAACAGCTTACCAAATTTATTCAGAAATGCCAATATCTGCTCCTTGTTCCACTCATCATCATAGGAATAGTAGCAGTAGGAACAGATATCTTGATATCCAAGCATGATGGTGATGTTTACGGCTTTCCCTCTTAGTTACCACCTTATTACCAGACCTCCTGATGCAACAACAAGTTAAGGACCTAAAATTCTGATGCAGTCACCTCAGTTGCAGGGTATTCACAGGTCAAGAAAAGAATGGATTCATCTCAACAGAAAAACAAAATTCTTATTGATATCAAGCCAATTATATGATTAAACATCAAGCCATTTATATGATCTGGCTCCCATTACAGACTTAGGACCCACAGGCCCAAAACACTCTCCAGATTCAGGGCATGCAGGCCCAGAGATACTCCACCAGACTCAGCATGCAGGCCCGACACTTTCTTCTCCCAAAACCTTCCTTCCACAAGACCAGAAAAAAAAGCATTTATTCTCTCAGCCCCCTGAGATTTTGTAGATCCTAAACTCTAGATGCCCCCATCCCTGCCTAAAAAATAGTTTATTGCTCCCTTATTTCCTAGACAAAAGCAGAACCATTGAACACACGACTATTATTAGTGAGACAGAATCCTAAAGAAACAAAGCAGAAAAAACAAACTGTTGTTTAGTGGGAAAATTTTGTTGATGAGATGTTCTGCATCATCCTCTTCTTCTCTTAGAAACTCTGAACCTCCTGGTTCAAGGTCACAGGGTGTAGTTGCTCGGATGTACTTAAGTAAGTGAGCTTCTGTGATCCTAGTGTTGTAGGAATTCAGCTGGGATTCCCACTTAAAAAAATACAGCTTATATGACGTGGAATGTGTAGCAGCCAATTTGGTGTCTAAAGCTCATTCAACCTGTTCTCTTTTCTTCTTTGGCAAGTGCTTGGTCCATTTGTTTTCCTTTTAATTATGATTTTCATTCATCTGATCATTATTTATTCCAGTTGAGTGTGAATGAAGGTCAGTGACTTTAAAAATAGGACTGATGTCTAATTCCTCAGGCAGTTCAATCAGACAAGCATTCTCATTAATCCTTTTCAGAATTTTGCAAGGCCTGATTTTCTTGGGCATTCACTTGTTGTACGTAACTTTGGGGTACCTTTCCTTGCATAGATGTACCATGACCATTTCTCACTTTGGAAATACCTTTTCTTTCCTATGCAAATCAGTACTCTTCTTATGTTGTTCATTCATTGGATGCAATTTGTGTTTAACTTGTTGATGTACTTCACCAATATTCTCTATGTAATCTGAAGCATCTTGACTGATATATGGGTTTATAGGCAAATCAACTTAGTCCACAATTCCTTTTGGATTGGCAATGTACACAATTTGAAATGCAGACTTACCTGTAGATCTATTTATGTTGGGATTATAGGCAAATTCAGCTTGGGTATTGCCAAATCCCAATATTGAGGATTGTCACTCACTCATGACCTTAGTAGATTTCCCATGCTCCTATTCACCACCTCGGTTTTGCTCTCCATCTGGGGGTGGTATGCCGAACTGAATTGCAACTTGCTATCCAATCTTTTCCACAAAACTCTCCAAAAGTGGCCTAAGAATTCGGTCTCCCTGTCACTGGTTATAGTTTTTGGAACACCATGTAACCATACTACTTCCCTAAAGAACAAATGCGCCACTCGAATTGCATCATTTGTTTTTTTACAAGGTATGAAATGGGCCATTTTAGAAAAGCGGTCCACTACTACGAATATTGAATCATGACTTCTTTGGTTTTGTGGCAGCCCCAAGACAAAATCCATGGTTCCTTTGGCATAGGTAAGAGCATGTATAGGCCTGTATTCTGCTGTCCTCCTTTTTCCATTTGGCACACTCTATAAGCAGAAACAAACCTGTTATCATCTCCTCTCCCCATGTTAGGACAAAATAAATTTTCATTCATTATTCCAAATGTCTTATCCCTTCCAAAGTGTTTGTCCAACCCATTCGAGTGCATCTCTTTCACAAGCTTTTTTCACCTTGATTCAAGGGAATGCAAAGCTAAGAACCCTTAAACAAAAAGCCATCAACTAATAACAATTTTCAAATGAGTATAAACCAGTATGGTCTTGTCCATTTAGAGTTGCAATAATGATACCAAAATATGATTCATTGACATATTCACTCTTCATTTCTTCAAAGCCGACCAGCTCATTACTAATTACAACTAGTAGATGGTGCGCCTCCTACTTAAGGGATCAACCACTACATTAGTTTTACTACTCTTATGCTCCACAACAAGCGGACATGAAGCCCATTTGGCCAACAAACGGACATGAAGCAAAAATGAAGCCCATTTGGCATGTTTGTGGGACAACTTATGTTGGGAATTAATGTACTTCAAGGCATTTTCTGCAGCCTTCTTGGGAAAGAACACCTGGTGAATGTAGAGACTTACACCTCAATGAGCTATAGTAACTTTACCCAAAATTTTCCTAGGCTAGGGTTCGAAGTAGAATGGGTTTGGCAGTTGGGGAAAGATCTGGCGAGGGAGGACATGGAGGGCATCGAGGCGTGGGAGGAAGGTTTGGTCACTACAGGAGGACAACACAGGGGCTGTTCATATGAAAATTTAAACTTATGCTTTCGTAAAAAAATTCATCTCAGTTGTTTTAGCTTTGATCATTGTTCATTCAAGGATGTAGCAAAGAAAAAGCATTTTGTAGGAGAAATTGATGCTCTTGAAAATCAAGTTGCACTGTATCTAGAGAGCGAATCTATACGATTTGTCTAGTAGTCAGTCTAATCGGTGCTCATTGGCATCCCCTGTTGCTTATAAGTTATAACAGGGATTGTGCTTGTAGCATTAAGTCCACTTGAAAGGAATTTGTCATCATTAGTGCTTTCTCCAGCTTAACTCGTATATGTTTAACATAATGTAATGTCCATACTATATGGTACTTATTCACTCCCTAGACTTCTCTTAATATGAGTATCAGCTATATAGGGTGAAAATCCCATTCAAGATGATAAGCTATCAGTTCTACGTATATAAGTGAGTATAAATGGCATAAAGTTAATGATGTTTATAAGCTTGATCACGCGTGCAATTGTCATTTTCTTTACATAGTTTAGTAAAATGTATCATTTGCTTTGCATAGTTCATCACTCATCATTGACAAAATGCTTTGGCATTATATGAAAAAAATGGCAATTTTATTTATCAACTTCCGCAGGTATTAGCTGCCACGCAGCACTTGTTTGTGAATGGACTAGAAAATGTTGAAGTGTATTTGCATAAGCTATATAAAGAAAAAAAATGTTTATTCTACACGTTAATTTGATTTCGAGTTACATGGTTATTTTATTTAAATTATAGTTAAAGGCAAGTTACATGTTTAGCTTTTAGCTCATTGATAACTTTTTAAAACATGATTGCAAAGTCAAAATAGAGAAACTTCAGAGATAAACATGGCATTGGAGAAGAAAATAAAGAAACATAGCTAGCAATAAAGTAGGTCAAAGGTGGGGATACATGCAAATGCATGGTAAGTTAGTAGGCAGGATGTTTTTTCATGAAGTCTATTAAAGTTGAACTACACACCCCATTACCTCTTTGAAACAATTTTCATAAGCTTACATAAGTGACCATCATGCTTGATTACTATTAGCATATTATGTAGCATCACAATGCGAAGAAGAGAAGTGGTATTGAAGAAACTTTGTGTTTGATTTTGGCAAGTATATTGTTACAGACTGAATGAAGGCAGGTTTGTTGGTGAAGGTGAGTGTACACTGTAGACTCTGGAAAATGTGGAAAAGCAGCAGAATACACAGCCGTTGTTTTTAAATAGTTGCAAGACAATTATAGAATGCACTTCTCAAGTCACATGTAATTAAATTATGGTCCTGGTTCAATTCAGTTCATCAGTTTCATAAAACTGTTAACAAGATTATTACTAATTAGTAATAATACATTGGCTTTAGCTTATTATCTCTTAGATCAACAACTCTCCTGGTTTTTCTTCTCAGTTAGCTATTAAGTTCTACTTTAATTAGTAAAAAGAACTGAAAAGGCCATTCCATTAGCCATGTTTTTATTGAAACATGTGAAAATAATCTCATCTTTATTTCAATTTTCCTTGTGTGCAAGCAAATGGGAAATGTAGATGTTTCCATTCATTATTACAAATTAGTCACTACTTCTCGAATATTAAGTTAATAGCTGAATGTAGTGATTTAAAGATGCAAAATTTAATTGTTTCATTTGTATTGAGTGTTTTCTAAAACTTATTTTGCCTTTCTGCTTTTATGTAATGCAGATTGAAGGGAGTGACCCTTCATCTTTCTTACACATCCTTATAGTGCTTCTGTTTTGGGGAGCTGGAATATTATACACCATGGTTGAACAAGAATTTAATGTTGGACCTTAGAAAGGGGTTTTGCATAAATCTAGAAGCTCAGAGCTGAAAACAAAAGGAAAAAGTCTATCTTGACGAAAAGGAATGTTTTCATTGTTCTATGGATTGTGGAAGTACCTCTTCAGTAAAATAGAATTCCATGTCCTTATTCTGGGCATCGATAAAGATGGAAAAACTGTAAATTTTCTTTTTTTTCAAATTAATTCAATTTAAAATTTTGTTTCGAGTGATGTGGGTGCCTTTCTCAACACCCCCTAGTTTAGTGTTTTGGTTAAGATCCATATCCACAGCTAAAAGGTTTTGTTGATTTGCATTTGAACTGAATAATAGGAATCCAGGCAAGATTCGCTTGTTCTCATTATTACTGGTTCAAGGACTGTTTTACTGAGTAGATTTTAAGTAATATATTGATGATGTTCTCTTTTATGTTTATTTTGTAATTGCTTTGTCCAGTTTAAGAACTTCTGATAAGGCTATGTTCTTATTTTATGGTTTATGGATGTTTAGCTTGGCTTGTGTTCATGTTTTGATGATAGACATTGCTGGAAAAGCTGAAAACAATGTATTCAGAATTTGAAGGACTCCCACCGGATCGAATTGTTGCATTGAAATCAAAGCTTGTTTTTGGGGACTTAGGAGGTCAGGTATGTATAGAATATTAGATACAAATATTAGAAAAAAAAATCACCTGGAAGTTAATATAGGTTTAAAGTTTAAACATACAATGAAGAATCTATTTTAAGAATATGATAAT
>LPNX010121178.1:0-20872 GCA_001517045.1 Pseudotsuga menziesii
ATATATATATATATATTGTTGTTGTTGTTTAACATTTTTACTTTGGGTATCATATAGCATGATCCCAAATCACTTCTTTCTTAATGCCTTCAGGTAGGGGTTAGTTCAACTAAGTTAGGAAGCTCTAAACCTCCTTGCGTGTTGGATTACCTCGTAATAACATGGTAGTTCTTCAGTACTTGATGAGACACAGAAATTTGAAATTTCATTTAATCACTTAAAAATAAGTAAGATGAGATCGATGTTTTATCAGATTTGTTTTCACTCAACATATTATTTTTTCAGTAACTCCTAGTGTTTATTCAGAGCCCATACTCAACGCTCAGAAATAGGGAGTTAAAAATTAGTGCAATTCCAGAGCTCCTCGCTCAACACTAATGCTAGGATGTATTTGTAGGATACACATAGGGATACAATGGCCAAGGATCTGATGTTCCATAGCTTATGCTCAACATCAACTTGGAATGATCCAGGGCTTATTCCCAACACTTCTAATTCTTATCTTTTCATGTGCTTCAGAGCTTCATGCTCAACACAAATGTTTCATAACTCATGTGGTCCATAGCTTCTCGCTCAGCACAAACATCAAAGATACTCATGTTCTCCAGAGCTTATTGATCAACACAAAAATCAAATACTCATGTTCCCCAGAGCTTCTCACTCAACACAAAAATCAAATACTCATATGCCTCAGAGCTCGCTCTCAACACAAACATCTCATCAATTATGTGCTTCAGGTTCAACCCCAAACACATGAAATCATATACATGCTAAAATAAAACATATGCATTTAGATTACGCCCAATATATTAAACAAAATATAATTCTCATGTGTAGTGGGGTCTTATGCCCAATATACAAAATAAAACATCAAAGCAACATCACATGCAATGGGACTTATGCCCATAAATGTTAGGTCAAAAATTCGAGATATTATATCCCTCCCCACTTAGAACAACACTATCCCTGGTGTTCTAGGGACGAATGAAATCATGAAACAAGCTAGGGTAAGCCTCTCGCATGGTTGCTTCATTCTCGCAAGTAGCCTCCTTTGCTTCAAAGTGCTTCCATTTCACTTTCAATTGAACTATGGTGCGCTTCCTAAGCTACACCTCTCTCTTTTCTAGTATATGAAGGGGTTCAGCTACACAGTCCCCTTTAGGTTCCACCTATAACAAGGAACAATCAATCACATGTTTAGTATCATATATGTATTTCCTTAATAAGGATGTGTGGAAAACATTATGAACTCTTATGTGAGCAGGTAAATCTAGTTCATATGCCACCATCCCTCTCTTGGCCAGTATCTCAAAGGGTCCACAACATCTTGGTCCCAACTTTGCGCACCTCCCCAAGCTCAATGAGCTTCTCTTTGCTTTTGCTTTTAAGTAAACATGGTCACCTATCTGATAATATTTATCTCTTCTTTTCGTATCCGCGTAAATATTCTGGCAGTTGTGTTCTTATTTAAGGTTCTATTGGACCTTGGAGACCAATTGTTCCAAGTAATTTAGTAAATTGGGCCCTAACTTGAGCCGGTCCACCGGGCTATCCCAATTAACCGGTGTCCTACAATTTTGTCCATAGAGTACCTCGAAGGGACACTGTTGATGTAATTGTAACTTCAGAATGTATTCACTTGTATTTAATGTACTTGAGTCATGTCATGCCCCGATGTTCCTATAGGGAGGTTCTATAATGTAAACAAGTCATGTCAAGTCATTGTGGGTAACCCTCCTATTGGTCAAGGGTTAAAGTCCCCATCGTTTCGGGGCACTAGGGTTATTAGAATCTCCTAGAGAATTCAGCCCTAGTTGGGTTTAGTCAAGTCGAGAATTAGTATAAATAGAGAGCTAGCCTCTCTATTTATCACACACTCACTCACACTCAGTTGTAGCACATATTTGAGGAAGAAGAAGACACTAGGGCAAGGAAGAAAGAGGTTACTGCTGTTGGGAGATCATCTTACTATTTTGGGGTTTTACTTTTGGTGTTGATTCTATCTCTGAGGAAGTTGCGGGGTTTTCTCCATTTATGGTTTCCTTGAGGATAAACATTGTGTTCATTGTCTCTTGTGTTTGATTGTTGTGATTTTTATTCTCTCAGTTAAAGATCCTAATGTATTGCTATCTTAATGATAAAAATCTAACATGGTATTAGAGCTAACCTGAGAAGAAGACACTATGCAGCTACGGGAACTAGGGATTCCTACATTGTGGATCTCTCTCCATGGATTTTCAGCAAAAGAAGGTTGGAATAACACTCCTCCCGATGGCGCATATTTCTGTTGAAGTAGAATCCAATTCTGAGGTTTTTCAGTTTTGGACCCGACACTGCTGTCAAAAATTAGGGATTTCCACAGAAGTGGAATTTTTCAGTGAGCCCAGGCCTGGATTGATCTCCTCCTCAAAATCGAAGTTTAGATATCAAGATCAAAGATTTGTTGGACAGAACTCTAGAAAAGCAAAACCCTAATTTGCTCCTGAACCAGCACTATAGAATTTTAGCTTCAAATCCAGATCCAACATCTTGACCTAGTAAGATCTAAATCTTTTGTATTTCCATTTGAGGTTCTCAGTTAAGATGTCTCATCATACCAATCTTGATGAAAAGCTTGAGGGATTTGATAAATTCTGAGCCTGGAGGTATAGGATCTCCCTTGTCCTATAAAAGAAAATGAGTTGGCCTCCTATATCAGTGAGGAGGTTCCAGTTCCAGAGGGAGATGAGGCTAAGGCCTTACATAAGAAGAAGTTGGTTATGGAAAAGAGGATTATTGTTGATTCAATCAAGGATCACCTCATACCATAAATTTCCTCCCTAAATACACCTAAAGCTATGTTTGATGCCCTAACCAAATTGTTTGAAGGGAAGAACATAAATAGGAAGATGACTCTGAGAAACCAATTGAAGAATGTAAAGATCCAGAATGCTGATACCATCCGGTATTACTTTACAAGGGTATCTCGGATCAAGGAACAAATGGAAGCAGTAGATAAAGAAGTGGAAAATGTAGAGATTGTGATGGCCACCTTGAATGGTCTCCCTAGATCATGGGACTCTTTCATTCAAGGGATCTATGCTAGAAAGAAGTTAGTCAAGTTTAGTAGACTATGGGAAGAATGCTCTCAAGAAGAAGCTCGGATAGCAGTTTGAGAAGAAAAGATGGGAAGTGAAGATTAAGCTCTCACATCCTACACCAAGAAAACCAAAAGGGACCATCATCACTCCAAAGGTAAGTATTATCACTCTATAAGAGATTGGGTTACTGTTATATGTTACACATGTGATGAGAAAGGTCACATATCCAAATATTGCCCTAACAAAGGGAACTCAAAGAAGAACAAGGGAAACAAGAGAAGAAATCATGCTCATGCTACAGAGGATGATGAACCTTCCACAAAGAGAATTAGACAAGAAAATGATTCTTCAAGTGATGAAGAATATGTGTTGATCTCCGCTCTCACGGGAAATGTTTCACATGGAAGCAATGATTGACTCATAGACAGTGGAACTATTTCACATGGAAGCAATGATTGGATCATGGAAGCAATGATGGTGCTTCAAAGAATCATTTGTGAAACTATCTGAACATGAGTCACCTCACAAGGTGAATCTTGGGGATGACTACCAGTATCCAATAAAAGGTAGTGGTGAATCCTCCTATAAACTAGACTCTGGAAAGTCTATGAAGATGAAAAATGTATTGGTTGTACCAAGACTAAAGAAGAACCTCCTCTCCATATCTGCATTGGATGCAAAAGGAATGAGGGTTGCTTTTGTAGATGGCCAAGTTCTTATGTGGCCAAAGGGAAATAATTTTGACGATGCAATAGTGATTGGGGAACAAGAAGGAGGTCTATACAAATTGAAGGGCCAACCAGAATAAGATTTGGTTCATGACTCAGTAGAACCAAATGAAATTTTGCATAGAAGGCTTGCACATGTGCATTACAGGGCACTACCACTTGCAAGCAAAGTTGTTGAAGGTCTTCCAGAAATTCAAGCAAAACATGATGGGTCTACAAAGGATGTGCGAAAGGAAAGAACACAAAGAATACATTTCCAAGTAGCGAGAGCAAAGCAAAAGGAATCTTGGAAATCACCCACTCCGATGTATGCGGTCCAATGTCATCAAGTTCACTAAGTGGGTATGTATACTATGTTTCTTTTATTGATGACTTTTCTAGGAAGACATGGATTTACTTCATGAAGAACAAAGATGAAGTATTCAGTAAGTTCAAGGAATTCAAAGCCTTGATCGAGAACCACACTAAAAAGAATATCAAGACTTTTCGATCAGATAATGGCAGAGAATTCACATCAAATGAATTCAAAGAGTTATGCAAAGACTCAGGGATTAAGAGGGAGTTGTCCACTCCATATAATCCACAAAAAAATGGGATTGCAGAAAGGAAGAATAGAACTATCATGGAAACTGCAAGAGCAATGCTTCATGATCAAGATCTTCCTATGCATCTATGGGCATAAGCTTCCAGAACAATGGTGTATGTATAGAACTGTACTCCACATAGAGTACTCAAGAACAAGACACCTGAAGAAGTATTTTTCGGCAAGAAACCAGAAGTCAACCATCTCAGAATATTCGGTTGTCTAGTGTACATACACATTCCAAAAGAGAAGAGAACAAAATTAGATCCTTCAGAAAAGAAGGGTATATTTGTGGGATACTCTGAAAGCTCGAAGGCTTACAGAATATACTTCCCATGATTCAAGAATATTGACATCAGTAGGGATGTAACATTTGATGAAGACTCAGCTTACAACAAATCCAGAAAGAGACATGCTGAAGAAGCAGAAGCACCCAAAATTCATGATACAACCATGAACGAAGAAACTCAAGAAGAAGATCGAGAATTTGAAGAACCTCAAGAACTTGTAGATCCACCTCGGGAGAAGAATCATCACAAGAGGAAACTTGCTTGGGTAAAAGAAGCTATCCAAGGTGCGGAAAGATATGGGGCTCCAGAAGAGAATCACAGAGAAAGAAAGAGGACCAGATCCTGCTCCGGATATGTAGCCTTATTATGTGATTTCATAGATAAAGAACCTTCCAATTATGAAGAAGCGACAGAACGGAAAGAATGGAAGGATGTTATGATCTAAGAGTATCAATCGATCATGAAGAATGATGTTTGGGATGTTGTCCCAAGACCAAAAGGGAAGTCTGTCGTAACTTCCAAATGGATCTACAAGATCAAGCATGCTGCAGAAGGTAGCATTGAAAAAAATAAAGCAAGATGTGTTGCTCGTGGTTTCTACCAGAAAGAAGGAATAGATTATGAAGAAACTTTTGCACCTGTGTCTAGATACACTTACATCATATCAGTACTTGCTTTGGCTACAGTGATTAAATGGAAGATACACCAGATGGATGTCAAGACTGCTTTCTTGAATGGTGTAGTAGAAGAGGAAGTGTATGTGGAGCAACCACTCGGTTTTGAGACACATGACAGGGAGTCACATGTGTGTAGATTGAAGAAAGCCCTGTATGGCTTGAAACAGGCACCCAAGGCATGGTATGGCAGAATTGACAGCTTCCTATCAGGTTTGGGATTTACCAAGAGTACAACATATGGAAACCCAGTGATGCTCCTACTGTATGTAGATGATCTGTTTGTAACAGGTATGGATGGGTTGATTGCAGATATGAAGAGGAAGCTTGCCGCTGAGTTCGGAATGAAGGACTTAGGTATGATGCATTATTTTCTAGGCATGGAGGTGTGGCAGAATGCATATGGAATTTTCCTTGGACAAGGGAAGTATACAGTAGAGATCCTGAAGAGATTTGGGATGATGGACTACAAGGCTTTAACCACACCTATGGCATCGAACCTGAAGCTATTGAGTGATGCTTCATCATAATCGGTTGATGTCACGATGTATTGTTAGATGATTGGGTCCTTAATGTACCTGACGAACACGAGACTAGATATTTGCTTTGCTATGAACACCTTGAGCCAATTCTTGACAGATCCGAGACATGTTCACTTGATTGCTGCAAAGAGTATTCTGAGGTACCTGAAGGGTACAGTTGATTATGGGCTCAAGTATAAGATTAATAAAAGGATTAACCTAGAGGGTTATGTTGATTCAGATTGGGCATGTAGTGCCATCGATAGTAAGAGCACTTCAGGGTGTTTCTTCAGTAATATGGGATCAGGTGTGATCTCTTGGTTTAGCAGGAAGCAATCCTGTGTGGCTCTTAATACAGTTGAAGCAGAGTATGTCGCAGCCTGTTCAGCTAGTTGTGAGGCAGTATGGCTGAGGAATCTACTGTCTGATTTATTTGATCTCCAGTTAGATGCTAATTGTATATACTGTGACAACCAGAGTTGTGTGAATTTGTTAGAGAACCCAATGTTCCATGACAAGTCGAAGCATATTGAGATCAAGTATCACTATATCAGGGATATGGTGCAAAGAGGAGCAGTGAAGCTCCAGTATGTTGCAACGAACAAACCAATAGTTGATGTGTTGACTAAGCCATTGGCTACGTGAAGTTTCAGTACTTCAGGGAGAAACTTGGTGTTCTCCAGATCAAGATTCCTCCCAAGAGGAAGTGATGTGTCCATGCTGAGCCCTTCTGACATGGTGAAAGGATTGGTTCCTTCCATGGTCAGATGTAATTGTTTTTCCCTTCCGAAATGGTGAGTGTCACACCCCCGGTTTTGACCCCGTTACATTAGATGTATATGATGTATAAATTGTAAATGATCAGGGTGTGGAGCTAAAGGCCGAGGCCCCACCATTGATCGGTTATGTTATGTTTAGGATTTGAATTGTCACCAGTGGTATATCGGGGCATGCGGCATATATTATGACGATCATCATGCAAATATGCATCTATAATTAAAAATGAACCCGACCAGCTACGATCGCGGCAACTAAAATGAGAAAAGGGCATGATTTTCACAAGGATAAGGATGTGGGGAAATTTGTCAAACCTTGGGGGCCAAGAGGGAAAATACCCATGTGTCTTTTTCCCTTGATTATTCCAACCACTTTCGTTAAGAAAGGCTGCTGGTGGTAGAGGCAGTTAATGGTTTTGGGAGTGGGGTGGCAGGACTATCAGTCCTCACCCACACGCACACTCTACCCATGATTTTGCTGTTCATCCTCTCACACAGATCTTCTTCTCTCCACGACTGTGCTAAAGGCTCACGCACTTCCAATTTTTGCATCCTTCCTGTTGTTTGTTCATCCATGGACAAAAATGGAGCTGTTTTTCCTCACGCAGAACCTCCATCGTCTGTTCATTCCTTACAGGGTCAGATTGTTTTCCACGCACAGGATTTTCCTAGTTTTTATCCACGTATTTTTCCTCTGCGGATCTACGGATGGTTTGGCTGTATTCTTCCCTCACTGACTGATTCGTGGGTCTTGCGTTGTTTTTTTCATTCACGCCCAGGCTGGGGAACTATAATCTCTTTCCCAGTACGGTCTATGTATGTTTTCCCGTTGACTTCATTGCCCAAGGACGGGTTGAGTTTTCCCCACATTGTGAGCCACGTCCACTGATGCATTTCGGGAGCTGTTAATTTCCCCAGGCCATGAGCTGTGTTTGCTGTTACGTTTGGGGATTGCTGTAGATGGTTTGAATTCATTTTCCCTGGTTTAAGCTGTGATAGCTAAATTGATTGCCTGAGTGCAATGGTTGGTCTTTGGACTGTATTGGGAGCAGGGATGGGGGCTTAGTTTTTCTTGATAAACCTGGTGACTGGAAACCACACAGAAAGAGCTAGAGGGCTGGCCTTCTTCTCCATCACCCCTGAATAGCACTGGAAGGGAATGTAGGGCCTGAGGGACTGTGTAGCAGAGAAGGGACTGATTCCTTGTGTTGGGTGTGTTTGGGTGTCTTAGAGGTCAGGCTAGTTCTGGTGTAGGTGTTCTTAGCTCTGTAATGAGCTCACCACCTTAGCATTGAGCCTTTCCCAACTCCTTGATGGCCTGATAAACCCAACTCTGTTGGCTTGGCTATGTGTTTTGTGTATCCTTGGCTACGTGTAAGCCTGTTGTTCCCTTATTCCTTAGAGAATCATGCCCAGCTCGGGGGTGGCAGCGTTGCTGAGAGATCAGGGAGCTCGATGGCCTATGGTTGGGTGGAACGTTGCAGTGATGTAGCTGGTTGAGGAATGAATTCATCTTAAGATAAGTAGTCTTGTCCATTTTTACTTCTGCAACTATATTTACTATTAATGAATGTAATGAACATGTCGAATGCTTGTAGAAATGTATGTGGTTTCCGCTGTGTATGATAAATGAATGGAATTTGTGCATGTTTCACTGTAATGCATTTCCCTGCAGCACTCTGTTTATGCAAGTTTTATCATGTACGTGTTCATGGGGATCTTAGCCCGCTGTGATTAAAGTTTGGGTCGCGTCCTCTACGCTGGTCGGAGGCATGGGGACATGACAGTATGGTATCATAGCTCATGTTGCAACATGGGCCTGCATGAACCTTGAAGGATTGCAGTGACAAAGGCAGCGTTTCTTCTACCCAGCAGCAAGCAGTGGAAGACTGTAAAAATTCAAAAATTTTGTTGAAGTGTTCAACAGTCGGGCCATTAGCAGAATTGACTTCCGCCGTTGCGGAAGGGTTAGCGGTTTCCCATCCGCCATTGTGGAAGTCCAAACCGTTAAGTCTTTCGACGGGGAAGAATTTAGAAAATGGTCCCAGTGTTGGAACAGTCGGAAGAGCCAGCAGAAAAACTTCCGCCGTTGCGAAAGAGTTCGCGAAGTGAACTTCCACCAATCGGAAGAGAAAGTGGTTTCCCGTCTGCCGTTGCAGAAGTCCAAACCGTTAAGTATTCCGATGGGGAAGAAAATCACGGGAGCTTTCCAAGTGATTTGACGTCGATCGGAAGAGAAAAGTGATTGAGCGTCCGCTGTTGTGGAAGCCAAAGTCATTTGGCTTCTGATGATAAAGACCTCCGACGTCGGAACAGTTTGGAGAAAGCCGCGAAAAGTTCGTCTAAGTGTTCCGTATCGAAACAATTAGCGGAACGGACTTCCGTCGTTGCGGAAGCCAAAAGCTCTAAGGCTGCCGACGCCGATTGGGAGAAGTTAAGGTTTGGCGAGCCACCATTGTGGAAGCCAAAGTCATTTGGCTTCCGATGTCAGAAGTCCACCGGCGCCAAAAAGTTAAAAATTTCTCCAAGTAGAAAGCGGCCGTCGGAAGGAGTTGGCCTTTGGTGTGCCATCGTTGCGGAAGCCAAAGTCATTTGGCTTCCGATATGGAAAGATCGCTGACGCCGCAAGAGAAAGTGTGCCGATCGGAAGAGGAAGTGATTGAGCATCCGTTGTTGTGGAAGCGGAAGCGCTAAGACTTCCGATGTGGAAAGACATTTGACAGCCGATGAGAAGGAAAGGAAAATTATGAGTTTTTCCATGGGATTTCTCAGCTATTTTTTAGAGGAATTTTCAGCAGTTTTTCAGTGAAATTTCAGGGTTGAATAGTGAGAAAGTGGCAGCAATCTTATGCGCTAGATTATGCGAAAACCACAAGGGGGGAAGCCCCCTTGACCCCCGTCGTCCCCCTCAGATATACATTCTTTGATGAAGAAATCTTGTGTTGGGAAAACTTGTAGTTCATGATTTTTCCAAGAGAAGGTAAGTGATTCTGATTTATATGTTATGCATCTAACAATTATGTTACTAACACGTTTGCAGAGTCATAGTCACCTTCCAGAGCAGTATTTCAGGTAGTGCAGTTTGACAAGTAAGAAGTGGTTTAGTATGAGAACCCATGATGGGTATGATGTTCGGAATTCTTATGAGCGAGCAGAAGATGCCATGGGAGAAAATGTCCGAAATAGAAATGATGACATAGAGTCTAATGGAAGGAGATTCCGAGAGACACCATCAGATGTTGCAGCCACTATGAGAAGCTTAATTAAAGCCCAGGAGGAGCAACATCAGTTGAATGCTACTATGCTGCAGATTTTGATAGACTTGCAAAGGAAGATAGACTCTGGATGAGGTACAGCAAGACCAGAAGGCAGTAAGAGCAGTACTAGGAGAAGGAGAAGAACTTCTAGTGGAACATCTAATTCTGAAGAATCCAGCGGGGATTCAAGCTCTTCTTCTCGTAAAAGAAAGAGAAGAAGACACCATAGGGATCGCTCTCGAGATGAATTTAAGAAAGCTAAACCTCCTACATTTGATGGTGAGGTGAATACTGGACAAGAGGCTGAAGCTTGGCTTCTTGGGATAAAGAAATACTTTCAAGTGCATGATTATTCAGGAAACATGAAGGCAAGAGTTTCCATATTCAATCTAAATGCAAGAGCATCCATTTGGTGGGAACACTTCAAGCAAGTGAAGAGGATCAGTGAGCCCAGGAGGAGCAACATCAGTTGAATGCTGCCATGGGATTCTTATGTTAGTTTTGTACCTAGGAATTTGTTCCCTAAGTGACTTTTTGCCTAAGTCACTTAGAAAGGGGAAAAAGGTGACCCTCACATTAAAAGCTACTTAGTGAGACTTTATAAAGTTAAAGTCATTTTTTGATAAATTTAAGTGGGTGAGTAAATTTATTTAAGTGATTTAAATAAATGTGATTTTTACTCTCATTGAATCATAGCCATTGGATTGGATCTTTCTCCACCGTTGGATTAGATTCCCACTTAGGGTTTAGACAAAAAGGGTTGAGGGAGGCAAAACACTTCATCTTTTTTTTTTGGAGAAGGAGAGACTGAGCTGAGAGAGAAGGAGGTCGAGCTAGGGCATTGGCACGATTCCCAAGAAGAGAGACTGCACAGAAATCGAGGGTACGGACTACATTAATTGCTGGCACAGTTTTCGAGGGTGTATGGACTGCATTTATTTTTGGCACAGAAATCGAGGTAAACTTTGCACAGTTTTCGAGATAAAACAGGGCACAGAAATCGAGGCCATACAGTTGTACGGACTGCTGTTATTTTTCTGCACAATTTTCAAGGCTTTGCTGGGCACGTTTTTCAAGATTTTGAGATGAAATCTTGGGTGGATATAAGTTAAATTTTCACTGTATTTTTGTTCTGATATTTTGCTGAAGATAATAAATTCTCTCTCTCTCTCTCTAATTGGTTTTCCTCGTGGGGGTTTTTCCAGGGCTTGATTTTGGCCAAAAATCTCTGAGTCTATCATTTTATGGTGTGATTGTTAAATGTGTTTTTCAGCCTGTTAGTGTATTTTATTGTGTGTTTAATTGTTTAGTAAAATTTCATAAGTAACCTACAGCCAATGCAAAACCAGCTGTATTTGAAAACCACGAAATGTTGACATAAACCAGCAAACAGTAAAACACAGAATTTCTTCATGGTATCAGAGCTTGGGGGCAGAAAATAGTGATAGTTTGCAGACACACAGAAATTTTCAGATCTCAAATTTTTTTAGTATTTTACCTTCTGTCAGTGAGCAGCACTTTGTTGGTTTGGTGTAGAGATGGCTACAGGTCTTAGACTGGAGGATAGGCTGGATGGAACAGGAAATTTTGTGCCGTGGAAGGCCAGAATTTTACTGATACTGGAGGAGAATGAGTTATAGCCGGATATAGTTAGGAACACTACAGCTAACCCGGTTGTCATTCCTGCATCAGCAGATGCAGCAGCTCTATCAGCTTTCAACAAGAAGGACTGTAAAGCTAGGAGGATCATTCTAGATGTAGTTAAAGACCACATAATCCCTCACATTTCAGGCAAGACTAGGGCACACTTGATGTGGTCAGCCTTGATCAGTTTGTATGAGAGTTCCAATGAGAACAGGAAGATGGTTCTCAAAGAGAAACTCAAAAGTATAAAGATGAATGGGGGTGAGGGATTCACAGCATATCTTACCAGGATTTCTGCAGTTCGGGATGAACTTGCAGGGGTTGGGGAGGTGGTATCTGCTACAGAGCTAGTATGCACAGCAGTGAATGGGGCTTCAAAGCCCTGGGGTGCATTTGTGCAAGCCATAGTGGGCAGAGAGAACCTACCTACCTGGGAGAGACTTTGGGATGACTTTGTGTAGGAGGAGACTAGGAGAGGTCTTGTACAGGGCAGTACATCTCACAGTGGCGATGATGACGAGAATGTGGCTTTGGCAGCTAAGGGAAAGAAGAAGAAGGGTCCCAAGAAGGGTGAGGCCAAGCAGCACCAACACCAGTAGCAGAGTGGGCAGAAGAAAGACTTGAGTAAAATCAAGTGTTATGCATGTCAGGCGTTTGGGCACTATGCTTCACAGTGTCCAAGCAAGAAGAAGAAGAAGGGACAGGGATAGCAGACAGTAGCCTCAGTAGAGGTTGATGAGTTTGGTGATGCATTTCAGAGGGATTTTTCCCTATATGTTGGACAGATGGAGAGAGAGAGAGTCTCTTTAGCCACCAGCATAGACATGGATATGGATAGTGAGCATTCATTGTTGGCAGGTCATCAGGGGAGTACATCCACCTCTACTACTTGGTATATTGACAGCGGAGCCTCGAGCCGCATGATTGGAGCTCAAGAGATGTTCTTGGAGCTATCTCAGATAGGTAGATATGTGGAGGTTGTCCTTGGAGACAACACCGTTGTTAGAGCTATTGGTCGGGGGACCATTACATTTCAGAGGGAGTCGATGAGTCCCATGACTCTGAGGGATGTGTTGTATGTCCCTGGGCTGAAGAAGAACCTTGTGTCAGTTTCCATCATTGAGGACAGGGGTCTTGGGGTGTGCTTTTCAAATGGGAGAGTGCAGGTGTATCCCAGGGCTACAGGTATGTCTAGTGCCATGGACATTGGAGTCAGATGTGGAAAGCTATACAAGCTCTTGTTTCAGCCACAGTGCGCTCTAGCACACAGCAGCAGTGAGCTATGTGAGCTATGGCATTGAACGATGGCCCACCTACATCACCCAGCTCTCAGATTGTTGAGGAGCATGGTTACAAGATTACCAGAGTTCAGCATTGAGCAGAGTGATGTGTGCAGGGGGTGTGCTTTGGGAAAGTACACCAAGACTGCTTTTCTGAGCAGTGACACGAGAGCTGCAGGGGTGCTAGATCTTATCCATTCTGACATATGCGGTCCTATGTCATCAGTGTCTTTGACGGGTTTTGAGTACTACATTAGCTTCATTGATGACTACTCCAGGAAGACCTAGATCTACTTCTTGAGGAGCAAGAAGTCCCCACTTGTGTTGAGATTCTTCCAAGGGTTCAAAGCCCTTGTGGAGAAGCAGACGGGGAGGAAGATCCGGATGTTGAAATCAGACAATGGGGGTGAGTATACCTCCAAGGAGTTCAATGCATTCTGCAGACAGGAGGGCATTCAGAGACAGTTGACAGTTCCTTACACTCCTGAGCAGAATGGAGTAGCAGAGAGAAAGAACAGGTCGATTGTGGGGGTAGCCAGAGCGATGCTTCATGATCAGGGGTTACCTTTCTTTCTATGGGCAGAGGCATGTAGCACTGCAGTTTATCTATAGAACAGGAGTCCTCACAGGGCAGTGGGGAGGAAGACTCCAGAGGAGATGTATTCAGGCAAGAAGCCTGAGGTGGGCCACTTTCACATATTTGGCTCGTTGACTTACTCTCACGTCCCTTCTGAGAAGAGGATGAAGTTTGATCCCACGGTAGAGAGAGGCATATTTGTGGGATATGACGAGACTTCAAAGGCCTATCGGCTTTACTTACCTAGCCTGAAGAGAGTTGTTTTCCGGCGGGAAGTGAAGTTTGATGAGGAGAAAGCCTTCAGGAAGTCTAGGGAGTTAGAGCAGGGGGAGACACCAGCTCCCACACCTCAGTTGGTACAGGCTTCTTCGATGCAGCTATCAGGTCCACAGCTTTCTAGAGTGACTGGATCACAGGGTACAGGCACAACTTCTACAGGTTCAGTGATTCAGGTGGCTAGCACTTTAGGGACAGTTTCAGGGACATGTTCAGGGTTGAGTCCTCAGATCACAGGTTCATCAGGTACTGGTCCTCGGGGTGTTGGACCTTCAGGTACTAGGACTTCCTCAGATGAGGAGAGCCCAAGACCAGTTTGGAAGGAGCAGTCTTCAAGGAAGAGGAAGCCTAAGTGGCTTCAGGAGACCTTGAAGGATGCAGAGGCATTTGGTAGGCCCCAGGAGCAGATCAGGACAGTGGTGGAGCCAGAAAGGTATGGTATGGCCCTTGTTGCGAGTATTCGTGACTCTGAGCCATCCACATTTGAGGAGACTTCCCAGCATTGGGTATGGAGAGATGCCATGATGGAAGAGTACCATTCCATCATGAAGAATGATGCTTGGGAGATAATGTCGAGACCTGAGGGGAAGTCAATTGTGACTTCCAAGTGGCTTTACAAGATAAAGCATGCTGCGGATGGTAGTGTGGAGAATTACAAGGCTCGGTTTGTGGCACGGGGGTTCTCACATGTTGAGGGAGTTGACTATGATGAGACATTTGCTCCAGTTTCTCGATATTCTTCTATCAAGGAAGTTATATCTATAGCAGCAGAGATGGGTTGGAAGATCCACCAGATGGATGTGAAGACTGCATTTCTCAATGGTCTTCTGTAGGAAGAGGTATATTTAGAGCAGCCACATGGATTTGAGATCCATGGGAGAGATTCTCATGTGTGCAGGCTGAGGAAATCCTTGTACGGACTGAAGCAAGCTCCTAGAGCTTGGTACTCCAGGATTGATACCTACTTGACATCGATGGGATTCCAGAAGAGTGAGGCTGATCCCAACCTATTCTTCATTGTGGTTGGAGGAGATCTGCTCATTCTTCTGCTATATGTTGATGATCTATTTATCACAGGTGATGAGCGTCTCATTGCACATTGCAAGAGAGATCTAGCATTGGAGTACGAGATGACAGACATTGGACTGATGCATTACTATCTGGGGATGGAGGTTTGGCAGGAGCCTGGACATATTTTCCTTGGACAGGGGAAGTATGCAGTTGATATTCTGAAAAGATTTCGGATGGAGGACTGCAGGCCAATGTTTATGCCTATGATCACCAACTGGAAGCAACTTCATGCTTCCGAGGGTAAGTTGGTGGATCCCACTTTATATCGTCAGCTCATTGGGTCATTGATGTATCTGGTCAATACCAGGACAATCTTGCATTTTGCGGTTAACACTCTTAGTCAGTTCATGGTTGAGCCTCGAAGTGTGCACTGGACTTCCACAAAGCACATACTGAGATATCTTGTAGGTACGGTGGATTATGGTCTAGACTACAGGGGTTCGGGTGGAGTCAGCTTGGTTGGGTTCACAGATTCATATTGGGCAGGTTGTGTGAGGGATCGAAAGAGAACTTTCTATTGTTGTTTCAATTTGGGCTCGGCAGCAGTGTCGTGGTTCAATCAGAAACAGAAGTCCGTTGTACTGAGTTCTGCTGAGGCTGAGTATATGGCATCTAGTCAGGCTACTTGTGAAGCACTATGGCTTCGCAAGTTATTGGTAGATTTATTTGATCAGCAGCTTAGGCCTACGGTGATCTATTGTGACAATCAGAGTTGCATTCAGCTCTCTAAGAATCCAGTGTTTCATTACAGGTCGAAGTACATTGAGATCAGGTACCATTTCATCCGTGACTATGTTCAGAGAGGGACAGTTGAGCTACATTATATATCCACTGATGAGCAGGTAGCAGACATTCTCATGAAGTCTTTGGGGAGGGGGAAGTTTGTCTTCTTCGGAGATAAGTTGGGAGTGGTGCAGAACACCTTCCTCGGTAAGAGGGAGTGTTAGTTTTATACCTAGGAATTTGTTCCCTAAGTGACTTTTTGCCTGAGTCACTTAGAAAGGGGAAAAAGTTGACCCTCACATTAAAAGCTACTTAATGAAACTTTATAAAGTTAAAGTCATTTTTTGATAAATTTAAGTGGGTGAGTAAATTTATTTAAGTGATTTAAATAAATGTGATTTTTACTCTCATTGAATCTTAGCCATTGGATTGGATCTTTCTCCACCATTGGATTAGATTCCCACTTAGGGTTTAGACAAAAAGGGTTGAGGGAGGCAAAACACTTAACTTTTTTTTTTTGGAGAAGGAGAGACTGAGCTAAGAGAGAAGGAGGTCGAGCTAGGGCATTAGCACGATTCCCAAGAAGAGAGACTGCACAAAAATCGAGGGTACGGACTGCATTAATTGCTGGCACAGTTTTCAAGGGTGTACGGACTGCATTTATTTTTGGCACAGAAATCGAGGTAAACTCTGCACAGTTTTCAAGATAAAACAGGGCATAGAAATCGAGGCCGTATAGTTGTACAGACTGCTGTTATTTTTATGCACAATTTTCAAGGCTTTGCTGAGCACGTTTTTCAAGATTTTGAGATGAAATCTTGGGTGGAGATAAGTTAAATTTTCACTGTATTTCTGTTATGATATTTTGCTGAAGATAATAAATTCTCTCTCTCTCTCTTTAACTGGTTTTCCCCGTGGGGGTTTTTCCAGGGCTTGATTTTGGCCAAAAATCTCTGAGTCTGTCATTTTATGGTGTGATTGTTAAATGTGTTTTTCAGCCTGTTAGTGTATTTTACTGTGTGTTTAATTGTTCAGTAAAATTTCATAAGTAACCTACAGCCAATGCAAAACCGGCTGTATGTGAAAACCACGAAATGTTGACATAAACCAACAAACAGTAAAATGCAGAATTTCTTCATTTCGGGTAGTGCAGTTTGACAAGTAAGTGGTGGTTCAGTATGAGAACCCATGATGGGTATGATGTTCAGGATTCTTATGAGCGAGCAAAATATGCCATGGGAGAAAATGTCCGAAATAGAAATGATGACACCATCAGATGTTGCAGCCACTATGAGAAGCTTAATTAAAGCCCAGGAGGAGCAACATCAGTTGAATGCTACTATGCTGCAGATTTTGACAGACTTGCAAAGGAAGATAGACTCTGGACGAGGTACAGCAAGACCAGAAGGTAGTAAGAGCAGTACTAGGAGAAGGAGAAGAACTTCTAGTGGAACATCTGATTCTGAAGAATCCAGCGGGGATTCAAGCTCTTCTTCTCGTAAAAGAAAGAGAAGAAGACACCATAGGGATCGCTCTTGAGATGAATTTAAGAAATCTAAACCTCCTGCATTTGATGTTGAGGTGAATACTGGACAAGAGGCTGAAGCTTGGCTTCTTGGGATAAAGAAATACTTTCAAGTGCATGATTATTTAGGAAACATGAAGGCAAGAGTTGCCATATTCAATCTAAATGGAAGAGCATCCATTTGGTGGGAACACTTCAAGAAAGTGAAGAGGATCAGTGAAAGGAGGATTAAGTGGAAACAGTTCAAGAAGTATTTCAAGCAGAAATACCTCTCTGACAGGTATTATGATGACAATATTAAGGAGTTCCATGAGCTAAGATTGGGACAGCAGACCATGGAAGAGTATGCTAATAAGTTTTTGGAGCTATTGAGGTATGTCCGGTACATCAAATATGAAAAAGTAAAGGTCCAACGTTTTCTGAGTGGATTACCTCAGTCTTACAAAGATAGAATTGAGTTATATGAACCTAGAACTCTTGAAGAAGCGATAAGAAAGGCTAAGTATTGCTATGAGCAAAGCAAAGGTAAGCCAGATTTCCATAAGGCATGGAAGGACAAGAAGAACGAGAAGTTTTACCAAAGAAAGAAAGGTTTCAAACCTTCTAGCTTCAAAAATCAACAGAAGCAGCCATCCCAAGCTACGAGTAAGCCAGTTGGAGTGACCGGAGAAAAGCCTAAAGATCCACAACAGAATATAGGACCACTCCAATGTTGGAAATGTGGAGGATCCCACATGTGTAGGAATTGTCCACTCGAGAACGAGGGTGCAAGGCCAGCTTATAATGTTCAAGAAGCAGAAATAGTGGGTCAAGTAGCAAGGGCAGTTCCTAGGATCTATGCAGCACTGGAGGATCGCCAGGCAGATCACCAGTCAACTGTGGTTGAAGTTGCAGGTAAGATTGCTGAGCAATCTGTTTCTATTTTGATTGACCCTGGTTCTACACACAGTTACATTACTCCTAGAGTAGTGGAGATTTGTTCTTTTAAGAAAGTAAAGCATAGGAATTCTTGGTTAGTTCAACTAGCCACTGGAACTAAGAGAAAGGTCAGTGAAGTGGTAGAGAAATGTCCATTGGTCATGAATGGATTGGTCACTTGTGTAGATCTGAATGTTCTACCGCTTGGTTCCTATGATGTTCTCATTGGAATGGATTGGTTAGAAGCTCATAAGGTGAAGCTTGATTGTTACAATAATACTTTTGAATGCATGAATGAAGAAGGGAACCTCGTAGTTGTGAAAGGTATTCCAAAGGTGATTTTAGTAAGGCAGGTTTCAGCAATGCAGTTAAAGAAGTTCTGTAGGAAGGGTTGCCAGTTGTATGCAGCTCATATTTTGGAAACATCAAGAGATGAAAATCCGAGGTTGGAGGACTATCAGGTGTTACAGGAATTTAGGGATGTGTTTCCTGATGAGATTCAAGGGCTTCCTCCAAATATGGACATTGACTTCACAATTGAACTTGTGCCAGGAGCAGCACCAGTGTCCAAGGCACCCTACAGAATGAGTACACCGGAGATTCTAGAATTGAAGATGCACCTGCAAGAGTTGTTGGAAAATAAGTACATCCGACCGAGTGTGTCTCCTTGGGGAGCACCAGTTTTGTTTGTCAAGAAGAAAGATGGTACACTCAGGTTATGCATTGATTACAGACAGTTGAACAAGGTTATTGTGAAGAATAAATATCCTTTTCCTAGGATTGATGACCTCTTTGATCAAATGAGAGGAGCAAGGGTATTTTCCAATATTGACTTAAGGTCTGGTTACCATCAGGTGAGAATCAAGGATGAATACATTCATAAGACAGCCTTCAGGACGAGGTATGGGCATTATGAGTTTGTAGTGGTACCGTTTGGTCTCACGAATGCACCAGCTACATTTATGTGCCTCATGAATAGTGTCTTCAGCAGGTATTTGGACAAGTTTGTGCTTGTTTTCCTTGCTGACATTCTCGTTTACTCTAAGAAGGAGGAAGAGCATGAAGAGCATTTGAGACTGACATTGAAATTGCTCAGGGAGCATCAGTTGTATGCAAAACTAAGCAAGTGTGACTTCTATAGAGATAGAATTCAACATTTGGGTCACATTATCTCAGAAGAGGGTATATCTGTGGACCCTAAAAATATTTAAGCCATTATGAATTGGCCTACTCCAAGAAATGTGACAGATGTAAGATCTTTTATGGGACTTGCAGGATACTACAGGAGATTCATTGAGGGGTTCTCCAAAGTTGCACATGCAATCACTTCTTTGCAAAAGAAGGGGATGAAGTTCGAATGGACATCAAGGTGTGAAGAAAGCTTCCAGCAGTTGAAGAATCTTCTCACCAGTGCACCAGTATTGAAGGTTGTAGATCCAGAGAAAGATTTTGTGGTATGTACCGATGCATGTGGACAAGGGCTTGGAGGATTCCTTATGCAGGACAACCACGTGATATGTTATGAGTCAAGAAAGTTGAAGGATCATGAGATGAACTATGCCACTCATGATCTAGAGCTTGCAGCCATAGTACATGCTCTCAAGATGTGGAGACATTACTTGATGGGCAGTAGATTTGAGCTCAGAACAGATCATTGTGGACTGAAGTATTTGTTTGATCAGCCTACTCTGAATGCTAGGAAAGCAAGATGGCTGGAGTTTTTATGTGAGTTTGATTTTGAAATCAAGCACATAAAGGGAAAAGAGAATAAGGTAGCTGATGCACTCAGCAGGAAAGTGAAAGAAATGCATGTGGCATCTCTTAGTATTTGCCAATCAGATTTGAGGCAGCAGATTGCCAATCATGTTGCCGGAGATGAATTGTATGAGCAAGTAAAAGACAAATTGCAGCAGCAAAGTCTTGAGAAGAGGTATGAGGGATATAAATTGGAAGAAGATGGAATTCTCACTTAGTAAATGTAGAATTTATATTCCAGATGTTGCAGATTTGAGGAGAGTTGTTATGGATGAAATCCATCAAGCTCCATATTCTGGTCACCCAGGTTATCAGAAAACAATTGCTACAGCTAGAAAGCAGTACTTTTGGCCAGGAATGAAAAGGGATATGGTTGAGTACATTTCAAGATGTATGAAATGTCAACAGGTAAAGGTTGAGCATCAACATCTAGCAGGTTTGTTGCAGCCTTTGCCAGTTCCAGAATGGAAATGGGAAGTTATTTCCATGGATTTTATTACAGGATTGCCGACGACTTGGAGACAACATGATTCCATCAGGGTTGTGGTAGACAAGTTGACTAAGGCAGCACATTTTATACCAGTGAAGTCTATGCATACGACGGATGACATTGCAAAGATCTTCATGAAGGATATTTTCAAATTGCATGGATTGCCGAAGGCAATAGTATCTGACAGAGATGTCAAGTTCACTTCCAACTTCTGGAAGGGGTTGTTTGCAGATTTGGGTACAAAGCTAAACTTCAGCACTGCATACCATCCTCAAATAGATGGTCAGACAGAGAGATTTAATCAGGTGCTTGAAGATATGCTTCGCATGTACGTAATGTACAAACCAACCAAGTGGGAAGATTACTTACACTTGGTAGAGTTTGCTTATAACAATGGACATCAGGCATCCTTGGGGATGAGTCCATATGAAGCTTTGTATGGAAGAAGGTGTAGGACACCAGTGACTTGGGATAATCCAGTAAACCGGATTGTGCTTGGACCAGCATTGCTCAAGGAAATGGAGTAAGAGGTTGTAAAGATCAGGCAGAACCTAAAAGCAGCACAGGACAGACAGAAAAGCTATGCCGATAAGCATAAGGTGAATAAGGAGTTCAGTGTTGGGGATCATGTTTACCTCAGAGTGAGGGAAAGGAAGAGTTCCTTGAAGCTTGGAAGTTGTGCCAAGTTGTCACCGAGATATTGT
>LPNX010121178.1:21104-52735 GCA_001517045.1 Pseudotsuga menziesii
TACCAGCTACGATCGCGACAACTAAAATGAGAAAAGGGCATGATTTTCACAAGGATAAGGATGTGGGGAAATTTGTCAAACCTTGGGGGCCAAGAGGGAAAATACCCATGTGTCTTTTTCCCTTGATTATTCCAACCACTTTCATTAAGAAATGCTGCTGGTGGTAGAGGCAGTTAATGGTTTTGGGAGTGGGTTGGCAGGAATGTCAATCCTCACCCACACGCACACTCTACCCATGATTTTGTTGTTCATCCTCTCACACAGATCTTCTTCTCTCCACGACTGTGCTGAAGGCTCACGCACTTCCAATTTTCGAGTCCTTCTTGTTGTTTGTTCATCCACGGACAAAAATGGAGCTGTTTTTCCTCATGCAGAACCTCCATCGTCTGTTCATTCCTTACAGGGTCGGATTGTTTTCCACGCACAGGATTTTCCTAGTTTTTATCAACGTATTTTTCCTTTGCGGATCTACGGATGGTTTGGCTGTATTATTCCCTCACGGACTGATTCGTGGGTCTTGCGTTGTTGTTTTCATTCACACCCAGGCTGGGGAACTATAATCTCTTTCCCAGCATGGTCTATGTATGTTTTCCCGGTGACTTCATTTCCCAAGGACGGGTTGAGTTTTCCCCACATTGTGAGCTGCGTCCACTGATGCATTTCAGGAGCTATTAATTTCCCTGGGCAATGAGCTGTGTTTCCTGTTACGTTTGGGGACTGCTGTAGATGGTTTGAAGTCATTTTCCCTAGTTTAAGCTGTGATAGCTAAATTGATTTCCTGAGTGCAATGGTTGGTCTTTGGACTGTATTGGGAGCAGGGATGGGGGCTTAGTTTTTCTTAATAAACCTGGTGGCTGGAAACCACACAGAAAGAGCTAGAGGGCTGGCCTTCTTCTCCATCACCCCTGAATAGCACTGGAAGGGAATGTAGGGCCTGAGGGACTGTGTAGCAGAGAAGGGACTGATTCCTTGTGTTGGGTGTGTTTGGGTGTCTTAGAGGTCAGGCTAGTTCTGGTGTAGGTGTTCTTGGCTCTGTAATGAGCTCACCAGCTTAGCATTGAGCCTTTCCCAACTCCTTGATGGCCTAATAAACCCAACTCTGCTGGCTTGGCTATGTGTTTTGTGTATCCTTGGCTACGTGTAAGCCTGCTGTTCCCTTATTCCTTAGAGAATCATGCCCAGCTCGGGGGTGGAAAAGTTGCTGAGAGATTAAGGAGCTCGCTGGCCTATGGTTGGGTGGAACGTTGCAGCAACGTAGCTGGTTGCGGAACAAATTCATCTTAAGATAAGTAGTCTTGTCCATTTTTACTTCTGCAACTATATTTACTATTAATGAATGTAATGAACATGTCGAATGCTTGTAGAAATGTATGTGGTTTCCACTGTGTATGATAAATGAATGGAATTTGTGCATGTTTCACTGTAATGCATTTCCCTGCAGCACTCTGTTTATGCAATTTTTATCATGTACGTGTTCATGGGGATCTTAGCCCGCTATGATTGAAGTTTGGGTCGTGTCCTCTACGCTGGTTGGAGGCATGGGGACGTGACAGTATGGTATCAGAGCTCATGTTGCAACATGGGCCTGCATGAGCCTTGAAGGATTGCAGTGACAAAGGCAGCATTTCTTCTACCCAGCAGCAAGCAGTGGAAGACTGTAAAAATTCAAAAATTTTGTTGAAGTGTTCAACAGTCGGGCCATTAGCAGAATTGACTTCCGCCCTTACGGAAGGGTTAGTGGTTTCCCATCCTCCATTATGGAAGTCGAAACCATTAAGTCTTCCGACGAGGAAGAATTTAGAAAATGGTCCAAGTGTTGGAACAGTCGGAAGAGCCAGCGGAAAAACTTCCGCTGTTGCGAAAGAGTTCGCAAAGTGAACTTCCGCCAATCGGAAGAGATAGTGGTTTCCCATCCGCCGTTGCAGAAGTCCAAACCGTTAAGTCTTCCGACGGGGAAGAAAATCACGAGAGCTTTCCAAGTGATTTGATGTCGATCGGAAGAGAAAATTGATTGAGCGTCCGCCGTTGCGGAAGCCAAAGTCATTTGGCTTCCGATGATAAAGACCTCCGACGCCAGAACAGTTTGGAGAAAGCCACGAAAATTTCATCTAAGTGTTCTGTATCGAAACAATTAGCGGAAGGGACTTCCACCGTTGCGGAAGCCAAAAGCTCTAAGGCTGCCGACGCCGACTGGGAGAAGTTAAGGTTTGGCGAGCCACCGTTGCGGAAGCCAAAGCATTTGGATTCCGATGTCAGAAGTCCACTGGCGCCATCTCCTATTTCGCGTCCTTCCTATTGTTTGTTCATCCACAGAGAAAAACGGAGTTGTTTTTCCTCACGCAGGACCTCCATCGTCTGTTCATTCCTTACAGGGTCGGATTGTTTTCCACACACAGGATTTTCCTGGTTTTTATCCACGTATTTTTCCTTTGCGGATCTATGGATGGTTTGGCTGTATTCTTCCCTCATGGACTGATTCGTGGGTCCTGCGTTGTTTTTTTCATTCATGCCTAGGCTGGGGAACTATAATCTCTTTCCCAGCATGGTCTATGTATGTTTTCCCGGCGACTTCATTGCCCAAGGCCGGGTTGAGTTTTCCCCACATTGTGAGCCGCGTCCACTGATGCATTTCGGGGGCTGTTAATTTCCCCAAGCCATGAGTTGTGTTTGTTGTTACGTTTGGGGACTGCTGTAGATGGTTTGAAGTCGTTTTCCCTGTTTTAAGTTGTGATAGCTAATTTGATTGCATGAGTGCAATGGTTGGTCTTCAGACTGTATTGGGAGTGGGGATGGGGGCTTAGTTTTGCTTGATAAACCTGGTGGCTGGAAAACACACAGAAAGAGCTAGAGGGTTGGCCTTCTTCTCCATCACCCCTGAATAGGACTGGAAGGGAATGCAGGTCCTGAGGGACTGTGTAGCAGAGAAGGGACTAATTCCTTGTGTTGGGTGTGTTTGGGGTTCTTAGAGGTCAGGCTAGTTCTGGTGTAGGTGTTCTTGGCTCTGTAATGAGCTCACCAGCTTAGCATTGAGCCTTTCCCAACTCCTTGATGGCCTGATAAACCCAACTCTGTTGGCTTGGCTGTGTGTTTTGTGTATCCTTGGCTACGTGTAAGCCTGTTGTTCCCTTATTCCTTGGAGAATCATGCCCAGCTCGGGGGTGGCAGCATTGCTGAGAGATTAAGGAGCTCGATGGCCTATGGTTGGGTGGAACGTTGCAGCGATGTAGCTGGTTGCGGAATGAATTCATCTTAAGATATGTAGTCTTGTCCATTTTTACTTCTGCAACTATATTTACTGTTAATGAATGTAATGAACATGTCGAATGCTTGTAGAAATGTATGTGGTTTCCGCTGTGTATGACAAATGAATGGAATCTGTGCATGTTTCACTGTAATGCGTTTCCCTGTAGCACTCTGTTTATGCAATTTTTATCATGTACGTGTTCATGGGGCTCTTAGCTCGCTGTGATTAAAGTTTGGGTCACGTCCTCTACGCTGGTCGGAGGCATGGGGACGTGACAGTGAGAGGATTGGTTCCTTCCATGGTCGGATGTAGGAGCTATGACATCGTGAGAGGATTGGTTCCTTCCATTGTCAGATGTATGTGTGGATTCCACATCCATCCTGAAAAAGGGATGGCTCTGTGAAGACACATCTAGTATGAAAAAGGACTAGCTCTGTGTGGATGCCACACCCAGTATGAAAAAGGACTGGCTCTGTGAAGACACACCTAGTATGAAAAAGGACTAGCTCTGTGTGGATGCCACACCCAGTATGAAAAAGGACTGGCTCTGTGAAGACTCATCTAGTATGAAAAAGGACTAGCTCTGTGTGGATGCTACACCCAGTATGAAAAAGGACTGGCTCTGTGAAGACTCATCTAGTATAAAAAAGGACTAGCTCTGTGTGGATGCCACACCCAGTATGAAAAAGGACTAGCTCTGTGAAGACTCATCTAGTATGAAAAATGACTAGCTCTGTGTGGATGCCACTCCCAGTATGAAAAAGGAATGGCTCTGTGAAGACTCATCTAGTATGAAAAAGGCCTAGCTCTGTGTGGATGCCACACCCAGTATGAAAAAGGACTGGCTCTGTGAAGACTCATCTAGTATGAAAAAATAATAGCTCTGTGTGGATGCCACACCCAGCATGAAAAAGGCCTGGCTCTGTGAAGACTCATCCAATATGAAAAAGGATTGGCTCTATGTGGATGCCATATCTAGTATGAAAAAGGACTAGCTCTGTGTGATGATACATCAAGTATGAAAAAGGACTGGCTCTGTAGATGTACATCCAGCATGAAAAAGGGTTGGCTCTGTAGAACTTCTTGTGACAAGAAGAATCAAGAGATAGCACCCGTGATGATTCAGTGACAATGATCCAGCAGTGATGACCCAGATACAGTGACGATGTCCAGTGGTGATCCAGATCGAGTGATGATCCAGATCCAGTGATGATGATCCAGATCTAGTGATGATGATCCAGATCCAGTGATGATCATCTTATTGTTTTGGGGTTTTACTTTTGGTGCTGATTTTATCTCTGAGGAAGTTGCGAGGTTTTCTCCACTTATGGTTTCCCCGAGGATAAACATTGTTTTCATTGTCTCTTGTGTTTGATTGATGTGCTTTTTATTCTCTCATTTAAAGATCCTAATGTATTGCTAGCTTAATGATAAAAATCTAAGACACTCATCTTAGTGGAGGTTTGGTATCCATTGTTATATGCAAACTCTACAAGATGCAGGTAATCCTCCCTCTTCATAGGGTTGTTCATGACATATATCCTAAGCATGTCATCTAAGATTTGGTTTACCCGTTCTATCTTCTCATCTGTCTGCGGGTGGTAAGCAGTACTAAAGTTTAACTGTGTCTCTAATCCAGAGAATAAGGCTCTCCAAAACTTCTTGGTTAACTTTGTATCTCGATCTGAGATGATTTCCTTGGGTATCCCATGCAATATGAATATCTCCTTTAAGAAGATGTCAACAATGTGAACTTCCTTGTAGGTCGACTTCACTGGAATGAAGTGTGCCACTTTTGACAACTTGTCAACTACTACAAAGATAGAGTCATTTTTCTTCTTGCTCTTTGGTAAACCCATAATAAAATCCATACTAATGACAAACCTACCACTTCCATTCCAAAATGGGTAATGGCTGCAGCAATCCTGAAGGATGTTCGTGCTCAGCTTTGACCAGCTGACATTCCTAAAATTTTGCAATAAACGACACTATGTCGTCCTTTATCTTAGGCTAGAAAAAGTGTTTATTTACTGCAGATATCATCTTTTGATATCCCAGATGCCCCAAGTAGGGTTTTCGATGAAATTTCATGAGGATGTTGGACCTAATGTCCCATCTTTCCAGAACTTGTCCTCTTGGACCTTCTTGAGGATTTCAACATAGAAAGGGTCAACCTCGTTGGTCGTTCTAATCCTACCATGTAAATCCAAATCAGTTTGACTTAAAGTCATCTCATATAACATATGAGCTTGTTGACTTAAAGCATCAACAATTTTATTCTTCTTTCCCTTTATATTCTTTAACTTGAAATGGAACTCGCTAAGGAAATCCAACCATCTGGCCTACTTGGAATTTGGATCCGGTTGATCAAATAAATACTTCAGACTCATGTTGTCTATCTTTAGAAGAAATTTATTCCCCATGAGGTAGTGCCTCCACATCTTCAAGGCATGGATAATGGCTGCTAACTCAAGATCATGGGTAGGGTATTTTTGTTCATGTTCCTTTAACTTTCACGATTCATAACAGATTGTGCAATCGTTCTACAAGAGGAATCCTTTGATCCCTTCCTTTCTTGCATCTATGCAAACAACGAAATCCCCATCGAAATCTGCAATTCATAATAAGTCGTCAAAAGTTGTTTAAGATTCTGAAAAATTTTCTCACACTTGGTCGTCCATAAGAACTTGTTTGACTTGTTTTGCAAAGCGATCATGGGACAAGATATCCTCAAAAATTTCTCAATGAACTTTCAGTAGTAAATGGATAATCCCAAAAAGGACCTAATGTATGTGACACTAGTAGGGGTAGCCCAATCCTCTATGGATTTAATCTTTTCCGGGTCAATGGATATCCTTTTCTCCGAAATGATGTAACCCAGGTACTATATCTGTGGTTTGTAAAAATCACATTTAATAAACTTGGCGTAGAGCTGGTATTCCCGTAACACCTGTAGTACTATGCGGAGATGCTCCTCGTGTTCCTCTTTACTCTTAGAGTAAACTAGGATGTATTCTATAAAGAACAATACAAATTTATCGAGATATTTACTGAAGATATTGTTCATCATACACATAAAATTTGCGGGTGCATTAGTTAACCCAAACGGTATTACTACAAATTCATAGTAGTCGTATCTCATACAAAGGTATTTTTTATGAATATCCTCATTGTGGATCTGTACCTGATGGTAACCAGGCCACAGGTCGATCTTTGAAAAGATCTTGGCTCCTCCTACTTGATCGAACAAGTTGTCGATCCTAGGGAGTGGGTAATGGTTCTTGATGGTCATCTTGTTAAGTTGGTATTAATCGATGCACATCTACATCATACCTTCCTGCTTCTTTACAAAAAGTATCAGTGCTCCCCAAGGGAACACACTAGGTCAGATATATCCCTTCTTAATCAGCTCCTGCAGTTGCAACTTGAGCTCCACCAACTTTGGTGCATGCATGCGGTAAGGGGATTTTGAATTCGAAACTGACCCTGGTGTCATTTCTATGGAAAAATATCAGTCTCGTTTTGGTGCTAATCCTGGTATTTCCTCAGGAAATGCATTCACAAAATATACAAGAATTGGAAATTCCTCAATGTGTTGTTCCTTTTCAGGTTCTACATCCTGGATGTTCACTGCAAACAGTTTGTATCCTTTCCCAATGCACTTATTTTCTTGTAAGGCAGATATTTGCCTTACAAAAACCTTCTTAGGTATGCCTTGAATATTTACATGATTCCATTGGCTATCTGTGCACAAGATTTACTTGTGTAGACAATTGAGCATGACATGGTGTTGTTCCAACTAGTCCATGCCGATAAGTATAATATATGATCCTAAGGGGAAAAGGTTCAAGTTTATCATAGTGAGGAAACCATTCAGATTTACCTCACAATCTCTAACTATTTCAGAAACCTTTCATTTCGTACCCGTGGCTAATTACATCAGCCATGGTTTCTTGTGTTTAACTCTATCTAGTTTACATGTTTCCACAATTTGAGGTGATACATAACTTCAGCAAGCACCTAGATCAATAAAAACTAAAATAGAAGTGTTTGAAATATTACCCTCTATCTCAACCATAATAGCCCAATGGTCTTCCTGTCGGCCATCCAAGGCTGCATAAATCCTCAGTGTTCCAGCTATGTCATCTATCATTGCTTCTTCCTATAAATTGTGCAAGACTTCATTGGTCTTGTTCTTACAATCTCAGGCATAATGGGGCCTTTGGAATTTCCAACATTTGATTTGCAGCGAAGCAACATTGGCCCCTCCATTTGTTGTCGATCTGTTAGCTTTTCGTGCTGGTACATATGGCTTTGTACCTGTCTTGTTGGCTGAAAAATTGTTGTTTTGTTTTCTGTAAGGAGGTGGGTTGAAACTCAGTTTATGGTTGTCCGAGAAGGTCCTAGACCTGTCTTGACTTCTGTTGATGTTTTATTTCCTCAACTGTCCATGCTCATAGAAGATCCTAGCTTTGTGTAGGGTAGTGTCCAAATACTTAGACATGTCAAATTCAATTCTCTATCGAAAATTGGGAGGGAGACATCCTAAAAATTGTTGTATTTTTACTTTTTCATCCTTTATGTATGGCACATAATGTAACAGTTCCAAAAATCTATTAATAAAAGCATCCATGGTCATGGAACCCATACTTAACTCGTGAAATTATTTCACCTTCATGTCGAAGAACCTTTTAGACATGTATTTCTCCTGAAAAATTCTGCGAAAGTTACTCCATCGGATTTCTTTTACCTCATCTTTCTTGGTATGCTTTAGGTCTCTCCACCATCTAGCTGCTTTTCCATTTAAATTATACATGGCTAGACACACTTTCATCTCACTAGAGTAGTTATGTACTCGAAAGTATTTTCTCATGACTAGAAGTCATTCTTCAGCTTTCTCCCCTGTGTTCATCTCTCCTTCATAAGTTGGGGATTTTATCTTTCTGAACTCTCCTTGGATATTGTCATCATTTATTTGTTTCTTTTTGCAAGGCTAAAGGGAATTATCACTAGAAATACTATGATAATCTCTTTCTGGAGGTTCATGGGTGTGGTCTTCTTTTCCTTCTTTTTTTGGGTTACTGGACTACTTATGATAAAAATATTTCCTGAACTTGTTGGTGGAATGAGTAGGTTGTCCATGCGGGCTTCCTCCCGTCATGTTTTGCAGTAAAGCTTCATTAATTTCTTGCTGCTCTTTTCTTTCATTCATATTATCATCCTTGAAACTCTGTAAGTCTGCTTGCAGACTCTGTATGGTTTTCAGTATATCAGAATTTAATTCAACCACCAGTTCTTCTTCCCGTGTGGGGGTATTTAGTTTTCCTTGTCGATTGTTGTCTTCTTCCATGTTCATGATATGAACTGTTCTTTGAATCCTGAAATGTAAAATTTTTAATAACAAGAAATTTTCCTGTTAGTTAACAAAATTTCAAATACATAATTTATTTTTTGCAATGAATGGTTGGCATGTCCATTAGGTCTCTTAGTGTTGAATTTGGGCTCTGATAATGAAATAAAATTTCTCATTGACAAAATCTCATACAATATATAATATTTATATATATCTATAATGGAATAAAATTTTCCACTAACAAAAACTCATATAATATATAATATTTGTATATGTGTGTATATTAATTTATTTTCCTAAACATATGCACATGAACCTATAAATCCCAAACGACAACCAATATTAGAATACAATTACCCTCAAATTGGATAAATAAATGGGGATACATAAATAAATAAATTGGATAAATAAATAACTTATAACCTCAAAATTAAAAGCAATACGCCTTATCATATTCTCCTCATAGAAGTGGGTCTTTCCCCCATCGAGGGCATTGCTATGAGTAGGTACCTGATGTACAAGCATAAGATAAATAACATGGGAAATGAGAGACTTCCTAAAATTGCTCTAAACTCAAGTAAAAACCAACTACGCCTCAAGCGATGTCGGTGTAAAGATACCATGGCTTGGTTAAACCATTGCGGCATTAATGAAAACGACATTTTGCATAACATTGACAATGTCAAAAATATTATTACTTCTAAGTTTAAAGAGAATTTCTGGTGTGAGGAAAATTTAGTGGTTAAAAAGAAATTAAGATACCATAAGGAGGTCAGTAATCCTAACTTGGAATATCAGAATTATATCTCTGTAGTAACTAGCTCATGAAAGAAAATTAAAATATCCAAGATTAGAATGAACTCTCATGAACTCCATAGCAAAACAGGGCGTTGGTCTATTCCTAAAACTCCATGGGTGGAAAGGGTTTGCCATCTGTGTGAGTCTATGAGCAGTGAGGATTAAAATCACTTTCTCTTAGATTTCCTTTCTTACACGCACATTATATCTAAGTTTCATAGTATTTTCTACAATACAAACCTTTATAACCTCCTAACTTACCAAAACTATAGTGAGATTGGAAAGCTTCTTGGCAATCTTTTTGAGCACATGAACAAGATTTTAAAGTAAACCAAGTATTATCCTTCTTAAGGTCTGATAGAACAAAGTTGGTCTCAGTGGATGTTAATCATCATCATCATCATAAAAATAGGAAGATAATTTTGGAAACCATCTCTAGAGATTAAATTACTTGGAAGAAAGTATTGAGGTTTGTCTTTTAGAGATATTTCTTCTTTAGAACATGTTGGAGCTTGGAGTACTTTTTTTTAATTTTTATAGGAAATTTATATTAATATACAAAAATTATATGTATAGTATCTTCATAAAGTTCATCAGTTCATTATGGCTATTCTCAAATTCACAGTTGTCAAAAACTAAAATTATAATTTTTTAGCACTAGTCTGCCATGCATGGTTGACCAATAAACTATAAAAAAGGCTTATGCCTGCATACATTTTCAATAAAAAACAATATGTCAAAATAGGCCTTCTGGGCATAGGGTGGTGAACATAAAGACTAGAAGCTTCAAAAATTGTAGGTCCATGTCTACCTAGAAGCAACAAATTTTGATAAAAGAAATAAACAAGGGTTTACTCAGAATTGCAAGCTTCTCCATCATCTTCGGGCTTCTCTTCGATCATAGGAGACCAATAGTCTCATGAGGTGGAAGTTCCATCCAAATATTTTTTGATAGGTAGCAGCTCAGTCTTTCTGAAAGAGGATAGGTTTATATGCTCGCTACTCTCAATTTTCCTTCTTTTGCATCCACTAGCAGAAGCAATATTGGTTTTATCTTATCCTGAGAGGGGTTCTTTTGTAGCTCGTTATTCTTGAGTCTTTGTTTGTTTAGATACCAATGAGGGACTTGAAGAAGGAAAAGAGATACCAACAGGATCCGAGGAAGACAAATATGGGGAGTTGTTGTCCATTTCAGAAAGTTGAGCTTTCATGAGAACCTGGGAAAGCATGTTTCTCATTTTCCTATAGTTTCTACGATGCACTAAAGCTCTATGGATAGAAAAGCGGTGCAGGACCAATTCTTCCTCCCAATCATCTAAGATATTCCTGACATGTGCCAGAATTGAACTATTGTAGCCACTTTCAGAGGATTCCATGCTTCCTCTTCCACTGGAATTTACTCTACCTCTTATAGCTCGCCTAGGAGTGGCACACAATCTCCTAGACATGTTTGAATCCACAAGGAATAGAGTAATCCCAGAAAAGTGCAGGATAAGAGGCTAATGGAGAGCGGGAGGGAACCAATCTACCTAGAAGTCAGATAATGAAAGCCAAATCGCGTTTCTAAACAGGAGCAATCCCATAGAAGGATTTTCTCTGAAGCATAGGGAAAAAAATAAACAGAAAGCTAGCCACAAAAGACCAAAATATAGAAACATTTCTTACTAAATTTCCTTCTATAATCCTCATTGGGATCCATAAGATCATTGCAGTGGTTCATGATTATGGCAATACCTCCTTCCCAACTAGAGAGTGCAGTGAATACATACAACATTAAACTCTTCCACGTTGTACTAGGGAGGGAATTAATGGTTATTGAATGAGAGGAGGATGAGATCTACAGACGAAGATGGTATCAAGGCTCCGTGTGTCCATCCTTGCATGACATGTGGCCTCCACTAACGCCAGAATATGGGTGTTGGAGCTTGGATTTTAAATGAATAACAATCTAATATATATTGTAATGGATTATTTTTATTATTTGGTCCTATTTGATTAGAAGTATTATTGCGTACTCTAGGGTCTTCTAGATATTTGTGTCTAGGTGATCTGATATTAATGGATGAATGCAGATTTAGGTTGCTTGTGTTTTGTAAATTCTTTTAATAGTATGATATGATATTTCTATATTTTGCTTTCAATGGAACCAATTATTAAGGTCATGGTTTCAAACAAGTTGTAATTTTAACCCACGAAAAAAGAAGGGTGCTACTACTAGAACCACTTTTTCATTCAAGGGTTGATTTTAAGTTTTTTCTTAGCAATATTGCATAGCATGGTCACAATTTTTTTGTGATTTTAATATTAAAATAAAAGGGTGCTACTTGTAGCACCACTTTTTTAAATGGGTTTAAAAGAAACCACTAAATGCAACCCATAAAAAATGGTCAGTTTGGAGTGTTATTCCCAAGTTGATAACTATGTTTTGACTCTCCATTAATTGATGTAATTATGAAAAAATGGGTGTTTTCCAGTATGATTGGAAAGGTTTATCACTCTCTCCAACCCTATATGTTTTGGTTATATAGGAATTGGGATATCTAATCAATCATAGAGGTGGATTAAGGCTAATCAAAGTGATCCTCGTGGGGACCATCTAGTCAAAGACTAGTTTGAAAACATTTATTTTCTAACTTATTTAGAAGATCGATCACACAAGGATAATACTATGCACAATCTAGATATATTCTAAATTACCTCGAACAATGATTTTGTAATGGGAATTCAATTGCCTCTGAGAGAGAGAGCTAAGGAACAAGAGGAAAAAATTAGGAGACCGCACCAACTAACCCATTGTCTAGAATTCAAACAAACCCCTCAAATGGCGGTCAGCAACAACATGTATGCCCATAATGCTTCAACTTCCTCTCTCCCATGGTATCAAAATGAAGAATACATAGTGGAGTAGCCACTCTATTAGCCTATGCATCACCTTGCCCAGGGAAACACAAGAGCAACAACAAGTAATAAGGAATGTAGTTCCTAGAAATGCTAGTCTCCCTAAATTTTTATATATTTTTATGTTTTTCAAGGTTAAATTTTTGGTATGAAGTTTCATTAGGTTATACACCAGTAGACATACCAATTTTTGGGGTGTAAATTTTTTTTATCTTAAAATTTTTATATATTAAAAAAAATACACATCAAAATTTTGATCATGTATTTGATATATCTAAGTTTAAGATTAAATCAATATAATTTAATATTTTTTGTTTAAGCTATCATCGTTTGCATTATTTCTTTTTTATGGGAAAGAAATGTTACATAAGGTTACAAAATGTTATGTTACAACATCTCTCCCATACTAGGTTATAGAACACCTCGCTACTCTCGGTGCAATAACGTTATATATATATATATATATATATATATAACAAAAATTATTTATTTAATTATTAAATATTGAAAAAGAATATACATTTTATTAAATCATCTAAAATAACAATTATAAAATTGTATTTACACAATTTTATAATACAAAATCATTGGCAATGTGATAAAGTTAAAATACATCTCTTAACTATATAGTTAAAATAATCATAATTTAATTATTGCACCAGACTCCAGAGTAGCGAGGTGCTTAGTTACATTGATAGGCATTTTTATTTTAGAATTTGGGGTAGACTATGACCTATTTTTTCTAGGATTGCGCGAGGATGAGACAAGTGTATTGTCCAAATTAATTCATTGGCAGACGTTCGAAATTCAAATAACTGGTAGTTGATGAATTGATAACTAGTATTTGATGCATGTATAACTTGTAGCTAATGAATGGATAACCAACAGTTCATGGAAGATAACTAGAAGTGTTGATGTATTTCTAACTTCAGAATGTATTCACTTGTATATCTTATATTATACCCCGATGCTCCTATCGGGAGAGTCATTAACATAATAAAGTCATGTAAAGTCAATGAGGTTAACCCTTCGTTGTAAGTCAAGGAAATAGTCCCCAGAATTGAGTTGAGGTTAACCCTCCTTGTTGATCAGGGGTTAAAGTCCCCACAGTTGTGGGGCACTAGGGTTATTAGACTCTCCGAGAGAATTCGGCCCTGGTAAGTAATTGTTGAGTGAGGCCGACTTGTTGGAGTGGAAATAAAGTGAATGGAAGAATATAAATATAAGTGAGGCTCTCCTCATTTCTGCACACACACTCACTCAACTGGGGTGCATGAGTGAGAAAGGAGTTGGGATCATAGAAAGAGACAATTGCTGTCAGAAGATCATCTTTGTGTTTTTTGGGTTTTACTTTTGCTATTAGTGCTCATTCTATCTCTGAGGAAGTTGCACGGTTTTCTCCTTTAAGGTTTCCCAGAAGAAAATCTCTTGTGTCTATTGTCTCTTGTGATTGATTGGTGTGCATGTTACTCTCTCAGTTAAGGTCCTAAGATCATATTGCTTAAATGATAAAAATCTAACATGGTATTAGAGATTACCTGAGAAGAAGACACTGTGCAGCTGCAGAAGCTATGAATTCTTAATTTTTGGGTCTATCTCCACAATCCATCTGCAAAAGGATGTTAGGATAAATCTCCATTCAAAGACGCATCTTTCTGTAGAAAAAGAATTTGATTCCGGGTATTTTTAGTTTTTGGTGCGAGAAATTAGGGCTTTTTTACAGAAGAGGAATTTTTGAGTGAGCCCGGCATAGGATTTCTCTCCTCATCAAAATATAATTTTAGATACCAAGGTTGAATTTTTTGGTTGAGTGAAACTTCAAGAAAGTCAAAACCTAGTTTGACCCTGGGCCGAAAAAACCCTAAAATACTAAAACTTGTAAGTTTTGGTACATTCGCTATATCTCGAGATTGAAGAAGTCTCAGGGGACAAAATTTTCACAGGCCGAAGATAAAATCCTAATGTACCCTGTGTAGAAAAATTCAGCCTTATATTCGCTATGTTCTTGGAGATATGATTCCTCCAAATCAGGGTTCCATCCTCTTCCAGGATTGATCCCTAAACATGACACCTAGGGATAATTGCAATATCTCGTGTTACAAAGATCCAAATGAACTTTCACAAGATGTTCTAGATAGGAAATATACTTTACTATCTGTGGTAAAAGTTTCAAACCTTGATGATGAAACAGTGACATGTGGTAGTTCATACAACTTTGCCATGCTGAACAGTCCTGAAACAAGTCACCTTGGGAAAACTCTCAAAATTCCCAATTGGAGAAACCAATTCTGCTCAAACCTATGGTGTTGGAAAGCGAACAAGAGAGGCTACCACAATGAGAAGTTTTAGACATATTGGACCAATAATTTTGGATATACCGTAGAAACAATATCAGAAATTTCTATACAGGAAATTGGAAAACTAGGGCTTCCTGTTCCGGGACCTTCCCTCCACTATTTTCAGAAAAGGAGTACATTGGAAAGCTCACCTTGAGGAGGTGCATATTTCTATCCAATCAGATCAGATATATTCCAAGCTTTGAAAATTAGGGTTTCTCTGACAAACCCTAGATCATCCAACTCTGGAACCAGGATGAGCACATCAAATCGGTAAGATCTAATCTTTTTGCTATTTACTTTTGAGGTTCTCATTTCAAAATGACTAATCACACTAGCTTGGTGAAATTGACAAATTCCAAGCATGGAAGTATTGGATCTCACTGGTTCTTGAAGAAAATGAATTGGACACCTACATAAGTGGAAAGGTTTCAGTTCTAGAGGGAGATAAGGCTAAAGAATTACACAAGAAAAACTTGGTCAAGGCTAAGAAGATCATTGCTGATTCAATCAAGGATCACCTTATACCACAAGTGTCTTCCCTAAATACACCTAAAGAGATGTTTGATTCCTTGACCAAGCTATTTGAAGGGAAGAACATAAATCGTAAGATGACTTTAAGAAACCAGTTGAAGAATGTGAAGATCCAGAATGTAGAGACCATACAGTCATACTTTACAAGGGTCTCTGAAATCAAAGAACAACTTGAAGTAGTGGATGAAGAAGTATAGAATGCAAATGTTATGATAACTACCTTGAATGGCCTCCTAGAATCATGGGATTCATTCATTCAAGGAATGTGTTCCAGAAGGAAGTGATTACTTTCAGTAGAATCTGGGAAGAGCACACACAAGATGAAGCTCGACTCATAATAAAAGAAAAGAAGATGGGAGCAACTGAAGATCAATATTTCATGATTCAAATAAGATACCTCAAGCGATGAGGAATATGAAGAACTCAATTCTTGAAGAACCTCTTATCCATCTTAATAATTTGGATAAGAAATGATGTTGTTATGAATGAAGAAGATGATGAAGCTAAAAGAAGGAGTCTACCCACGAAACAAATAAACATAAGTATTCAATTGTCATTTCATGATATTGTTTTGTTATGCATTTGTTTATATTCAGTTGATGTATTATGCATGATAGAATGTTTTCATCAATGACAATATACTACTAATATGCATGTGATGGGTAAGTAGCTCATGGTGCTATACAACTCTCCATTGCTACTTAACTATAATGAAACCTCTTTGCTGACATATTGGATTAGTGCACAATCTCAATGATGTCTTAATAGAGATGGAAGGAATCTATAAAAGTTTCTGTGAGATATGGATGAATGTTGTATTGGATAAAATAGTTTCATGATTATATCTTTATGCATCAGAACTTTCCTTTGTGAATATGCCTTACAAAATGTTTCTAACCATACAAATGCATTTGACTTGTAGGAAAGATCGCGTACAATCACCTACAGGAAAAGAAGGATGAGACTTGTTTCGAAGAACAAGTGACGATAGTTTGAGAAATAATACAAGATGAAGAATAATATGACGATACTTTCAAAGAAATAAAGAGACCTCAAAGACAGTTGAGTCATGTAACACTGTTAAGCAACATCATTTATGCTCAGTCTTCCAACTATGAAGAAGTAGCCAAGAAGAAAGGGAACAAGAATACAAGTTCAAGAAGAATAATGTCTAGGATGTAGTATCGAGACCTGAAGGGAAGTCTGTAGTGTCTTCCATATGGATCTACAAGATCCATCATGTAGTGGATGGAAACATCGTGGGATACAAGGCAAGATTCGTAGCACAAGGCTTCTCACAGAAAGAAGGCATAGACTACGAAGAGACATTTTTTGCCACTAGGAGTTGAGACACATGATAGGCAGACTCATGTGTGCAAATTAAAGAAGGCCTTGTACAAGATCAAAAGACACCCATGGGATAACACATAAATGAGGAGCTTGAATATCACCTAGAGTGATGAATATCTTAATCTTTGCTACAAGGTTGAAGATGACAAGCTCACAGATGGGTGCGAGAAGAACTTTTGAAAAGGTTCAAGATAGAGGATCTTGGTATCCAGTGACCCTAGATGGATACATAAAATATTAGTAGCAGAGGAAGCTACTTGTCACTCCAGTACATAACGTTTCAATACATAGAGTATGAAAGGCAGAGGGAGTGACTGCAGAAGATCCTAAGGTTCGACATGGTACGGCGGGATGGACAGATTACTGATGACTCTAGGATTTACTGAGAGTAAAGCAAATTCCAACATTTAATTCAAGGTTGAAGGTGGAATACCAATGATGCTCCTGTTATATGTCAATGACTTGTTCCTACCAGAAAAGAGTAACTCATTGAATTTGCAAGAAGGAGACTTGCTGCCGAGTTCAAGATGAAGGACTTGGATTTGATGTACTACTTTCTAGGCATGTAGGTGTGGAAGAATTTAGATGGAATATCCCTTGGGCAAGGGAAGTATGCAGTAGAGATCCTGAAGAGGTTCAGGATGGTGGACTACAAGGACATGGACACACCTATGGCATCGAACCTAAAGCTATTGAGTGGTGCTTCATCAGAGACGGTTGATGCCACGATGTATCATCGTATTTTTTGTTCATTGATGTTCCTGACATATCCGAGACATGCTCACTTGGTTGCATAGCATGCAGTGTGGTACCTGAAGGGTACAATTAAGCATGATTCGAATTAGAAGACTAACCTACATGGTCATGTGGATTCAAATTGTGTAGGAAGTGCCATTGATAGGAATAGCACTTTCGTTACTACTTCAATATGAGATCAGGTGTGATCTCTTGGTTTGACAGGATGGAGTCCTACATAGCCCTGAGTACAGCCAAGGAAAAATATGTTGCCACTTGCTACTTGTGAGGTAGTATGTTTCTGCTACTTGATTTGATTGATTTGGCTTGCATTTTTTGTATGATGCAGAGAGGAGCAGTGAACCTCCAGTTTGTGATCCAAATCAAGATCTCTTAAAAGAGGGAGTTCTAGCATAGCCGATGAGATAGGTTGTCTGAGCATAAAATCCTGGCGAAGCTCATAGGTTTCTCAGACGTAAACGATCATGTAGGTTTTCCTTGGATGTTATTGGTCCTGGTGAAGCTTGCAGGTTATCCTTGGATGTAATTAGCCCTGATATGATTCTATGCTAGAAATGGCCAAAGTGAAGTTTAAGTACTTCAAGGAGAAGCTTAGTGTTCTCCAGATTGAGGTTCCCTCCAAAGGGAATTGATGTGTCTATTAGCCTTTCTGACATGGTGGAAGGCTGGGCTCCACATGGTCAGATGTAAGTGCGGAGATATTCTGATGTGATTATGGGTTGTGTTTCCACATGATCAGTGCAGAGCTATTCTGATGTGATTGTGGGATGTGTTCCCACATGATCAGTGTAGGGACATTCTGATGTGATTGTGGGATGTGTTCCTGCATGATCAGTGTAAAGACATTTGATGTGATTGTGGGGTGTGTTCCCACATGATCCATGCAAATCCATTCTGATGTAATTGTGGGATGTGTTCCCACATGATCAGATGTAAGTACAGAGCCTTTCTGACAAGATGAGGTCGGATGTAAGTGCAGAGCCTTTTTAACAAGATGAGGTCAGATGTAAGTGTAGAGCCTTTCTGACAAGATGAGGTCGGATGTAAGTGTGGAGACTTTCTGACAAGATGAGGTCGGATGTAAGTGTGGAGCCTTTCTGACAAGATGAGGTCGGATGTAAGTGCAGAGCCTTTTGATAAGATGAGGTTGGATGTAAGTGTAGAGCCTTTCTGACAGGATGAGGTCGGATGTGAGTGCTGGGCATTTTTGACATGTGTTTTGGATGTGTTCCTCCCATGGTTAGATGTGAGTGTTGGGCATGCCTTTCTGACATGGTTCTTGGATGTGCTCCTCCCATGGTCAAATGTAAGTATTGGGTGGGCCTTTCTGACATGGTTCATTCCATGGTCAGATATAAGTGATAAAGACGATGAATCCCTACATGGAGACTAGGCCTACAACCAGCATAAAAAAGGGTTGGCTCTGTAGAACTTCCTATGATGAGTATAATTGAGAGATAGCACCATTTGTTCGGGATAGCGGAAGTAGTGATGATGATCCAGTGATGATCTAGACTTGATGATGATCCAATGATCATCCAGACTTGATGATGATCCAATGATGATCTAGACTTGATGATGATTCAGTGATGATCCATACTTGATGATGATGACTTGATGATGAGGATTTGATGATGATCCAGAGAAGAAGACTTGTGCTGATGAATTGTGTCAAGAGAATACCTTCCTAGTTAAGAGGGAGTGTTGATGTATTTGTATCTTTGCAATGTATTCACTTGTATATCTTATATTATACCTCGATGTTCCTATCAGGAGATTCATTAACATAAATAAGTCATGTAAAGTCAAAGAGGTTAACCCTCCGTTGTAAGTCGAGGAAATAGACCCCATAATTGAGTTGAGGTTAACCCTCCTTGTTGATCAGGGGGGTAAAGTCCCCACAGTTGTGGGGCACTAGCGTTATTAGACTCTCCTAGAGAAGTCGGCTCTGGTAAGTAATTTCTAAGTAAGGCCGACTTGTTGGAGTGTAAATAAAGTGTATAGAATAATATAAATAGAAGTGAGGCTCTTCTCATTTCTACACACACACTCACTCAACTGGGGCACATGAGTGAGAGAGAAGGAGTTGGGATTAGAGAAAGAGACAACTGCTGTCAGAAGATCATCTTTGTGTTTTTGGGTTTTACTTTTGCTATTGGTGCTCATTCTATCTCTGAGGAAGTTGCAGGGTTTTCTCCTGTATGGTTTCCTTGAGGAAAATCTCTTGTGTCTATTATCTCTTGTGATTGATTGATGTGCATGTTATTCTCTTAGTTAAGATCCTAAGATCATATTGCTTAAATGATAAAAATCTAACAAGAAGAATGTGAGAGATAAAAAAAATATAAAAAATAACCGATGGTTGGTAAATAGATAACTCGTAGTTGATGCATGAATGCATGGATAACGTATAGTTTGAGGTGGACTAGTAGTTGACGGATGGATAACATATAATTTCATGGTACTTATATTTTCATCTATCGTGTTCACCATCCACAAATTAAGTGGTTGTGCTAGTTACGTCGATAGACGGTTTTATTTGAGATTTTGGGGTGTACTACGACCTATGTCTTTTTATCTACGGACAAGGATGAGACAAGTGTACTGTTGAGATTGATTCTATGGAAAACGTTCAAAATTTGAAATAAACAATATAAAAAAAGGAATATAAAAATAATCGGTATCTAGTTGATGATTGGATAACTGGTAGCAATGCATGGATAACTCATAGTTGATGAATGGATAACCAACCGTTCATGTCAGATAACTAGCAAAATGTGAGATAAAAAAGAAAAAGAATATCAAAAATAATTGATAGCTGATAAATGGATTCTTAGTAAAAATGTAGGTGATAACATGTAGCTAGGAACAAATAACTCACTGTTGAACCCATTTAATGAGAAGAATATGAGGAATAAAAAAAAAATCCAAATTGTCTTCTATTCCATAACTATCTCTTAACCATTTGATCCCTATCGACGTGATCCAACCACAAAATATGTGGGTGTGCTAGTCATAATACAATTAGGGTGGCGAGCTGCTTTACAATTCAATATCGAGGGAGACATTGTAACGTTCCATAACTTAACATTCCCAAAAATAAAAAGAACAATAAAAAATCATGTCGGCTAATAAGTTATAAAAAAAACTAATTAAAAATTCATGTTGACTTATAAGTTAACAAAAATAAAAATTAATTAAAAAATTCATGTCGGCTCATACAACAAAACAAAAAAATTAAAACCAACATATATCCAACATAAACCTGGATCTAGGGATCAAAATTTCTTGAGGTTTAAATTTTTTCTTGACGTGTAAAAAAATTTTAAGTAAAAAAATATTTACACCTCAAGAAATTGTGTGTAATGTAAGTGTATGTGAGGAAAATCATTACACTCCCGCCTAGATTTAAATCTCATTTACAAAATTGTTGTTTTTATTGAATAAATTGGTGTTAAATCATATACAATCTATTCATAAAATTATTAACGTAACTTTGCTATTAATGGTTGCAATAAACCAACTGGGCATGTAAGTTCTGATTTGTTTTGCTGAAATACCTTACATTCATTCACATATTTCTGAACATATTCCTTCATCCCCTTCCAAAATAATCTTTGGCTTAATTTCCTATAAGTTTAAAAGATACCCTGGATGGCCAACTAGTGGGGAATCATGTGATTCTTGCAAAATTTTCTACTTGAGATTTGAATATTGAACCAAATAAATTCTTCCCTTATAATATATCAGCCCATTCAAAATCCTATAGTTATCAACCCCCTTGATTCCATCTAATACATCACAAGTAAATTTATCTTTGGCATATTCAACTAGTAGCATGTTTTTCCAATCCTTGTTAATGTCCATGAGAGAAAAAGAAGGTGTTTGAGATAATGCATCTACTACAATGTTATTATTTCCTTTGAAATATTCCATATCAAAATATTAATCTTGAATATTTCTTACCCACTTTTTTTGCCTTTCATTTAGATCATTTTGGGTGAGGAAGTGCCTTAGACTATTGTGGTCATTTTTCACCACAAACTTGTTTCCTACCAAGTATTGTCAAAACTTGGAAATTGAATGCATGATGGAAAAAATTTATTTGTCATATATGGAGTAACATTTTTCATGAGGCTGCAAATTTATTCTCTCAAAGGCTATAGGGTGTTGGACTTGCTTTAGGACAACCCCTATTCCTCCACCTGAAGCATCACATTCAACAACAAAAGGATTAAAAAAATCAGGTAATGCAAGTATGGGACAACTACTCATTACCTATTTATTTTTTTGGAAGGCCTTTTCAGCCTCTTCATCCCACTTGAAAGCATCCTTCTTAGTCAAATCAGTGAGTGGAGAATTCAACTTGGAGAACCCTTTCACAAAATTTCTATAACAGGTGCATATTCCAATGAAGCCTCTTAATTCAGTGATGTTTTTTGGTGATGGCCATTCTAAAATAGACCTGATTTTTTCCATGTGTACTTTCACTCCTTCTTTCACAATAATATTCCCAAGATACAATAGTTCCTTCATCCCAAAAAACACATTTAGACATCTTATCAAACAAGGGCTGTTCTTGCAAAGTTTTCAACACAATCTCTAGATGTTGCAAGTGTTCAACCCAAGTTTTACTGTAAATGAGAATATCATCAAAGAAGACCAAAAAAAAATTTCTAATATGCTTGCAAAATATTCTATTCATGCATTCTTGAAATGTGGCTGGAGCATTAGTTAATCCAAATGGCATAACAAGAAACTCAAAGTAACCATAATGACATCGAAAAGCAGTCTTTTGCACATCTTCTTCCTTCATTCGAATTTGGTGATAACCTGATCTAAGGTCAATTTTGGAGAAATATTTGGCTCCAAATAGCTCATCAATTCTAGGAATAGGATACCTATTCTTGATGGTCTGCTTGTTCAAAGCTCTAAAATCTATACACATCCTCAAGGTTCCATCTTTTTTCTTTACCAACACTACTGAAGAAGGATAAGGGATAAAGCTTGGTCTAATGAGTCCCAACTCTAAGAGTTCTTGGATGGGATTCTAAATCTCATCTATGAATTTATTGGGATGTATATAAGGTGGTATTTGAATGGGTTACGTACTCTCCTCCAAAACAATGTTGTGCTCAACCCCCCCTATCAAGTGGTCTACAATGTGGAAGATCTCTAAAAACTTTTTCATACTTTTGCAATAGTTTCTCTATCTCCTTTAGGTGTCCAAAAACCTTTATGTTTGGCTTGGGAGATGTGATATGACATTCAGCATCCCATTCTATGTCCCCATGCCTCAATATAGTTCTCATACTATTGCAAGTCACTACTTGATTTGAGTAAGTGTGCTTCCCTCTCACAACCCTTAGTACACCTCTTGAATCTTGAAATTAATCTCAGGAATTTGATAATTTACTGTATGATCCCCTATAGAATACAACCATTGCACTCCCAAAGCCACATTAGTATCAGAAACATAAACCAAATAAAAACTATCAACAAAATTATAGTTACCTACGGTGACTTGCAGCTTTGGATCCCATGTTTTGCACTGCATTGTGTTGTGACTGGGAATGATACCTGTAAAGCCATCAAATGGTTCAATAGGTATCTTCCTTTTGTCCACCATCTCTATATCAATGAAGTTATGTGTGGCTCCTCCATCTACAAAAACTGAAGCTATTTGTCCTAGTACCACACCCTTGTATCGAATAGTGTGATAGCGAGGCACTGCTGAAAGTACTGCCATTCTTGCTTTGTCCAGTGAAGGTTGATTTTCTTCTTGTCTTTCTTCTTCAATTGCTGTCTCATATGCCTCCTATTGATCTGAAATGTGTCCTTCTTCATCCATACCCCCTTCATACTCATCATTATCAGAAAATACTTCTATGTATTGATCTTTTCCCTTAGTACATTTATGCTTCAGTGTCCATGGTTGAAAGCATGTGAAGCACAATTTGTTTTTTCAAAGTTCCAATTCCCCCAGGGTAAATGCTGAAAATGGATTTTCAAATGCTCCCAAACCCACTAGAATTTCTGAATAGAGGTAGAGGATGTTTAAGAAAAATTATTAAGGTCTCATGTGAATCACTATTCATTTTATAAAGGTTGTTATAACCCTCTCCCAAACAACTACAAATCACTAGTTCGACCCTTGGGGAAATGGAACCAAATCTTCTCCAAATGCAAATAAATTGAGTAAGATGACTTCAAATTCTTAAGTTATGGATATTAAACTTGTAATACTCATAAATGGAATTCCATTCATAATAAATATATCAGAGAAACATCTTTCATTCGAAATCATCAGCAATACAATGGCATACATCAATATAGTGGGGAAATGGTCACTGTTTGCTAATTAATAATCACTTTTACATACAACCATTTGGTATTTAGACCTGAGAATTTATGAAGATGAAGCAAAGAGTATATTAATCTTATTACAATCATAAATTTACCATGATAAGCTCTCCCAAAGAGTACAATAGCTCACCCAAAGCGTAATCCCTCCATCAGCAAGAATATGCAATAAAGACTGGAAATGGTTGAGAGAATGTGCTGCGCTAGAATAAACCAAGAGATACCCTGTAGCTTACTCCCATAAATAAAAAATCCATTAAATATCCATGAAATACCTGAATGGCCTCTCCAAACACCAACTTGGATGGGAATATTTCACCCTCAAAATTGGCCAAGGCAAAAAACTAGTCATCCACTAGCTCTCTCTCTTCACAAATGAAAATTTCTCAAATGATCAAAATACCTTCTCTTGATTGATCCCTGTATTTTATAAACATCATTAGACTTCTAAGGTTACCAATCCATCCACAAAATCGAGCCAATTCGAATTAGGGTGTGTGCTCAATATTTTCCATGTGTCCTCCCTTCGCTAGCCTTCCATCTTCCCCCAATTCGAGTAGGGACCTATTGAGCTTCCCCAACTAACAGGAGTTCCTTCTTGGATGCTATATTTAGGCCTAGCATGTCATAATGGTTATATTTCAGCCTCCAGGTCTGAAATATGTCAAATGTCATAGCATCTTCATCATTGGTGTCATAGATGTTAGGGAATCTATCCCAAGTGTCCAAGAAGCTCCCATTTGGCTCTTCCTCTCCCATGTAAGTTACATTTTCTTCCAAATTCGACCTATGATGCATATGGACAAGTGTATTATCCTTCTAACTCATCCAAGAACATTAGGATTCCCATGGATTCAAAATTGTAAGAGGAGGATTCCATGTGGCACATAAATTTTAGCTTGTGTGGGCCCCATAATCTCAATGTGTCTCCATGCTCCATCGCCACTTCAATTTTCTCTTGTATTTATTTAATTAGCTCCATTATTAAATATTTATTCCATTCTAATGTCTAAACATCATTTATTATCTCCCTTATTAAAATTCAAAATGTATCCATCCAACCTACGGAACTAGTATGATTGATGGAATCGTCCTGCTATGCAATTATTTGAATGGGGACATTAAAAGAACATCATATTACCTCCACACCCTCAGCACAAGGTTTCTATGCTCATCAGACACAAGAAGAAAACATAGTCATTGTTTCCTCATCCATTTGAGTACCTCTATGATGCAAGGCCACACATTCAAGGTGCTCCTCCAAAAACAAATCACCCACACAACAATTACAACCATCTCGGGATGCCAAAGAAAAGTAACCTCTTCACTTCAGCAAATGTCGCACCAGGAGATCAACTCAACACATGGTTCGAGATATGATATGAGATTCGACGTAATGGAGACCATTTCTTCCTAAGGAGGGAGGATTGATCCAGATGGAGATCAGTGGCCACCCACCTATTCTATCGGATTAAAACAATTGTCCATTGTGGCAGTTTCCTAGTTATTTTCTATAATTTTTTGGCTCCCAAACTTTCGAGGCTGTTTTGAGGCCCTAAATGATGTTTTTTGGCAATTCGGGTGGACAAATAAATTCCCAAAACATTCATTTTTTTTATAGTTTAAAGTTGTAAATATCGGATAGATATTTCCAACGAGCTATCAAGCTTCCAAATCGGAGATCGTATGCAAAAGTTATGACCCCTAGAAGTTGACTGTTCAACTTACCACCTTGGGGCCGCAAACTTTATGACAATTCATCTTCTAGGGTTATGTTTTGTACTTTTGGGCTTCCCACCCTCATCCTTATTATAGATAGGCCCCTCTGGCCTCATTTTTTATTTAGCTCGGCATGGATGAGCGAAGCAACCCCATCTTTTCTCAGAGATGGCTAGCACCATTCTAGCAATTGTATTATAGTTTGTTCTATTTCTGCCATTTAATAGAATATGTGTTTACTGTATCTATGTTATCTTTGAAATATGGTTGTATTTATAGTTATCTATCTATTCTTTTATTTCGTTCACACATAAATATGGATCATATAAACCTTGAGGCTTCTATTTTTTAAGGACATAGGGGTGGGTTTTGATTCACTTATATTTGTCAATTCTAGTTATAGCATGCAATTTGTAGTTTAGGAAACCCTAGTTGGTTTTCAATTTGTAAGTGTAGCCTAGGGCTATATGGCCTTTTGGTTTCTACTTTAATGAAAATAACATAGCCTCTCATGTCATTGGGTCCTACAAGTCTGTATGGGAAGGTCGATATGGGAACCCTACCAACACAGGAACGGTCTAGGGTTTTGCAGAGTCGAACCACCAATGCTAGAGTTGCATTGAACAAAACTGAGAAAACCCCTAGTTTATGCAATCAATGCACAATGAAGTCATTGGGCCATGAAAACATGAAAGAGAGGGCCACCTAGAGGTAATCGCATGCCAAAATACCAACATAGTCAATGGTTCATTGATATGACCTCCAGTTTCTGAGTTATGTTGAGTTGAAAGTCGCATGAAAATGTCATTCAGGGACACTTGGTGACTTTCGGTTCGGGGGAAAAAAACCAAACGGAGCAACAAAATTGCATGTCGTTGGCTCCTGCAATTATGTATGGGAAAGGTTGATATGGGAACCCTACCAACACAGGAATGATCGAGGGTTTTGCAGAGTTGACCCACCAATGCAAGAGTTGCTTTGAATAAAATTTAGCAAAACCCTATTTTACGAAATAAATGCATAATGAAGTCACTTGGCCATGAAAACACGAGGGAGAGGTCCACCTACAAGTAATTGCATTCCAAGAGACCAATGGAGTCGACGGTTTGTTGATTCGACCTCCGGTTTCTGAGTTATGTTGAGTTGAAAGTCGCATGAAAATGTCATTCAAGGACACTTGGTGACTTTTAGTTTGGGAGAGAAAAACCAAACGGAGCAGCAAAATTGCATGTCCTTGGCTCTTGCAAGTCTATATGGGAAAGGCCGATATGGGAACCCTACCAATACAGGAACGATCGATGGTTTTGCAGAGTTGACCCACCAATGCTAGAGTTGCATTGAAGGAAATTGAGCAAAACCCTAGTTTACGAAATCAATGCACAATGAAATCACTGTGCCATGAAAACATTAGGGAGAGGGGCACCTAGAGGTAATTGCATGCTAGGAGACCAACAGAGTCTACAGCAATTATATTTGACCTCTGGTTTTCAAGTTATGTTGAGTTGAAAGTCGCATGAAAATGTCATTTAGGGACACTTGGTGACTTCGGTTCAGGAGCGAAAAACCAAATGGAGTAGCAAAATTGCATGATGTTGGCTCCTGAAAGTCTGTATGGGAAAGGCCGATATGGGAACCCTACCAACATAGGAACAGTCAAGGGTTTTGCAGAGTTGACCCACCAATGCAAGAGTTTCAAGAGTTGACCCAACAATAATTAAATGTACATTAATATAAAAAACATCAAAAAAAGTAAATTCCAACAACTCGAGAGCATGTTATTTTTTTATTTCTATTTGTTGGTGTCTAAAGACACCGGATTATGCTTGGAGCCTCCAATGTGCCATAGATCATGTTTGTATCTTAGGCACATGAAAGGCTAAACATTAGTACTCTCATAAGAAAATAAAGAGAACCCAATGAAAATGTGCAAACATGATTTATAGATAACTCACCTGAGGTTGTAGGATCGTGTTTATAGTGTCCAGTATCCTCTGAATAGTATTATGTTTGTGAATGGTATCCATCACTCACTGGTTTATTACATTGAGAATAAAATAAGGCTAAATAATAGAAATTATGCTTCAACATGCACTTTAAAGTTTAAATAATGCACCTGACAATCTAGCCACACTAGACAATCTAGTAACACCTGAAAATGCACTCACTTGAGTAGGCCATCTGGATCATCTCTGTTGTCGATGGTGTCTATCAATATTTCGTGCTCTATATGAGGTAGCAAGTATCGTACATGTGACCTATTTTTGTTCGAAAGTGTGCGTAACTTGATGTTTATACCAACTACTAGGTTGGTGAATTGGTATACAATAGCTCCTGGTCTATAATCCTGATATACATACCCGCCCTTCCTTTTCTTTTGTGCTGCTAGTGTCAAGTACTCCCCTTTTATAACCATCGAGCCAGTTGGGAATTCAATATATTCATCATCTATAACAGGTTCGAGAATGGTTTGTTTCCCCTCTAAGTAACGTGCCAACCAATATTCAGAACCCCATTCATTAGTTTTTGGGGAAACCACTGCATACATCTGACCTGTGAAAGGAAATAGGCCGAGTTAACAATAAATTTTTTAAATAAGGTCTTGCATGTAACATAAATTGAATTTCTAAATTAGGTACTACTAATTTTCTTTTTGTAACTGCTTGTATGAGATCTGATATGTGATCATAGTATGTAGAAATATGTGTCTGGTCATCTTCCAAATGGTCTATTTCATTAACCCCTTTGGAATCGGTACCAAGTGTCACTCGATCCCATGCATCAAGTGTATCTGTATACTCACAATAGTCCCATTCATCAATTCTACATGAACTGCAAAATAAAGTCTTCAACCATGTCCAAATTTGTAGGGTTGAGTTGTCTCAGCTTCTAATTGAATGAAACTGTTGAGTTCCATGCACTGTGTATGCCCGATGTGTTTGGGATCGGTCCACATTTCTCACCTCCCAGAATATTCTCCGCACTAGTTGTTTCCTTGTTGCTTGTTCTCCCATTACAAATGCACACAATTTCACGATAGATGCAGCGTCTCGAAGGCGAGCACCTGTAAACTTCATATCTTCCCTCCGAAGGGAAGTTTTTATGCATGCATCAGCACCATCATGCTTTCCTTTTCCATGACCAGTTTCAAAGTAGTTCCATATATGTGGCACCTTGTATTTTATGTGCAAAAAACACAACCATTGAAATACATGTGCATTCTTTAACTGTCCAGCACAACCATATGACCAAAACAAATGACGATAAAATGGTATATCCATAGCTATCACATGATCATAGAATAATTTAAAGCAATGATGCACGTAATGGATGTCATGGGTCCAGTCGTCACTTATGTAGAAGTGAATTTATTTCAGTATCACATGTTTCACTTCATTTCTATCTGGCCCATGTCGATACATGATATGGACCATTATGCTCACCTGCTCTGAGTGATACTATTGACTTTGCATTTCATTTTGTGGTTGTATGGTGTAATTTTTTGCAAAGTCAACCCCTAATAGTATTGTTCCGAGAGGGAATGTGTCCCTACATATTATGAATTGATCATCTTTCCATTGTGCCATATTGACATGTTGAATGTACCATTGGATCTTTCCATGAAACTATGAAATAAAATCACATACTTGCACCTGGTGTAAAAAATAAACAACGTTATAAAACAACATAAAAATATTTACATGAATATTAATATGTGAATATTTAACAATGTACATTATTATTATTTGTGTGCATTATCACTTGTGAAGTCACCAATTTAATATTATATGTCATATGTCAGTTAAATGAATATTATTTCTGTACATTGTCACTTGTGAAGTCACCAATTTAATCTTCCTGCTCTCTTTCCCATCATGTAGTTGATATGTCTCATACTGATAGTTCTTCTTCTCGACAATTGCATTCCCGAATGCTTGATCTTCACTATTATGGATGCAATCATACCATAATGATAACCCACCACAATTGTTGCAATAACCCTCTACACATTGTTTTAAGCAATGTGTCTGCCCATATTGCCTCGGACACATTATGCTATGGATGAAATATCTGGATGACATTGGCGGTACTGTACTTGAGCATTCTTGCACATGGTTAGGATGCAAAAAACGACATATGTGTGCAAATGTATGATAATATAGATCAAACTCTATGTGGTATCTACAACAAGTGTTCCGGATAGTATTGATTCTAACATACCAAGGCTTGCATTTTTCAAAATATCTTTGCTCGAGCCTTAGCTCTACGTGGTTAACTTTAAACATCTCGAACAATTGAGTTTGTGTCATGTCAAGATAATGTTTAACATGAGGTTCATTGTTCATAGAACCCTTAGAGTGTTTTAACACATCCTTTGTGTTAGAAGAAGGCCTAGTGTTATCGTGCCAAAAAGTGTGCACTAGTCCCTTCATTGCTTCGACTAACTTCATGTTTTTGCAGGGAAACCTACCATGAAATGCCCATAACGTTTCCATTTGTCCCTCTACATCAAGGCTGTCTCTTCTTACTAAATATTTTTTAAGTGTCTTTGGATGTAAACGCACAATTTGTGATGTGCATTTAAGTAAACGATGTTGTCTTATGGATGTACATAAAATTGATTCAGCCAATACGCGATGAGCCACATTACAATCCTGTGAACGATATTTTTTACCAATCGATGTGAATGCTATAGCAAGAGATTTAACAATGTGATTACTTGATTCAATATTCTTCAATGTTCTTATGCCTAAATTTCTTCTAGCAGTTGCCATATTTCTAGATTTAAGAAAAGATGAAAACAATTGGCATTTACCAGCTTCGGTTATGTTATCAAAATATTGTTTCATTATTTGAGAACAATGATGAAGGATAGTGCATTTAGGCACCTTACCTTCCATGGAAGTCAATTTGCTCTCATACACTTGTATGCGTTTAGGAGTTCTCTTTCATTTTGATGTGAGATTTCTTGCCATTTGAAATGCTGGAGTGACATTTACATCCACTGCATGCTGAAAAATTCGATTAGGAGATTGAACCACCTGGAACGGTTGTTGCGGAGTGACATTTGCATTGCGAGGAACATAATGATTGAACTCTTCACAATATTGTCCACTTAATAATGGACCAAGAATATCATCTCCCCTATAACCAACTTCCTTTAATGTTGCATTATCTTCCTCGACCTCTACATCAGGTATCTATTGAGTGGGAATGGGAAGCATTTGCTCATTCAATGAATGCCGAAAATTTCTTGAATCTTCCCTCTTATTTTCTTTTATATTTTCAGCTTTTTCTGGCATAAGCACCTTCCTTGTTGACTTCCGGCCTCTATTACATACATTCCCCATTGAAATCCACCCAAACTTGTACAAAACCTATGGATTTGTGTAAGAAATGATTAAATTGTAGGTTGAACAGTTCTTTATGCACAGGTTCAGAAGAATTCTGTCTTTTTCTATAGTAAACCTGGTCCACATCCCGCAACCCAACATTGTTTATAAAACACATATCGCATGCGATATAGCACATGTATGTTTTATAGCATATGCGATATGAATACACTACTTTTTACTTAACGAGTAGTTTGTATCACATGATCACTAAATCACATATGCGATTTAGTGCATATCAAATATTTAAACTTGATAACCTTATAATGGAACCCATACCCATGGTTAAGACCTCCAGACCTATCCTACGTGTACATAACCTCATAATGGAACCCATACCCAACCTAAAGGCCAAATATCCCATCTAGAAGGCATGTGTGGTAATTAAAGGACTCATTTATAGCTCATGAGACATAAAAGCTTCATTTAGGTCCTCAGACCCTACCTTTTCTTCCATGACATAGCTCAAAGTCCCAAACCTTATAATGACACCCTTATCCGTAGTCTGGGACCTTGTGATTTGTCCATGAACCATAAAAAAATCCTTTAATTCGTAGAAGATTAGATTTATCCTTGGACCATGGTAGTGTCTTCAAAACTATCTCTTGTCTGGAAATATTCACAATGGTTCCTATATGATCATGGTCAATGCCTCAAGAACAATCTTTAATGCATAAAATAGTCTAATGGCACATATATCCCATATTAAGGCTAAATATCCCCTTTAAAGGGCATGTGCAGTGGTTTAAGACTTGTTTCTATTACACTATTGTCCCATTACCATGGTTAAGACCCTAGGACCCATCCTTAGTGCATAAAACCTCATAATGATACCCATATCCCACTAAAGGCCAAATATTCCATCTATAAGGCATGTGTGTTGATTTAGG
>LPNX010121178.1:73469-120264 GCA_001517045.1 Pseudotsuga menziesii
TGTGTTAAAATAATAAAGCATCCACAAATTTGATCGAGAGTTTAATTTAACTCACAATTTTAAGATAATTTTGTTTTCAAATCAATAATATTTAAAATGTTTTAACACTTACGTAAGTGTAATTAAAAATTGCACTTAGAATAGTGAATAATTGTTTTTAAATATAATTAAAATAATTGTATTTAAAGTAATGAAATGCTTAATAACTCACTATGAGGTAGATTTTGTCATGTTTTAGTACAACCATTTAATTTGTGGTTGGTGAATACAAATAGATCACAAGTTAAGGAACATGAAATTATGTGTTATCCATGGGTCATCAGCTACCAGTTATCCATTTATCAACAATCAAATATTTTTTATATTGTTTTTTTATCCCACAGGGCTGTCACTGAGGGACCAATACCATATCGTACCTGTTCATATTGGGGGCTTAATAATTATCAAAAAATAAAACATTATATTGGGGTTATATTTAGGGTTGAGGAGGGTTTATTTTATGTGCTTAAAAAATAGCAATATATAGGGAATTTTATTATGAAAAGGAATGGAGAAGCGGCCCAAAAGACACGTGGGGACCATTGGCCCAAAAAACACTTGGGGAGCATTGGGGTTTTCACTGAGCTCGATCGTAGTTGCAGAGCTAAGCGTTGAATCCATAATCAAATCTTTTCGACCTTAGTTGCAAAGCTAAGCTATGAATCCATAATTGAAACTTTTTGGCGAGGAAAACGCAGATGGAGATGCTTCTTCAGTGGGCACCTCCTCCCATCTCCATAATGATCCCCTTATAGAAGCATCTCTGTGACTGTTGATGATATCGTGCACCAAACCGGTTGAGAAGGAGACATCGTTGCTCAGGATCTCTCCAGTAGTGGCGGTACTGTATATGATCTGAATGACATTTCCAAAATAGGATGGAGCCAATGGAGGAACAAGCCGACTACGATATTTTATTGCAACTCGAAATATCATTCGTTCGTGGGGCGCGAGGCGACGGGCTCATGTGACGACATGGCACAAATGCCCATAGAGCGCCTGGAACGAGGACACAGGGACACAAAATACTCTGTCTTTGGAAGCCTGACGTCTATCTCTCTCCTTCAATTCTTCGATTGTCTCCCATTTGAAGTAAAAAATATTTACCTACGAAAGCGGTGAGTAAACCCTAGGAGTGTCTCTAGCAGGATCCACGTTCATACTTATGGTGGAGTCTTCTGGGTTGATAATGCTACAGTCGTGTATAGGAAGGGGGGTAAATATTGGGATCCTTAATTTGCAAAGCTAAGCCCAAGAATTAAAGAAATTCCATAAAGAAGCCCTATCGATTATGGTGTGATTAAGTGTGCATCCCATTGAAAGGACGTCTCTGAGCTTTGTTACCTACATTGCAAGCAATGGAAGGGAATGGCCCTCCATATTAAGGGCATCGTTCAGAGCGAATAGTTGTTTGGCCATGGGAGGAACATCTGAGGCAATTATTTCGCTACGCTCAAACCGTAGGTCGAGGATTTGATGAATTTCACACCCTCATCGTTGCAGTCAGCATAGATGACTTCATCTGCCAACGTAGTGATACGACCAGCCAACGGGTAAAAGAAAACTAGAACCTCTGAAAGGCCCTTCCTTGGTAGCTCCAAGGTAGATTCAAATTCGTGTTTGGGCTTTAATGAATATATGAGCCCTTTCTGATGGAAGTGACAGTAGTGACATGAGTAATTCTAAGATTGAAAGTTTTCTTCGTTGTGGTGGAGATGGGCGAATTGGGAATATGGTGCATCCTCCAACTAACTGGATTGTGTTTTCCTCATCGCCCAACTAAGCTCTTGGAGGAGATGCTTCTTTAGATAACGATGGAAGGGATTTGAAAGAGTTTATTTATGGTACCTTACATTTGCCATTGGTTAACCTTGAAGCAAGTTTACAGGCCTATGTAAGTAATTTATACAATATTTTACGAAGTTATTTCTTACCATTGGATTATAAATGAATTGTTGACTTGCTTGTCACAATCCGTGAGCAAAATGAAAAATCCATTAAATGTTGGTTTTTCATATTTGGGTTTTCCGGTAATGTGTTGTCTAATGTGTGTATTTCACTTCGGTTGGTTGATTTCTGCATGTACACCATTCAGTATAGATACAAAATTAACAGATTATTAATTCCTTCAATTACCAAGTAAACTACACAGCACTTAATTGATTAATTGCAGCGATGTAATTTGTTCATGCTCAAGCACACTATTAATCACTACACCACTATAATCTATTGCTAGATCGCCGGGTGAATTTAATTGTGTGCCTGCTGCATAAAACATATGCTATAACCTCCAAGAAGGCATCGAAATCTTTTCAATTCAATGATAGGCCAAACCTACAATTTAATTCATCTTTGATTAAATTGTTTTATTTAGTTTGCAAATTATATGCCCATACAGTGTTCAATGTGTTGATTGCTTGTGCGTTGGATAACCATACGAAATAACCCAATATTTTCTGAATGTATAGGAGGCTAGTGAAGAACCTTTCAACCTGGAAGATGTTTCAAAGGAGGTAAAATCGCATCCCTTAGCAAAGAAGAAACCCCTTGGTAAAAAGGCAGCGACAACAAATGTTGGGCCTACTATTGTTTCTTCAATTGCATAAACAAATGAAAAATTGCTTACCTCTATTCATCAATTTTTGGAATTTAGAAAACTTTCAAGGTACTCTGAGTTTTTAATTTTGAATTTCATTTGAATTTTAGTAGACTCTGTGTCATGTCATGATCTGTTTTCATTTTCCATATACTTATTCAATTAGCACATTTTGTTTCTTGTATTTACACTCTTCCCCACCTGTAGAGCTGACTGAAGCACAGACATAGTATGTAGTGAATGTTGTGAAGAACGTATTTTATAACCATGTTGTGTTGCAGTATAACTGCACAAACACTACACCAGAACAAGTTTTGGAAAATGTAGGGTTCTGCATGAACTTATTGTGTGATGTTACTATGAATAAGTTCAATTTAATTTTTACATGTGTAGGCTTGATTGTAGTGTATTATTCTCTTATGAATCATGATTATTCACAACATAATCTATTTGGGTGCTTAAAAATCTCAACCTCTCCATAAATTTTGTTGTAATCCTCTCTAAAGTGTGTAAATTATTCATGATGGTTTCATCTATCTTTTCATTTAAAAATATCATTTTCTTAACATTTTTACAGGTTCATGTAATAGTAGATGCATCTGAGGCAGAAGAATTTTTGGAAGCGACATCTAAACCTTTAAAGTCACTGCCTTATGATCACCTGGACATACTTTTGTAGCATTTGAAAAGCCAAAAATATCTTTGTCTAATGGAAAATTTTCAAATATGCCTAAATTTATTGTGAAAGAGGTATTCTTCTGAACTTTGATGTCTTTGTAACCACTCTAGAGGCTAGCTTATTTTCTATAAACTCATAAATATCATGATTTTTGGGGTGAATCAACTTGTTTGATATTTATTTCGTGATATTAGGAAACAATAACCTTGCTGCTTTAGTTTCTCGAGCCAAAAATACTCCATTTCTCGACAATAGTTTGAGCTTCTTTTTGAAGAAAATTTAGTTTCTCTAAAAACTAAAATGTACTCCCATTCTTTTGATTCCAACGCAGTCATTGTCCTCCCCCAAAAATAACACAATTGAGAAAGTAACGATAACTAAAAAGTACGTTTTGTTAAATGATTTGAACATTATGAAAACATATGCCTTCCTAATTCCAATAAATACTAAACCAAGTTTTAACCCTTTATTTTCATCTTGTCAACTTTGAAATTATTTTTTTTGAACAATTGTACTATATGTTTTACGTGGCTCAAGTTCCATGATGGATGATATTTGTGCATGTGCTTATTTCTTCTGGATGGTTAGATGGCAAGGGAGTGTGGGATTTGAATCTAGTGGTTTATCCATCCAACTCATATGGTGTTGAAGCCCATGCTTTGACATATCCAAATTTCCCAACCATCCAAACTAGTGAGGAAATATGATGTTACTGTTGGATAATTTTTCATTCTCATAGAAACTATATTCCCTAGCGATGAAATGATTCTGGTATGCAATAAGCACATATAGATGTTCAAGAGAGCCATTAAAAAGAAAATGTCTTCAATTGAAAGAGATTTTTTGTGAAGTCAACTCTGGCAAAGTGCTAATTACTAGTTTAGGCAAGTTGTTTCTAAATCTACGTGAAGTTGATAACTCCATATGAAGAAATAATTCCATTCTTGTTATTGTCCTTATAAATAATTTATTAAGGCAAGAAAATAAGGCATTCTGACTATCAACATTGGCACCAAATATTTTCCAGTAACAAAAGGGCATGCTCAATTTCAAGTAGTTGGAAGAATGCTTTCCATTTGGTAACAGGAAAGGGGCTTAGAATTGCATGAAAATATATGTTAAAAATCTTCTATCCTCCAAGAAATTCAATGGATGTACAATTCCCACTCATCTAGCTTGAATTATTTTTGAAGTTTCAACAAATTTGGATAAAGTTATAAAATAAGATAATATAATTAACATCCATAGATGACTAGGTAGAAAATGGCATAACAGGTTCAATGTGAAACTACATGTTGAAGTACAATCTCTTTGCTCCTTTGTGGACATGGATTTCCTAGGTTTTTGTTTAGGAGAAGAATACTTTGAGGTTTTTCCAAGACTTAATTAGATTGGGCTCTATGGGGTTGGATTGGTTCCTCTAAAATTGGCTCGGGAGTTTTTTGTGGGAAGACCAATATCCTTACTAAGCCCAAGGCTAGGTTGGATCATCAAATGAACATATCTGCAGGATATTAGATGTTCCTTGCATTTCCAACTTAAATCTTGGTTTATTTTGTACAAGATGACCAAGTGACCTTCCAAGAGAGAATGTCCCTCGTTTTCCTCTTTCCCTCTACTAGTAAATCCCTATTTTTTCCATATTGGTTTATTTGATCAAGGGTTTTCTATTGTGAGATGGCTTTGTTCTGAAATTATCTCTAGTCTTTAAATATCCATTGAGAACTCCTTGGTATTTTGGGGTTTTCCCATCTCTTCTTTGAGCCATGCAAAATTGTTGTCGATGAAGGCTTATCAAACTTATTTGATTGTTGTTGTTTCTTTATTGGAATTTGCACTTGTGTTTTTTTGGTGGGTTTTGTTTCCAAAAGACATGCTTCACTATTATGTTATTGTCCTTTATTCATTTGAATTTGTGTTTTTTTGGTGGGTTTTGTTTTCGAAGGACATGCTTCACCTTTCACTCCAATAGTCATAAAAGGATCAGAAACAAGGAAGATGGCCATTGGCAGCCCCATGCTTGAAGAAGGATTTGAATCCAACAAGTATAGAGAACAAGGAAACTCGACTAACCTTGCTCTTAAAGGACTATCCAATCAAATCCTAGATATTGGATATGCAAAACATGAAATAGTCATAGAAGTCAAAACGTGTGTTAACATGCTTAGTGAAAAACTTGAAATAATGCATATAGATATAAATGAAGGATTTAGAAAACATACTGAAAAATATGAACAAGATGCTCATATTATTACCCTCAATGACAAGATGCACACAGTCTAATAGACATGTTTGAAGCCACAAGGAATATATAGTAATCCCAGACAAGTATACGATAAGAGGCTAATAGAAAGCAGGAGGGAACCGGTGTACCCAGAAGTCAGACGATGAAAGACAAATCACGTTTCTGAACAAGAGCGAGCCCATAGAAGGATTTTCTCTGAAGCGCAGGGAAAAAACATAAACAAACAGTTGACCACAAAAGACCAAAATATATAAACATTCCTTACTGAATTTCCTTCTATAATCCTCATCGGGAGCCATAAGATCGCTGCAATGGTTCATGATTATGGTAGTACATCCTTCCCAACTAGAGAGTGCAATGAAGACATACCACATTAAATTCTTCCACATTAAAGCATGGAGCGAATTAATGGTTATTGAATGAGAGTAGGATGAGATTCACACACAAGATGGTATCAGGGCTCCGTGTGTCCATCCTCGCATGACATGTGGCCTCTACTAACTCCTGCATATGGGTGTTGGAGCTTGGATTTTAAATCAATAACAATCTAATATATATTGTAATGGCTTAATTTGATTATTTGGGCCTATTTGATTATAAGTAGTATTGCGTACTCTAGAATTTTCTAGATATTTGTGTCTGAGTGATTCGATATTAATGGATGAATGCATATTTAGGTTTCTTATGTTTTGTAAATTCTTCTAATAATATGATATGATATATCCATCATAAGGTATCCACCTAGACATGCTTCCCACTTCCTAGATAAAATCATTTCATATGATGGGGGAAAGTCAATAAAACCTACATCCATCATAGTGGAAATGTCTGAGCACGCAAACAGATCAGCAAAAATATAGTTTTTTATTAAACCATAGGATGTCACACACCTAGATTATATGCCATAGACATTCCCATAAGGTCAAGTCCCTTCCAATCCCATTTCCTTCATGACATGTAAGGGCATCACATTCATAGCTTCTCCATAATCCAACATGCAATTGTGCAGGAGCATATTCTGAATGTGTAAGGTTAGGTAAAAGAGAGGGTGACCCCTGTTCTTTCTCTTGTAAATAGCATACTGGATATTGACAAGTTGATCCTTTTCATCTTTTCTATGTTTCATCCCACTAGGGCTCTGTTTGTGACAGGATTCTAAGACAACTTCAGGAGTCTTTTCTTGGCCAATGCCATCAAAGAACTCCTTTACTTGGCTTCTTATTGAGGACAATTTCATCAACTCAGTGATAGGGATATTACACATTATCTTTTCTAAATCTTTCTTCATATCAATACTCATATTAAAATATTCTAAGGAAAAATATTTTTCTTCCCTTTTATCTTGATTAATTTCTTTACGTTTGTGTAGGAAAGATGGTTGGGGATCAACTCTTCATTTATAGATTCTAATCTGTGGTTGTTCTTTTTTTTTCAGAAAATATTTATGGCACAACATGAGGGACTGGGTTCTTCAACAAAATCCTCTTCTTGCTCCCATGGCTCTTCTTCCAAGAGAATTCTTCCAAACCCATCATCAAAAGATAAGTCATTAATAAAGTTATTGTTGTTTGGTTGATCATTAGTATAATTGGTGTCAGACGGTTCTTCCTCATTTTCATCACACCAATTTACATTCTTCCTCTCATAAATTTCTGTATATTTAGGTTGTCTTCTACTATTACCTCCCTCATGCCTCATATTATTGTTCCAGTAGGGCTTAGGGCCGTAAGGGTTTCTATGTCTCTCAGGATCATGAAAACTAGCGACACTTTTTGTTAGGACAGTTAGTTGTCTCATCATCTCTTGTATGGTTTCTAATGTATCCTTTGAATCCTTTAGCTGATTCACATGTTCCTTAGGCTTTCGAAGCTTAGGGTCAGATCTAGAAGTGGATGGAGAAAAGTGATCGAAATTTTTTTGCTTACCCATAGATGTCGCATTCTGCTCAACCATCTTTTCATTGAATTGGGAAGTCTTCAAGTCATTGGGATTCTTGTCCTTTAAGTGATACCCCAACCAACCTTCAAAAGCATTCAAATAATGAATAACAATTGCCTGGTCCTTGGGATTAATTTATTTTGGGATATTTCCTACAATCTTGTCAAATCTTATGTTAAACTCATGGCTTGTTTCATTTTCCCTCTTCTTGATGTCAAACAGTTAGCGTAAGAGGAATTTCCCATCTAACTTGTGACACCAATCATTATTAAGATTTGCGAGAAAATTGTCATGCCCATTGATGGATGAGGCAAGCAATCTGTCAAACCATTTCCGCACATCTCCTTCCAAAGCATGCAGAAGGTCCCTCATGGAGACATCTTCGTCAGATGCTCCATATGCTTCCATATGTTCCCATACTTTGTCAATGTGGTCCTCAATGGAGATAGCTGAAACTCCATCAAACTTGGGAACCTTTTCAAAATATTTATCAAGCATGTTAGGGGCCGCCCCTGGATAAGGGAAAAACCTAAAGGAGATGGCTTAACATTCCTTCCAAAAATCATAGGGTTCTGTGAAGGAGAAACATTTTGGTTTCCACTAGTGTTTGTTCCAGCCATCAGATTAGATGAAGTTAAAGGAGGTCCAAAATGATGACTCGGGAAAACAGTGGGACTAGATATCTTCCAATATAAATTGGAGGAGTATTCTTTAGTTTGTATGCGGTTCCTCGTGTAAGTTGTAGGGATATCTTCAGGATTTACAGGACGTTCTAAGAACTTAATATTAATATGTTGGGTACGGTCCTCAGTAGAGTCACGGGGTGGAGTTTCCAGGTGAACCACACAATTAATTCACCAAAAAGAGATGTGTCGTAGGAAAGGTGAGGTATGTCGAATGAAGGTAGGCCTCTACCTCCACGGAAATGACGCCAAAATGTTATCACCAAACTTGTATTTGGCCCTATGAGGTGGATTCGGGATGGACGATAGAGGGATGGGAAACTAAAGAGGTGGAACCAAGATAGATTCAACTCCCAAATGGATGGTTGTTACACCAATTGAGGAAATCTTCACTTGATGTTTCCTTAGCCCAAGACAACAATGGGGGAGACCCAGATCTACTCTTCAAAAGAGAGATCAGACCAAAAAAACCATATCAAATCAAATGAAGTTGAAGCATGTAAGGTGTAAGGTGAATTAAACCCTAGATCTATGGATGAAGTCACAAGGTGAGTTAGGGTTTGGATCAGGGGTTTATGAGGTGTGAAATTGATCCAAGTTTGAAATACAAGTGACTTATGATCTCTTCTACTAGATCCATAATCAAGGTACTAGCAAATGATGACAATATCCACTTCCTTGGGAAATGTGACCAATGCAGGGAGGGTAAGAACAGGATTGGGGCTATCTAGTACCACAGGATAGACTCGAAGTAAGGTATAACAGTATCAAAGTACTCAAGTCTCAGGGACAAGATCAAATCACAAGAGAAAATGGCATAGTGAGGGGCTCTGGTAGGGCTTAGAGAGCAGTGCCTTTGGATTTGGGCCCAATGGAATCACCTAAGCAAATATTCTAAGAGGACCCACTTAGGGTTTGACCCGATCTACAAAAACCATAAATGGTTTGCCAAAATATCAAGCGGTTTGATCAATACAATTTTTTTATTTTTTAGATTTAGGGTTTCGACATGAAAATGAAGACGCCAATGGATTGAGATCAAGAAAAGAAGAACTAACCTGTGGATCTTACCTGGATAACCTTGTATATTCCTTAATGATGATGATTTATTCTGTCTCAATCGATTTTTGGAAGATTTGGAAGAATCCTCTATGTAAATCGATTTGTTCGAGGAAGCCAATCCGCCCTCTCTCCTACACAACAAACGTCAACCATATCAAATTTGATGCATGAAGAGAACTGGACAAATGATATAGAAAAATAGCAAGATGAAATCATAGATCACAATGATACTAATGAAAACCTCCTGATACAAGCGATGCCAAACAAGCAAGTTGAGGAAGCCCTGCAAAAACGCTTAAGTGAAGTCGCCTTCATGTAGACAAAACAAATTTTCCATGAAAATATGGATCTTGCCACAAATACTCAAATGTTAGGAAGCAATAGAATTTCCAATCACCATCGAAGAAAATCAGATGCAAAGGAGCCGACTTGGTCGAAGAGAAGAAGTCAGTCGACTTGGTCAAAGGAGCCATCTTGGTCGAAGAGAAGAAGTTAGTCGACTTGGTCAAAGAGAAGAAGTCAGCCGACTTAGACATGACAAGTGGTCGAGGTAAAAAAACCGGTCGATAGAACCAACAAGTAAGTCGAAGTAAATTTAGTCGAGTGAAAGACCAATTAAAATTTATAAACTTGTCTAGTCGGGAGATAGACAAGTTTCACCGACAAGTGAAAAAGAAAAAGTGGTCTGCGTGAAAAGTGAAAATTAAATTTTAATATCGACTGAGCCCTAAAATCAAGTTTAGTTGGCTTGGTTTTGGCTAACTGGTATTAGAGCAAGGTTATATCAGAGAAAGGTTATATCAGAGCAAGGTTTATATCAGCCCAAGATTTAGGAAAGAAATCTTGTCTTAAAAGGTGGAAATTAATTTTCTAAGGAAAGTTAATTAAAAATTAAAATGGCTTCCACTTCTGGTTCATTGCAAACTCCAATTTTTATAGGAAAGAATTATGAATATTGGTCTTTAACAATGAAAGATTTATTCAGAGGTCAAGATGTCTGGGAGATAGTCCAGTATGGTTATGCAGAACCAGCAAACATGACAGCATATAACAATCTCACACATGTTGAGAAAGATGTCTTGAGAGAACAGATGAAGAAAGATGGAAAAGATTTTTTTTTCATACATCAAGCTATGCATGAAAGCATACTCCCAAGAATAGCAACAAAAACTAATGCTAAGGAAGCATGGGATACATTGGAGACTGCCTATCAAGGTTTGGATAAGGTAAAGACATCCAAGCTGCAGATTCTGAGAAGAGATTTTGAATCTCTGTCCATGAAATATTCAGAGAATGTAGACACATTCTACACCAGAGTTGTTGGGTTGATAAACCAACTGAAATCTCATGGAGAACCCATAGCAGACCAAAGGGTTGTTGAAAAAATTCTCAGAAGTCTTCCCCCAAGATTTGAAAACTTAGTTGTGACCTTAGAGGAACACACAAACATGTCGACATTCACCATTGATGAGTTGCAAGCTTCACTCATTAATCATGAACACAGACTCAGCAGATCATAGACATCATTGGAAGGTGCATTTGCAGCATAGTCATCCATAAGTCGTGGTAGAGGCATGGGGAGAAACAACTTCAGAGGCAGAGGAAGAAGTTCTTCAAGAGGAGGACGAGGCAGAAGTCCTGCAAATGTCAGTGGCAGAGGAGATAACCAGAACCCAAGTCAGCCAAGTAGCCAGAGGTTTGATAAATCAAAAATTCAATGTCATTACTGTAAGAAGTTTGGTCATTATGCATATGAATGCAGGAAGAAGCAATATGACCAAGGAAGGCAAAGACCAAGTCAGTCGACCAGCACCAACACTTCGACAGGTGCAATGTTAATGGCATTGACATTTCCACTTGAATGCAATGCTGTTCAAGAAATTCCACATGACATATGGTACTTAAATTCAGGATGCAGTAACCACATGACTGGTAATTTAAATCTGTTTTCTAGTCTAGACACTTCAGTTAAAACTGATGTTACACTTGGAAACAATGTCCAAGTTACTGTCTTAGGAAAAGGCACTGTTGATATTCTAACCAAATAGGGGGAGAGTAAGTATATCCCTGATATCTATCATGTTAAAGGTCTGAAACACAATTTGTTAAGCATTGGACAGTTGTTACAAAAAGGCTACATAGTCTACATGGAAGATGAACACTGTGTGATCAAAGACAAGCATCAAAGTGACTGGCTGATAGCAAAAGTGCCAATGACAAGCAACCGCTTGTTTCCATTGAGGATAGTTCCTAACATAAAAGGGAAGACAAAGACAGGAGCTGCATTCAAGGCGGAAAGTGAAGAAATAGTTGAGCTCCTCGACAAGAGAGAAAATTGCAGTGCGAATTTGCAAGTTGCATTTCAGACAGAAGTTCAATATGAATCCTAGTTGTGGCATTTCAGATTTGGACATCTGAATTTTGGTGGGCTGAAGCTAGTGCACACAAAGAATATGGTGAAGGGATTACCATTGATCGACAGACCAGAGAGGGTTTGTGAAGGCTGCATTTTTGGCAAGCAGCACCCAAAGACATTTCCAGTCAGAAAGTCCTATAGAGCACGCACACCATTGAAATTGTGCACTTTGACATTTTTGGTCCAATGCAGACATCATCCATTGGTGGCTGCAAGTATTTTCTAACCTTTATTGATGACTACTCAAGAAAGACATGGGTATATTTCTTGAAACATAAATCTGATGCATTTGGTTATTTTTCAGTAGTTCAAGGCACTCATGGAGAACCAGAGTGGTCACCGCATCAAGATCTTAAGGACCGACAGAGGAGGTGAATATGTTTCAAATAAATTTTTGAATTTTTGCAAGACTCATGGCATACAAAAACAATTCACTGCACGGTATACACCTCAGCAGAACGGTATTGCTGAAAGGAAGAACAGAACCATCATGGAGATGGCACGCAGCATGTTGGCAGCCAAGCATTTGCCAAATGAGTATTGGGGTGAAGCAGTCACAACTGCCATATACATTATGAACTGGTGTTCGACAAAGAGTGTGAAGAACAAATTTCCCCAAGAAGCATGGACAGGTATGAATCATAGTGTCTCACATTTAAAAGTTTTTGGTTGTGTTGCATATGCTCATGTTCCAGATGAGCTGAGAAGGAAGCTACACAAGAAGGGACAAAAATGTATTTTTGTTAGCTATTCAAAAGACACAAAATCATACAAGCTGTATGATCCCATCACAAGGAAAGTGATAATCAGTCGGGATGTTCAATTCGTCGAGAATGAATCATGGGATGGAACCATCGACATAAATGTCAACATTGTGTTGAACATCGACAATGATGATATGGAAGAGGAAGTGGTTCAAACACCACATGTAAGTCAACCGGTCGGAGCATTGTTGACTCCCATGACACCAAGACATGGTTCAGCACAAGGACCATTGACACAAGTAGCAGCTCAAGATACAACGACAAGTACACCAAGAGGATAGCAGACTCTATCAAGCATTCAGTCGAGGTCAACATCGACAGAACCAATGAAGACAAGAAGTCTGCGGGAGATATATGAAGCTGGTACACCTAATTCATTCTCTCTGTTTGCATTATTTTCCCCTATATATGATCCACTAACATTTGAAGAAGCTGTTGAAGAAGAAGTATGGGCACAAGCTATGGATGAAGAAATAGAATGCATTGAGAAAAACCATACATGGGAACTGGTTGGTGTACCAACAGACAAGGATTTAATCAGTGTCAAATGGATTTATAAGACAAAGCAAGATGTTGATGGGAATGTGCAAAAGCACAAGGCAAGAATGGTAGCAAGAGGGTTAACACAGCAACCCGGCATCGACTTCAATGAAACCCTTTCACCTATTGCTCGCATGGATATAGTCAGAACAGTTTTGGCCATTGTTGCACAAAACAAATGGCAAGTTCATCAAATGGATGTCAAGTCAGCATTCTTAAATGGCTATCTAGAAGAGGAAGTATATGTGGAACAAACACAATGGTATGAAGTTCCAGGTCAAGAGCACAAAGTGTACAGACTGAAAAAGGCATTATATGGTTTGAAGCAAGCTCCTAGAGCTTGGTACAGTCGGATTGATTCCTATCTCACTAAAAATGGATTTCACAGAAGTGAAAGTGAACCGACTTTTTACACCAAAGTCGATGAGCAAGGTAAGATGTTAATTGTCTGCCTGTATGTAGATGATTTAATATTTACTGGTGATTATGGCATAGCATATTTTAAAATAGTCATGGAAAGTGAATTTTGAAATGACTGATTTGGGGCTTATGAAGTTTTTTCTGGGCATTAAAGTTCAGCAGTCTGAAAGTGGCATATTTATATCACAGTCTAAGTATGCAAGTGAAGTTTTAAAAAGATTTAATATGTCTAATTGCAAGATAGCCCCAACACCAGTAATAATAGGTTTAAAATTGAGCAAGGATGATAAATGATCCCCTACGTTGTTCAAAAGGCTTGTTGGCGGCCTTATGTATTTGACAGCAACAAGACCAAACATCATGTATGGTGTAAGTCTGATCTCAAGGTTCATGGAGTCACCAAAAGACTCACATTCGTAAGCAGGTAAAAGAATTCTGAGGTATGTAAGTGGCACAAAAGACCTTGGTATTATGTATTCAACCTCAGCAAATTTTAAACTCATTGGTTACACTGACAGTGACAATGGAGGCATCATAGATGACAGGAAAAGCACATCTGGGTACACATTTCATTTTGGTACAGGTGTTGTTTCATGGGCTTCAAAGAAACATCCCATAGTAACTCTATCTTCAGCTGAAGCAGAGTATGTTGCAGCAACAAGTGCTCCATGTCAAGATGTCTGGATGAGAAGAGTCTTAAAAGACTTGTCACAGAACCATCAAGAACCGACAACAATCTTCTGCGACAATAATTCAGCCATAGCATTATCAAAGAATCATGTGTTTCACAAGAGAACCAAGCACATCGACACAAGGTTTCATTTTATAAGAGAGTTGATGAATGACAAGGAAATTTTTTTGGAATTTTGCAAGTCTGAAGACCAACTTGCCGACATCTTCACAAAGCCATTGGCAAAGGATACATTCCAGTATCTGTGTAGTTATCTTGGAATGACAAGTTCTCCACAGTGAACTCTGTCATAAACAGAGCATGTCTAAGGTCTGAAACATTATGTAAATTTTGTTTTAAAAATCCCCGTCTGCTTATAATTAAGGGGGAGTGTTGGAAAAATGTAATTACTCACAGATCTGTACTTGAATCTCAGCCGACTCTGTCAGAGTTTGTACAAGTCAAGATCTTGTCTATCAGTTTGACAAGAAGGAAGAGTCCATGAGTAGGAAATGTATACCATGTCGAATTTATTTCTGAAGCTAAGTTGTTAGGTAGATAGTTATTACAGTCTTTAATAGTCAGTCAGTCGGCCCATGTAGAAGCAATCTTCAGGTTGCCTATAAATAGAAGAAGCAAATTGTACATCATTTTACACAGACAGAGACAGACATTAGACAGTAGAGAGAACTCTGGGTGAGAAAAGTGAAGTCGAAGCTCAAGCTTCTATGTATGTGATTTAGTTGAAGAGCCGAAGCTCTGTAGACCGACAAGTCTGGACCGACCAGTTTGTAATCGACAAGTTTGTAATACTTTGTTATTTCAGCATAGTTAATATATGAAATATTTTATGGTTGAATGCATGATTATTTGGCCGCACATATTTCTAGATTTACTTCTTTAAATGTCTTTTACAATTACTGTTAAGTGAAAGATCAAAGAACCCATAAATTTCTCACCGCGTGAAAGTTCCAGGTTTTACGGCACATTGGTCCACTCAAGTCTTCCTACATATTTGGGCATATGTTTTTTATAAGTTATTTGGATTTGTAAATGTGTCTATTTTACTTCATCTCACTCACAGGTGAAAATCATTTGTAATTTTTTAAGTCTTTAGACTAAGAAACATACTCTGTAGATTTCGACCAAAGTGAGCCGACTTGAGTGGTGAGTTGAGTCAGCTGACTGAAGTGAGCTGACTTGGTCGAAGACAAGAAGTGAACCGACTTGGTCGAAGAGAAGAAGTCAGCCAACTTAGATGTGACAAGTGGTCGAGGTAAAAAAACCGGTCGGTAGAACCAACAAGTAAGTTGAAGTAAATTTAGTCGAGTGAAAGACCGACTAAAATTTATAAACTTGTCTAGTCGGGAGATAGACAAGTTTCACCGACAAGTGAAAAAGAAAAAGTGGTTGGCGTGAAAAGTGACTAAGCCTTAAACTCAAGTTCAGTCTGCTTGGTTTTGGCTAACTTTTTTTCTTACAACCCTCGTCAACTCAAAAGGTAATTTTGACTGGCTTTGCTTTGAGTTCTGCAATTTACTTGTTTTACTTGAAATTAAGAATCAATCAAAACCTCATTTGATTTTTATTCTTTATTTTTATAGGGATTGCCAAAAATACATAACCACCTGCTATCCAATTCTCACTTGGAAGATTACTGAAGGATATTGGTTTGTTGAGTGTTGCTGCTCCTCTTGGATGTGAAAATCATGAACAATGCTTAAAGGTTAGTTGCATAATGTAGATAGATGTATGTTACCAGAACTTCCCAGTTCAAGTTTACTGATCTATGGTGCTTGTTAGGTTTTGAGGATTTGGCTTGCAGAGCAAATCCTTCCAGATTCTGTTGTAAGACAGCACATAAATGATTTTGAGTCTCTAATTAGGCAGACTACAAATGAAATTGAATCCACCGGATCAAATTTTGTCTTACCTAAGCGTCGATCACAGGCAGAGCGTTCTGTTGATGATCCAGTGAGAGAAATAGAAGGGATGTTGGATGAGTATGGTAGGTGAGGAAATCATTTTAGGGTTTATATAATTTGCTAATTTAATCTTATCTTCTCAACATTGTTTTAGGGTTTTTCTAACAATTTATTGTTTTTGTTTTCCCCACAACACAAGATTTATATCTGAGTTCTCAATGGAACAAATGTCTGAAGATGAATAAGATCCAAACTCAACTGATGGGACAATGGTTGAACATAGTGTTCCCATAGCCGGAACTCCGAAATTGCAAGATGAAAGAAGCAACAGCTCAACTCATATTCTTGAAGATGTGGAAGGGGAGATCGAGATGGAAGATGCATCACCATTTTTGGAATGTGTGGGAAGTTCTTGTAAGAATTTTAGTGTTGGAGCAGCTGGCAGTGAAGCATTATGATCCTTAACATGGAATGAGAGCAATCTATATTCTCCCAGCTTGTTCTAGCATCCTCCTCCACTGCCACAAGATATGCCCCCATCCACTCCACCTTTTCCTACTTCACCACCTCCTCCATTACCCCAACTTCCACGTTAACATAAATCTCCACTTTTTGTAACCTTTGTCTCACAGACTCTTCTCTACTCTGCATGCCCCAGAAATTATCAGTGCTTTTTTTCAACTATTGTCTTGTTTATGTAGTAAACAACGCCTTTCAATAATTAGATGTTTTTCTTGAATCCACTTAGATGTATGGAAAGAGAGAGGTATCTTTGAAATCGACATTAAAGTGCCAATTTAATCTTGTCCATAATTTTTTTCATTTGGGCCCTCCTCTCACAAAACGTTTTTTCCAACCTGTGATTTCACATTTTATGTAATTATTTTGCTTTGAGATCTCAATTACTAAAGACTCCATGTTTCGACTAAACAAAACTTAAACTGAGATATGAAAAAAAAAATGTATTGGAACAACAGTACTGTAACATATTGTATACTCACAAGGAAGAACAAATACGAAATTGTAAAAGTTAACTTTTATATTCTATTTACTAAATTTAATAGTGAAATCTGTTTAATTTTTTTAAGTTATTATTGATATAAAAATTTGTTTACTATTGCGATCTGCCATAAGCATTTGGCCGGAAACTCTGAAAGCTTAATATTTTAAGAATAAGCTTAAACAAGTGAAATAGCAGCAAGGCTGCTTATACCTACCTCTTAGAAATATTTTATTGTAATATTGTATATAGTTTAAAGCTAAAAGTTGAAGAAATTATGAAACATTCAAACTTGCAAAATGTATTACTTGTTGCCATGGTACTTATATTTCTATGTGAGAATACTTGTTGTTTATAGGTTGTTGCATTACTTGTTACTTCTTGTAACTGTCACTGTTTATATTTCTATGTGTATATCAATTAATTAGTTATTAAGTAGGTCCTTGAAATTAAAGATCCAAAATGAGTTTACTTGTCTTTGTGAATAGAAGAGCTTTTGTCACTACAAATATCTGAGATAAGCAATATAGATGCCTAGTACTTGGCTCTTAAAAATAGTTTAATAAACATTACGTAAGAAATGGATATCGAATAACATTAACAATGTTGAATGCCTAATAAATACTTAACAATATAGATATTAAAAATGTAACAACAATTGGAGATTTTGAAAAATCCGAATTCCAATGTAAGCACCAACTATTACAATGAAACTTTCAAGAAGATATTTTAAAAACATAGAATGTGTGGCATTGTTGTATATAAATATATGCTAATCTAATAAAAAATAATAATAAAAAGAAACATTTACAAGCATTTATAAAAATAATGTTATAGACATTGGAAAAGAAAAGATATTTGATTATATAAAATTAAAACAATAATAAGAAAAATATGATTTTTAGTGAAAATAAAAAATAAACTAAATGATATTAGGGAATATTTTTTTTTTAATTTTAATATTTTTTGAAATTAACCCTTTAATCACATAAATAAACAACTAATTGAGTATATTAAATTTAATATCAAACAACTATATAATATATATAAAGAATTAATAAAAAAATTTGTTTAATAAAATAAGTTTTCAACTATAAAATAATTATAAAAGTAAGAAAAATTATAAAGTCCAGACAAATTAATAAGGAGTCACCCAAAAATATATATCCTTGTGAAGGACATAATACTAATATAATAATAAAAACATGTGTATTTTTATATAAAAAATATAATGATAAACATAGGTTTTTACAAAATTTCAAATATATATCTCTTTGTGCTGGACATAATACTCATGAAAATAATAAAAACATGTGTATTTTATAAAAAAATATAATGATAAACATAGGTTTTTACAAAATTTGAGGTAGATATAAAAAATTTCAAATAAAAAATATATTGAAAAACATACATGTGTCTTTTCTAATAAAATATGTTATTATGATACACATTTTGCAAGTGTCTTACAATTATAAAAGGAAACATTGTATAGCCAACTTAATTTTAGATATTTCTAAAAATATATATCATCTTGAAATTATTGCTAATACATTAAATACAATTTATAAAATAACTTCAATTTTGAATCTTTAATTTTAATATGAAAATGTGCATGTTTGAACACGGCTATGAGATAATTGCGGAGGCTGATTTTGCTAAATTATCTCAATATTTGTCTTACGGACAAATGTAACGACCTGGAAAAAGAAAGACATCCACGTGTCCAGATCCGTCTCTCTATCGTAGGTTTATTTATGCTTTCTTGCTCAAAGGATCTTCAACGGTTCGAACTTATATTGTCTGTATGGTGCATCTTTTCAACTGTTCTCAAGCTTTTTCAACGGTTCGAACTATTGTGTGTATGGTGCATCTTTTCAACTGTTCTCAATATTTTTCTCTCTATCCGTTGGATGCTTCTTGTCTATTTAAGACCACGTTCAATTATAATCTGGACACAATTTTGTTTTGGCCTTCGCCCTTCTTAACTGGTTCCGTGCTTCCGGTATTTTCCTTTTCATTTGACTCTTGTTAACGTTGTTGTTTTCCTTTCCATATTCTTTGGAATTTCTGTTTATGAGTTTTGTTTCTCAGGTTGCCTTCAGTGCTATGTTTTTTATCTGTATTTTTATGATGCAAGAGAGTAGGACCTCTACACAGATGGATATCTTTAGTATTTTCCATTTGCTCTAGCTAATTGAAGATCCGCAATCTGGCATGGAATTTGACTGATTCATGAGGAGACCAGGTAAAAAACTTATTCTAAATCACATTGTTTCCTGCGGTTAGTTGATTTCCAAGGTAAAAATCTTATTCTAGATCACATTGTTTCCTGCAGTTAGTTGATTTCCAGGTAAAAAACTGATACTAAATCATCACATTGTTTGTAGTGGTTAGTTGATTTCCATGTTTTTATTAAAAATAAGGCTTTGTGGAATTGAAGAGCTTCCAATTTGTTTTGAGAGACGGATACATCACAGCCCTTATATCACTATAATCTGATCAAATATAAATGTGTTATTTCTAGCAGTTACAGAGAAATTAGTTTTGATAGACGCTTAGCTGGGATGCGTATTGAATCCAATAGTGAGATATAAATATGTAAGTTATTTTACTACCTCGGTACATAGAAATGCTATGCAGTTGTATAAAAGTTTAGTACAACACAAACATAGAAATAGCTATTTGGCCTTTTAAAATTTTGCATTTTAATTAGAGATAGTTTCATATGAATCTTTTTAAAACCCTAATTCATTTAAATGCTTTTACTAGTTGGTCTGCAAATGCAAAACGTAGGTCTGCTCTTTCTTTTTCTTTTAATAGATCCTCTTGTTTTAGCTTAACTTGTAATTATGCAAAACATAGGGATGCGTCTTATTTTCTTTTAATAGTTCCCAATCCCCAGTGTTGTGACTCTCTGAGAAAAGATCCGAAAGGGAGAGAATCGTACTTGCAAATTAGGCTCGGAGCAAACTTTATTGGGGTCGGTGACTCGGTGTATTTGGCCTGTGTTTTATATTTCTTTAATTGTTTTAAATACGTGGCCGTGCTATTTATGCATATCTGCCATGTTGTTACTAAGCAACGTTTGCCTTGATGTTGAGCAAAGCGTGTGGAAGCTTCCAAACTTGCTGCAAGTGCTGTGCAGATGGAGTTTCCATTTACCTACAGGCTAATACTGTATGTGATTTTATCTCTTTCCCAGATAGATATTTCATTCACTACAACCAAACCGGATTATTTGCATTTATTAGTTTGATAACCTTTGCTCGAGATCTCAATCCAGGGTTTAAGATTTAGGAAGAGAAATGTAGACGAGGATCTCCGGTGCTTTACAAGAGCGATTGGCACTTAGGGAGGCAAATACGTAGTTCACCACCATCTACCACGTGGATCAATCTCAGCTCGCTTACCATGCACATTAATACGCTCCAGCAAATGAAATTTGGACCATTAATGAAGTCGGCCTTTCGAACTCTGAGCAAAGCTGTCTATGGTTACCATGGCAATCGTGCGGCATGCCTCTCCCTAGCGAATTTATGGCCACTTTGGAGGTTTAACGAATGCTTTTTGCAAGGAAATTTTTTTGGATTTAGGTGTTTTGAGGTTAGAATTCTTGCAGTGTTTTCTTAGCGTTTTGGTGGAAGCCTTCCTCTGGGTTAGCATTGTTCTCCAATAGAGGCTAAATAAAATGAAAACCTTCCTTGTCTCTGTGCTTCATAAAAGATGGTATCCATAATTTGAAAAATCACCATGTCACTGTACATTTTTAGTGCGAATTCCTTGTCAACCTGTTTATAAAAATTGAACCATTATGTCTCAGTTTCGAAAGTGACAACAAATAGTTAGAACATAAAACTGCGCAGAGATATTAGGTATAAATTCGCCATCAACAACTGATGGGTAAATGGGTTTACAATAGATTATTTTTTTTCAAAGTAACAAACCTCTTCCAAATCAATGTTTGCAATCTGGTGACCATGGTTGTCCAAAATCCTGTAACATGGGGGTGCTTTGTACAATGTTTCGGATAAAAACTCCATATGGTATGTATATCTCACCTTTTCCATTCCAGTATCCTCAAACTACCACATCAGAACAGATAAAAACAAGAGACGTAACAATCAGAAACTGATAGTAGAAGAACTATAAATACGAATATGCAGAAGCTGGTAAAGATCCTTCAATTTAATCTCTGGGAGAAAAGATTGAAAGAAATAACTGACTTAAGTAGTTAAGAGAATAACTTACCTGCGTTTCATGCATTTCATCCTCTGGCTGTCTAGCTGTTTTATCATCAACAAGATGCCTTCCAGATTCAGTATTTAGAAGTCGGTGCTTGTTAGAGATTTCCATAGCAGGCCACCAATATGGTGATTCCCAGCCAACAGAAGGCCTGGATATATCAATAAGACTTTGTTTAACAGAATAACGAGCAGATGGCCTTGCTGCACCCTGGCAGTGGTTAACTCTGATAACCCAATTCAACCGAGTTGCTGATCTTCTACATAGGAAAGCAGCAGCCATGGCTTTGAGTATGAACTCAAGTTAAACTAATTCCCAACAACAATAGAACGGTTTTGACAGTTTGATGGCTTTGAATGAATTCAAGTTGAACTTCTGAACAGCAATAGAATGGTTTTGAGTCTTGACAGTTTGTTATATATCATGCACCCTAGAAGAAGGACGATAGTGATGTCTGCTTATAAGTCAATGTCAGTATTCCTCTTCCATGAAAACATCGCAGAGGAGAGGAGGACCAACTTATTGTTGAATCCAGGCGGTTTCGGCTGCTGATTCGTCTCTTCACAAAGAAAGAAGGAGAATGCAGAGAAGTTGGCCACCGAATGCCTAGAGCCGCGACTCGTAAACACTTCAGGGATTTGATCTCCACATCCACCCAGTTAATTTATTAGTATTTTAAATTATTTATAATTTATAATTTGACTTGAAATGCAGTATACAATATATAATCAACAAACGTTTATATACAAATTTTGCTCCAACCATTTTAAGATGTTATAATGTATAATAAACAAAAAAAAATTCGCAATCTTCGGGAACTTAAATTATAAATTTTTTTTTTTCATAATAAATTAACTTGTACTTATTATGATGTCATTGCTACCACATGTCAACTCAAATCCAGATACCAAATTTCAAAGTTTACATCATCTTCTATCCACCAATCAGTTGTCTACAAAATAGTTTTTTAACAAAATTAAAAAAAATATTTTACAAATCCATAAGTTAAACTTTAGAAAACAGATTTTAATCTTTTTGGCAGGGAGCAACTAATACAAAGTCAAGGGAGAATGACTTGCAACCGATTGCTATATACCTGCGCGACAGGTATAATAAGATCACATTACATTGAAAGTTTAATATCTTTTCATTCGATTTTAATCATCATATTTGAGATTTTGAATATAAAGCATCCACAAATTTGATAGAGAGTTTAACTTAACTCACATTTTTACAAAATGTGTTAAGGTCTACATGTTATTTGTTTATAGTTTAATTAATTTTATTTTTATGAATACAAAATTTATAATAAAATATGTAATTTATTTTGTCAAATTTATTTGTAAATTTATTTTATGCTCTATTTACTCAATTAAATTATTTGACACAAAAAGTATGATTTTTTTATTAATTAAAAAATAATAACTTTAAAAATGTTAATTATAAATATGTAGGAACCAATTTTATAATTTTAAAATATTTGACTATAACCATGACAAAATGGATCTCAATGTTAAGCATCATTATCATTATTAAAATATTAGTTATAAATATTTAATAAGAAAATTGTATGTTTTTAATTTTTAAAAATATTAAAAAATATTCTTGGGGATAAATATATTTTTCAAATAATATTGACTTAGTTAAATAATCATCCTAAATGTATAGAATTATCCTCACACTTTTAGATAATTTTGTTTTCAAATCAATAATATTTAAAATGTTTTAACACTTATGTAAGTATAATTAAAAATTGCACTTAGAATAGTGAATAGTTGTTTTTAAATATAATTAAAATAATTGTATTTAAAGTAATGAAATGCTTAATAACTCACGATGAGGTAGATTTTTGTCATGTTTTAGTACAACTATTTAATTTGTGGTTGGTGAACACAGATAGATCACAAGTTAAGGAACGTGAAATTATGTGTTATCAGCTACCAGCTATCCATGGCTCATTAGCTACCAATTATCCATTTATCAACAATTAAATATTTTTTATATTGGTTTTTCATCCCATGGGGCTGTCGTTGAGGGACCAATACCATATCATACCTGTTCATATTGGGGACTTAATAATTATCGAAAAATAAAACATTATATTGGGGTTATATTTAGGGTTGAGGAGGGTTTATTTTATGTGCTTAAAAAATAGCAATATATAGGGAATTTTATTATGAAAAGGAATGGAGAAGCAGCCCAAAAGACACATGGGGATCATTGGGGTTTTCACGGAGCTCGACCGTAGTTGCAGAGCTAAGCGTTGAATCCATAATCAAAGCTTTTCGACCTTAGTTGCAGAGCTAAGCTATGAATCCATAATCAAAACTTTTTGGAGAGAAAACACAGCTGAAGATGCTTCTTCAGTGGGCACCTCCTCCCATCTCCATAATGATCCCCTTATAGAAGCATCTATGTGACCATCGATGATATCATGCACCAAACCGGTCGGGAAGGAGACATCACCGCTCAGGATCTCTCCAATAGTGGCGGTACTATATATGATCTGAACGAAATTTCCAAAATAGGATGGAGCCAATGGAGGAACAAAGCCAACTACAATATTTTATTGCGACTCTAAATATCATTCGTTCATGGGGAGCAAGGCAACAGGCTCGTGTGACGGCATGCCACAAGTTCCCATAGAGTGCCTGGAATGAGGACAGAGGGACACAAAATACTATGTCTTTAGAAGCCTGACATCTATCTATCTCCTTCAATTCTTTGATTGTCTCCCATTTGAAGTGAAAAATATTTACGTGCGGAAGCAGTGAGTAAACCCTAGGAGTGTCTCTGGCAGGATCCATGTTCATCCTTATGGTGGAGTCTTCTGGGTTGATAATGCTACGGTCGTGGATAGGAAGGGGGGTAAATATTGGGATCCTTAATTTGCAAAGCTAAGCCCAATAATTAAATAAATTCCACAGAGAAGCTCTATCGGCTATGGCGTGATTAAGCGTGCATCCCACTGAAAGGGCGTCTCTAAGCTTTGTTATCTGCATTGCAAGCAATGGAAGGGAATGGCCCTCCATATTAAGGGCATCGTTCAGAGTGAATAGTTGTTTGGCCACGAGAGGAACATTTAAGGCAATTATTTTGACTACGCTCAAACCATCTGTCGAGGATTCAATGAATTCCACACCCTCATTGTTGCAATTAGCATAGATGACTTCATCTGCCAACGTAGTGATACGACCAGCCAATGGGTAAAAGAAAACTAGAACCTCTGAAAGGCCCTTCCTTGGTAGCTCCAAGGTAGATTCAAATTCGTGTTTGGGCTTTAATGAATATATGAGCCCTTTTTGAATGTAGTGACAGTAGTGACATGGGTAATTCTAAGATTGAAAGTTTTCTTCGTTGTGGTGAAGATGGGAGAACTAGGAATATGGTGCATTCTCCAACTAACTGGATTGTGTTTTCCTCATCGCCCAACTAAGCTCTTGGAGGAGATGCTTCTTCAGATAACGATGGAAGGGATTTGATAGAGTTTATTTATGGTACTATTGGTAGGCAACAACCCTCTCAATTTTTCTGCTTTGCTGAATAAAATTGATCAGTTCTCTTCTATAATTTATCACAAAATTATATAAGAGTGCCTTCATACTCTTCGATTCTGAAGGTACTCTCAATTAAAGAAGAGTTAATGATTATACTGGAAATTTTGGAAGCCTTTTCATAAATGTAATAATTTAGGAGTTGTTAATCCTTTAATTTTATATATAATCAATTTTCATTACTATCAATATATCTGATTATATATTGATTCGAGATATTTAAATTACAGCGTGCTAAATAATTCTTTGGATTAAATTAAATATAATTGAAAATGCATTATAAACTTGTTGTAGTTAGGTTTTATTGATTTCATTTAGACCTTTTGACAAAGTATTCATCATTAGTTTTTGCAATTTATATGGTTAGGATTGATGAATTAAGTTAAACATCCTATTTAACCCTAATGATATGTTTTCACATATAAAACTCTATCATTTAAATACTTTGTCATTTTATTTATACATAGCTATGAGAGTTTTTATATATGATTTTCACATAGCTAAATTTTACCTTTATATACCACTTCAAATTTTGGCAAGATTTCTTGTGTTATATTTGTAAAGAGTGATTTTTATTTAAACACTTAATTGTTAATAAGTTTTCGTTATAATACATTTGATCAATTTTTGATGTTTTCCTTGGTATAATAAACCTCAAGTTTCAAAGCAAGACAATCAAGGGGTTTTAATGATTAATGATATTTTACTGAATCGCCTACATGAAGATTGAGATCATATTGACATTTGGTTTATCTTAGCTTTGATTTTATAGCACCAATCAATACAACTGACATTTGTTGGTTTAATGATGGAGTCCTGTCATTGTAATTCGATTCCATAATTACTGATAACCATTACCATTTATGATGCCTGTACGAAGCTATCATTCCGTTCTTTGTATTATTAACGCTTCGTTCTTTGTGTTATATGGTTATCAAACCCTGAATTGTCTTATTTATAATGTCAAAGTTCAGTTAAAATTGGAAGTGTTAACATAATGATTTCTGAGAGTTCTGTTGGTTACGACTAGTCTGTATATTACTCATAGCGCAAAACATTGGCACTTGTCTTTGTTATTTCAAAAATTTGGTTACCATGGCCGAATTCGGGGTTTTATTTCTTATCACATATGAATCAATTAGTGATTTGATGGTTCATGCGATGCCTTTTCCTGGATCCCTATTCCTTCCATCTTCAAAACGATATTCATCCAAACTGAGACCAGAGTTGTAGTGATGAGAAAATGGCTCCTCTCAGTCGATTCAAGATCTCAGGGCCTAAACTAGTGGAAGCTAAGGAGGAAGTTGTTGCATTATTTGAAAACATGGGTTGGGGTTCGTTCAATAGACATTTTAATGGTCATAATACTGAAGTCACCAGACAATTCTCTCTAATCCTGAAGGAGAATGTAGCTCAAATTGGGGGGTTTCAGTTTATAATTGATGAAGACAAAATTGTAGAAGAAACAAAGCTTCCCCAGACTGGAGAGCATTGGTTTAAAGGAGGAAGGGTTGATAAAAAAAAGTTGCAAGTCATTGATTTTACCCTTACTTGCTAATGTAAAGATAAAGTTTGGGGTTTCTGTTAAATTCCTAAAACCAAAATGGCAAGCGTCTTATGAAATTTTAGTTAGGTATGTTTCCTGTGACGGCCACTCCTCTCATATCCATTATTATCATTTGAGATTATTATTAGCTTTGAAGGGTTGTAAACTTAATCTCCCTTTCTACTTGCTTCAAAGCTTGAAGAAAATGGCACACTCTGTGAAAAATACTGTAGGCAATCCTGATAGAAGCTTGTTCCACCATGGTTTGATTAAGATTCTGGTTCAGCACCAGTTATCCCTTACTGGTAGATCCTGGGATGAATTCTTGGCTGAAAACAAGCTAGGGTTGACACAGTATTGGCCTAATCCTCCTCCTAAAACTCGCAGAAAGCATAGGGCTTCATTAAAATATGATGTCGATGATGTTCACAAAGTTGAGCCAGGGATTAGTAAGTTACATGAAGCAAGTCCACCTTTAGATACCCATATTGGTAATGATGTTCCAAATAAAATTGATCCATTAGATGCTAGAACTAATATGGACCCATCTTCATCTGTAAAACGTTACGGCGCATCTACAAAGGTGGATAGTAAATCAATGAATGTTAAAAAATCTGATCCTGTTACTCATGAATTCCTTTCTAATCTATGCACTCTTAAAAAACCTTGTGATGAATCTACATGAAAACTTGAACAATTAGCAGAAGTTTGTTGTGATGGAAAATATTTTAAGCCAAATGGTTTTGTGTCTATTGGTGCATGACAATTTACTCAAAGTTTGACTACAACCTCCATTCCAGTTACTACTCAACAACATAAAAAGTCTCCTCTGATCAAAATTGATAGTGAAGATGATGAATTATCCCCAGTTCATGGGATTTTTCTTGGCAACGATGAACAACATGTTGGATTGAGTCATCCTGTTGGGTCATCGATAAATGAATTCACTGATCAGTATTCTCCCTATAAGTCTAAATAGAAAACTTCATTTACTGATGATTCTTCACTTGTTAGAAGCAATGAAGAAAATCAATTAACTCTTAAACAGATATTAAAGGACAAAATTACCGAGTTGAAAACAGAGTTAAGGGAACTATATTTAAATGAATCGGATATGAAAGAGGAAATCGAATCTCTTAAAAGTGAACTATTGTCATGAATTAGTAAATGGCAAGAAATGAAAATGAAAAAGGATACATAGAAAGCCACTAAGAAATCCATGGCAATAATGAATCAGCAGTTGCTTGAGCAAACAGAGCATCAAAAGCTCAAAATTCTGGAACTCAAATCTAAATTGTCAGAAGCTCGTTAGGCTACCAAATTCCAAGTCTCTTCTTGAAAATTATGTTAGTTGCTACAATTTTGGGAAAATAACAAAATCAGGTAATTAGCATGCCCACAGAATCGTAGATTCTGCGGGAATTACTCATCATTAAATTAGATTTTATTCATATTTCTGTTTTGTATCTATTACATTAATTATAAAACTCATGCCTGGTTTCGATTCTTGTAGGTGTCGTTGTTGGATAGACTTTTGATCTTGATGTTGTTCGACTTCATTAATATTTTGCAACGGAGGGTGAGGCTGTTACAAATTCAGCTGATATGGATGCTTTCAACATAGACGAGTTGTGTTTCATAGTTATGGAAGTTGTAATCGAGTTTTCATGTGCCTTTCTTTATCTGGAATTGTATGATTTATTTCACTTTGTTATTTATAATTGTTAATTGATAGTTGATATAGTAATCTAAAAGTTTGCTCTCAGCTAAGATAGGGTAGCTAGTTAATTTTAATTCTTAGTTTCTTTTAATAGCTGTTAAATAGAATTAGATTAGTTTATTAACATTTAAAATAGTTTTTTTACTCAAAACATTTAAAACAAAACCCCAAAACAGGAGAATTTCCTTAAGAAAGCACTTTAGGATAACCTAAACTTAGAAAACTAACTCTGGGATTTATTTTAAGCAGTAATTTAATTTAGGATAAATTTTTACTAAATTTTTGTTTATGTTCTCCTTAAGAGGATAAATTCAGTTGGTAGCAGGACCATAACCTGCAAGGTTTTTGCCATTCCAAACACACCGGGAGCTGCTCTAAGCGACTTGTGTGGGCTTAATCTCCTTAAGTTGGCCTAGTTCAGAAAATCTGGCCAACAAATGGCGCTAGTGGTAGATAGCGCCATTAGAGGGCCTGTTAATGATTAATGGCAGATAGAACTAGTGATAAATCTTCAACCAGCCAACAACCTCCATTACAATATGAAGTTAGTAGATCACCATTCATAGAAACTGTTAGGAGCATTCTTGAGCGTGACCATAATACATCTCCATTTACTCTTGAACAGAATACTCAAACTTTAGAACAATCACGTCATATTCTTACGAGAGCATATGCTCATCAACTTGGTTTAACACCAATAGACTATGGTCTACCCAGACAACAAAGACGTAATCCTCAATTGAATACAATCACTCAAGTTTCAGCAGAAGCCGATAGAACTCCAAGTTATCAAGTCAGAAGTCTTCATAGAGAAACTGCTAAAACAAACACTGCTAGAAGATTGAATTCTGTAGGCGGTTTTGATCAACCACCTTTTCCTCCGGAATCACCATCAAACAGCCCAAGGTCATCTAATTCAGGGAGTTCTTCAGATTCTGAAGGGAGTTCTGTGGCTGGAAATATACCTGCAGGAGGAGGAGGAGGAGGGGCTAACCCTCCACCTAATCCACAACTTCCTTGGTTGAGAATAGCTGCTGTAGCTGTGCCTGGTGTACAACATCTTCTGCCAAAACATTTATACAAACTTCTTCCGAAATTTAATCAAGATAATAAAGAACCTGTAGAGGTGCATGTAGATAAATTCATGTTAGCTGTTCAAACCATGAATGTTCAGAATGAAGACATAGTTTGTCATTTGTTTCCTTTAACTTTTGAAGGGAAAGCATCTACTTGGTACTTTTCATTAGTCCAAGGATCAATCACAAATTGGGCTAAATTCAAGAAGGATTTCCTAGATAAATTTGGGGAAGATAAAACACCCACTCTTTTAGCTCTTGAGTTATCTTGAATTAAAATGGAACATAAAGAAAGAATTAAAGATTTTAATCAGAGATTTCTTACCTTGAAAATAAAATTCCTGTTGCTTCTCAACCACCCGAGGATATAATCATAGAAAATTATACTTTAGCCTTACCAAAATATCCCAATATTTTTGTTAAGAGAGCTGGTAAAACAACACTTGTTGAAACTTTTGAGGAAGCTATTAAAGTCAAGAAGGATTCCATGTCTTATGAACCAGATAGAAGTGGAAAAGTTGATATTTTTTCTTGTAAGAAAATTGAAAGACCTAATTCCGAAAAGGATATGGCATTTGATGTAGAACAGTTGCAGAATGCTATTCGGGCATTAACTAATGAAGTCGTAGGGTTAAAGAAAACTAATTCTGAAACTTCCTCTTCTAGAGGGTATTTTAGAAATCAGTTCAGACAGAATCCTAACACTAATAATAAAACAAGTTCACCCCCTGATATAGCAGTAAATGAAGAAATTTTTAATACTATTCGAGCAGTCTTATCTTTATCTAAAACTCCCTCAAATCAAGAAATTGTAGATAATGAAGAGGAAGAAGAATCTGAAAATGAAGAAGAATTGGAAGAACCTCAACAAGTAAATGCTCATTTTTGGGATAGTTTAGTAAAATATTATGAAGGTAGAATTCCTCCTTCAAGACAACATGCTTATAATACTCGGACTAGAACATTCACAAATACTCCTGGAGCATCATCAAGTTCTACCCCGAGTAACGATAATAACAATTCTCAACCTTATAAACAAACTCAATCTGTCAAACAAAATCAACCCGCGAGGAATTCTCAGCCTATCCAAAGTGCTTCAAAGTTAGATTTCCAATATGACATAATTGAAGATCTAAAAAAGACACGTGCAAATATTAGTATGTATGATCTTCTGCAAATTTATCCAATGCCTAATAGCTCCCTTATGAATCCTACCATGAGCTCAATAATTCCTAATGCTAAGCAAAATATAGCTGCTAATAATTCTAACAGTGATTTAACAATTACTGATAAAGGAAAGTTAGCAGCTGATAAAGCTTCGCTAATAGGAAAAAATTCAAAATCAACAACCCCTCCATTCCTTCTTACCTTCGAGATTTTTAATAGGAACGTTCACAATTGCATGGTTGATTCTAGAGCATCTTCCAATGTAATGCTTTTGTCTATGTGCAAAAGGTTAAATGGAAAATATGTTCCATCAAATTCACATATTACTCAACTAGATAGAACGAATGTGAGGGTTGTGGGAGAGATGAAAGATGTTCTAGTTAGGATTGCTTGTAACCCTTCAGTTTTTCAAATTAGAGACATTGTGGTTGCAGACATTCTTGATGCATATGGGTTGTTTTTGAGTAGGGATTGGTCATAGCAATTGAATGGATTCTTTGCTACAGATTGGTCAACTTTATGGTTACCTAAGAATGGAAAATCAAATCAAATTAAGATAAACAGAGAAAGATATTTGAAACATATAGTGGCAGAATTACATGATCCCAGTGAACCAGTTTTATTTTCAGATTCTATAATGGGGAATTATATGCATGAACTTGGGTTTGTAAATTTAATCTAAAAATTGTGCTTTCTCTGACGATAAACATCAATCAGAAATTCTTAATGTTACAACTATTTCTCATGATTCTTCATTCAAGGAAACTGTAAATAATGTAGATAGTCATAATTATGTAAATATTATTGAGAGTAAATTAGGAGAATTTTGAGGTCTAAAATGGGCCTCATAAGAGATATAATAAAATAATATGAGTTAGTCATTTTTTGGGGAAGGTTTATCTACAACTCACCTCTTGCACTTCAATTTATGTAACTATGATTGAGTTAAATTGAAAAGATGTCTGAAAATAAAATAAGAAAAAAATATCTTTGATATGACTAGAAATATAAGTACTTTAGTACATAGATATGACTAGAAATGTAAGTACTTTAGCACATATATGTACTAAAAGAAAGTAATAATAAATAAAATAAAGTAAAATACTTTAATTATGAATTCTAAATTTAAGTTAAAGTTTATATATATAAACCCAATTTAACTAATATTTATTAAATAATTTTAAACTTATATTTGTAATTATGAATTAAAATTTAAAAAATAAATATTAAATACAATTAAATATAGTTAATATTATTTAGTTTAATTTAACTAAAAGTTAAATATACACATATTTAAAATTTAAACTTTAAATTTATATCAACATTTATTTATCATAAATATATAAATTAATAAATTATTTATTTATAACAATATTATATTCTATTTTTTATAACCAAATATATATATTAAAATTTAAATAATATTTGATAATTGCTTCTTAACTTATTCAATATTTTATATAAATTTAGTGCTATCACATATTCATTATACAAAAATACTCACTTATAAATGAAAATTTGAAACATAAAATGAAGTTTGAATGATTCATATTTTTATTAATAATATATCATATTATAATATATTATTATATTATAAAACATTAACAACTTGTTAACGAAGGAAATCGCTGTGCTGGACGGAAGAGTGCGTTCTGAAACCCTGCGTGCGCGAGAACCCTAGCCGCTGGGGGCGCCGTCCCTCCCATGGATCCTCCGGATCCTGAGTCCGTTGAGGACAAATTTCACTCCATTGTGGCCGCCATGCCTACTGTTCAAGCTGTTGCGGCCCCCCTTCTAAGTTTGTCAGACGTGCAGAGATCCCTGAAGTGAAGCTCAGTTCAGCAGCCTCAAAGAGAAAAGCAGTCACTCTCTCCTAGAAAGGTATCATAGGGTTATTCACGGGTCTCTGGCCTTCCCCTCACTCAGTGGAGGTCTGGCTGAATAAAAATTGGAGAACCCTAATCCAGGGGGAGGTCCAACAAATCTTCTGTGGAAAAGGCTACTTTGCTTTTATCTTTGAAAGGAAGGAAGATCGGGATTTAATCTTCAGGAATGGCCCTTATTCATGGGCCCAAGAGGAATGTATCTGAACAAATGGGATCTATCTTTCAACCCAGAGAAAGATATTCCAAAAGCAATTCCTGTGTGGGTCAAGCTCCCTCACCTCCCTCTCCACTGCTGGAACGATGAAGATTTTCGAGTAATAGGGAACACCCTCGGGAAATATGTTGACAAATCTGAGCCAAAAGCCCCAATGTTCTCCTGCGCCCGTATCTGTGTTGAAGTTGATCTAGAGAAGGGCTTATCGGAATCAACCCTGCTATCCATTGACGGCTGGAACCATCTTCAAACAGTGGATTATGAGCAAATCCCATTTAAATTCAAGTACTGCCATGAATATGGCCATTTTGCAAAATCCTGTCCAAAAAAGCCTGAAAAAACCATCCCAGATGACTCCCCATCTGAGGGATGGAACGTAGCAAGCGGGAAGAGGACTGCCAAGCCCTCAAAACAACAGAAACCCACGCCAAAGAACTCCTCTGGAAATAGGTTCGTGGTCCTGGATATTGAGACGCTGGAGGAAGGAAATAAAGAAAAGACCCCTGAGATGGAGAATCAAGAGGCTGATCCCCCGGTCAATGATCCCCATCAGGATAAGGAAGATCAAGGTGAGGGTCCAGGAGACACTCAGAGCCAGGAAAAAGAAGTTTTGGGAAAGGGGTCTGAAAGCCCTAAGGAAAGGCATGAACAAGCGGCAAACTCAGAAGGATCCAACACACGGGCAAGGGCAAAAGCTAGTGCAGAAGAAATAACTGACACTTCTACCGAAGAGCAAGAGCCCCAGTCTAGGAAAGGGAGGAAATCTAATAGAATCATCAGAGAGCAGGAGGCAGCAAGGGAAAAGGCGGCAGGCAAGCAGGCAAATCTGGACTTCTTAGTAAAAAACTCGTAGGTGAATAAATATCTGCTCACAACAGAAGAGGAGAAGAAGGAGAAAGATAGGGCCCTCAAGCAATCTAGGAAATAATGAAAGTAGTCTCCTGGAATTGTAGAGGCCTGGGAGGTGTGCAGAAGCTAGAAGTTATCAAACGGTTCAAAACAATGGAAGCAGCCTCAATTCTTCTCATCCAGGAGACGAAAAAGTCAGCAGAAGACAGTATTACCACTATCAAACACATATGGCCAAAAGGGACAGGCCTAGCCATCGGTGCAAATGGGGCTTCAAGGGGGATTCTCTGCTCGTGGAACTCAGACCAGTTCGCTCTATGCTTGGCCATAGAAAATAGGAATTGATTCTTATCAAACTTGAAAACAAAAAAAATAACAATGAACATTTTTGGATAGGGAATGTTTACGGCCCAACCCTGAACTCTCAGAAGGAGAGCTTTTGGTCATCTCTAGAAGAGCAAAGTGAAGGCAAGAAGATGCTACCCTGCTTCATAGCAGGCAATTTCAATGCCACTATCTCTGCAGAAGAATGTAGAGGAGGATCCAAGGTGAGGGATCCCTTTGGGGAAAGGATGGAGGATCTCATTTCTCAATGGGACCTCACTGACATTAAACCCAAAAATGGTATCTACACATGGAGCAATAGAAGACTGGGCCCTGGACATATAGCGGCCCAATTGGATCGGTTTCTGGTAAGCTCCCATCTCCTCAATTCTATCCCGGAAGTCAAAATTTTGTGCTCGGCTATCTCGGATCATAAGCCAATTTGTCTCTATATTCCGCCAGTGGAAAAATTGGGACCTTTACCATTCAAATTCAATAAAATATGGCTGGAATCGGATGAAGTTTGGGATATCATATCCAATGCCTGGTGCTGCTTCATTCCAGGTTCCCCAGCTTTCTCCTGGGAACAGAAATTAAAAAGGGTTAAGGAAGCACTCAAATCGTGGGCAAAAACCCAATTCCAAGAACCAATGGAGCAAAAGAAAAACATAGTGAAGGAAATGGAACAGCTGCGCAGAGAAATGGAAGTCAATATGATTACGAAGGAGCACCTTCTCAAGGAGATTGATCTTGAAACACGTCTCCAAAAAACCCTCAGGAAAGAAGAGGAGGGATGGAGGCTCTGCTCGAGAATCTTCTGGCTCAAAGGAGGTGATCTGAATACAAATTTTTTTCAAAATCAATGCAAGGACAGGCAGCACTGGAACATTATCAGGGAACTTAAATCTGAACATGGAACTCTCATCCAAGGACAGGCGGCTATCAACATAGAGGTAAGAAACTTTTTTGAGCATCTTTATAATGATGAGGAACCAACCACTCATCGCCTTATGGAAGAGATGGTTTCTGATATTCCCCCTCTAATTAGCCCTGAAGACAAACTCAGGCTTGAATCCCCCATTTCGGAAGAAGAGGTTCAAAAAGCAATCTGGGGCTCTGAGGTTCAAAAAGCAATCGAAAGCCACCAACTCCACCTTCCTCGCTCTGATCCCTAAAGATTCCAACCCCTCTTCTATTAAAAAATTCCGGCCAATCTCTTTATGCAACGCCTCTTATAAAAAAAAATATAAAGTTCTCTCCCTGAGGCTCAAACAAATCATTCCGTCCCTCATATCCCCCAACCAAGGAAGCTTCATTTCAGGCAAACACATTAGCGATAATATCCTTCTAGTTCAGGAAGCTGTCCATTCTAGCACCAAGAGGGGTGAGCCTGGGATGGCCATTAAGTTGGACCTTGCCAACGCCTTTGACAGGCTGAGGCACTCCTTTAACATCATGGTTCTAGACAGATTTGGGTTCCCTCCTGCCTTCATCAGCCAACTTCAAGCTTGCATCACCTCCCCCTAGATAGCTCCTCTTATTAATGGAAGACCCTCAGCTTTCTTCAAAGCCTCTCGGGGAGTGAGACAAGGCTGCCCGCTCTCCCCTTTCCTTTATATCCTGGTAGATGACTCTTTAAGTAGAAGACTAGATAGACTTCAAACCGAAGGATCTCTTCCAGGATTGTCTTTTCGAAATGGAGTCAATCCCATTAACCATGCCCTCTTTGCGGATGACACTATCTTCCTAGGAATAGCCTCCACCCAAATAGCTAGGAACTTTCTCCGCCCTTTGGACTCTTTCCTTCAAGCCTCAGGAAGCTCAGCAAACCTGAATAAGTGTCAAATCTACAGTTGGAACTGTCCTACACCTATCCTTCGTAGCATTTCCCAAATCCTTCAAATCAAAACCAACCCAAACTGGACCCACTTCATCTATTTGGGTATCCCTGTTGTCAAAAAATCTATGACCTCCTCAATGTGGATACCGGTTGTCCAAAAAATCAAGGAAAAAATCCAATATTTGGGATCAAAGTGGTTAAACTTAGTAGGGAAAACTATCTTAATTCAGTCCATTCTGTCTTCCTACCCCATCTATACAAGCTCAATGGTTCTTGCTCCCAAGAATATCATAAACAGCATCAGTAAGGAGATTAGAAGGTTCCTTTGGCAGGGAGGGAAAGTTCAGACCAAGAAGTTTCACTTGGTAAAATGGGACATGGTAAAACGTGCTAAAAATCAAGGAGGCCTTGGCATCAGAGATCCAGAGCTCATGAACAAAGCTATGGGAGCCAAATTGATTTGGAGATTGGTCTCGGGAAGAAGGGACTGGTGGAAGGAAGTCATCAAAAAAAAGCATATCAGAAGACCCCGATCAAAAATGATGGATAGCGCATGGACAGGGAAAGGAACAACTCTATGGAAGCTTTGCAAAGCTTCTATCAACATTATAAAAGAACAGTGCTATTGGATACCAAGGAACGGGCAAAGAATTAATATTTGGACCAGCAGAATTTTGGGGCAGCCTCCCATCTCCTCACTGCCTAGCCTGGCTCCTTTAGCAAAGTGGGCGAGCGGCCAGGGAATTCAAACTATCTACGACCTTTCTCTTTGGGATACCACGAGGCAATGGAGGGGCTAGAAAGAGCTCACACCCCCAGCACACATGGGAAATGCAGCATCTTCCCTGTGTTCGAGGCTTCACGGTCTCTCCACATCGCGAGTGTCTGACAAGGATCGCCTTGGTTGGGGGCTAGCAGGTCAGTACAGTGTTAAAGAAGGATACAAGACCATTTCTGCAGAGCCAAGAACGGGAGAGAAAATTTGGAGGAAGGTGTGGCACCCTGACAACCTCCCAAAAGTAAATAGCTTCATTTGGATCCTCTTACATAACAAGCTACTAACAGCCGAGAACCTGCGGAAAAGGGGCATCCTTGGTCCCTCTCGATGTGCCCTGTGTGGCTTAGACGAAGAGACAACTAGCCATATATTTTTCCAATGCAAAGTCTCTCTTCTTGTTTGGGAGATCGTCCTCCCTCCAAATTTTAGGCGAGTCTTGCCAACCTCAGCTTCTCAGCTCTTTCAAATATGGATGAGCCTTTTCCCTGGATCCCTAAGAAAGAAGCCCACCTTGAGCCACCTTTGGGCCTCTCTTCCAAAGAACCTTTGTTGGAAGCTGTGGCTAGCAATAAATCGGGCCATTTTCAAGGAGGAAAAAGCTATCCCGGTTATCATTGCAGCAAAAACCATCGGAATGATAGCTGAGAAGTACGCCTCAAACAACATCGTATTCCCAATGCAAGAGTCCATCCCTGAACCTTACGCTACTTGGTGCAAAAACTTCTTGAAATAGGGGAGCTCCCTTCAGTCCAAAAGTACTACAGGAAGAGTAAGGCAGCCTAGATGGACTCTGCCCTGGGAAATTCGTCTCTCTGATAATGAATTTAAGCTCTGGCTCAAGGAAAAAAACTCATTTGCCTTTTTCTTCGATGGTGCCTCGAAAGGCAACCCAGGGGTGGCAGGCGCGGGGGGGATTCTCCTGAATCCCGAAGGATATGTCGACCAGACTTTTGCTTGGGGGCTTGGGAAAAGAACCAATAACGAAGCAGAATGGTTGGCCCTTATTTAGGGTCTTCACCTTTTACACAATATGAAGATCCACAGGGCTCTGATATTTGGGGACTCAAGGCATGTCATTTACAAGATGATCAAGGGATATCCTTCAGGCGCTATCAAGTGCCGCCGGTTACATGGGAAAGCCAAGCTTCTCATGTCCAGCTCCTTTGAGTTTTATCATATCCTTCGGCAAAATATCACCGCTGCGGATAGCATGGCCAATGTGGGAGCCTCCCTCCCACAAGGACTCTACAGTCAGAACGGAGCCCAGCCCTCCCTCTATCCTATTCCTTAATGAGGTGCTGGATGCTCCCTTCCTTAACCGCTTCTAGGATTTTCCTTTTTGTTCAATTAGCCTGCCCCCAACTCATCGATTCTACCCCTTCCCCTTCTTTCTCTCCTCCCTCTCCATTCTTTTCTCTGACCCCTTTCTCCTTATTCCTCCCTCCCCTTTTTAATTTTCTCCTCCCTCCATTAGCCCTCCCCCTCTATTTTCATATCCCCATCCTTGTCATACCCTTCCCCTTGGCAGCTGGCCCTCCTCCTTTTGCCGGTTATCCTCATTTAAATGCCTGTCCTATCTCCCTCTGTTTCTTGGCCGCGTGGTCTACGGTCAGGTCTTCCCCATTCTTGAGCTTTCCCAGCATTAAATGGATGAGACGGTGGGATTATTGCTACCCCCCTCCGCACGTTTGCTCTGAAGTTGGGTGTCTCCTTATGCCACTGCACTGTGAATTCATGCATTCTCTCTTGGTCTCGGCTCCATTCGGCTTACAAGACAGGTCTCGAATCCTCCAGGAGGTGGTGTCTGGAATTGAAGGCGGTCATCTATATGGTCTTCCCTGGTAGGTTCTCCCGTTGACGCGATCATTTGTTAAGGAGAGGCTGGCCTTTGCAGCCTTCTCCAATTGCTGTTGTAATCTCACCCTAGCGTTGTGGTCTCGTGGCTCTGGTGCAGTAAATCCCACCTATGTTGGCAGCCCGCGTTGTGTTCTTGGTTGCAATTGTTCTGGGTGGCAGGAGGGCGCGGTTGGAACTTTGGTCTTCACCGATATACAGGGGTGTTCGGTGCTCCAACAGGAGCTGGTTGTCCTCAGTGGCATTCTCAATTGTTCAGGGCTTGTGGGTTGAAGCAGCAACTTGGTTGCTGATACTCTGTCCAGGCGACTCGACTGTCTTGATATTTTCTTTGATTTTGACAGAATGGCCCAGCCAGGGGACAATGCAGGTATCCAAGACATCAAGAAAAATCTGAGGCGTTTGCATGAGGTGATTTCAATAGGAATCATGGATAACAGGGAGACAGCCCGTGTCATAAAAAAGATGGAGGACACTGTGAGCTACACTTCTCTTCAAATCAGCAATCACGACTCTAGAATCGACGATAATGAAAGCACCTTGCACGAGATGCTGGGGAAGGTAGATAGGATTCAAGAGGATCTTGCTCGTCTCATCTCCATGAACTAGGGCAGTAGGATCAGTGGATCAACAGTTGAAGGGGAGCGTCCAATGGAAGAAGAGTCCGTTGTGCAACCAGTCCACTTAAGAGGCCATCTGTAATCTGGTTTTTATGAACTCATGTTTTTTTGTCTTTTATTATGTCAGCAATATATAAGGGTATACACTGCCCGTACTGTTAGCCACCATGGAAGAACCCTATATGTAGTTTTTTGGACTCTTTTCAGGCTTAGTCTACAGTGCTCTACCTCTGTTCTACAGGATTATCCTTTCTCTTTTTTTGCTATGTACTGAATGGCTGTGCACAGCCCGTTTATAATATAATCTTTTTTAGTTTCTGTTAAAAAAATATATATTATTATATTATAATATATTTTATAATAATAAAAATACGAATCATTCTAACTTCATTTCATGATTTAAATTTTCATTTATATAATATATTATATAATAATATAATATATTATATAATAATAAATTATATAATAATATATAAATATATAATATATATTATTATATAATAATAATAATATGAAGTACTACATATTAGTACGTCTGTCATAAAATTTTGACTTAATTTTACTTTTAATAATAGGTTTTATATTGAAATATTTATTATATATGAAATTATTTTATAAGTATTTAAAAGTACAAAGTATATAAATATTATATTCAAAAGTAATGTATGGCTATTTTTTCTATTATGAGTATAGTAAACTATGGGTTTATATCCACCATTTAGAAATTGACAAGTAAGTACCTTTAACTCAAGCAATGTCACCTCAACTATAATAGATGATGGCATTCTCTTGAATGTGATTGGTTCTTTTAAAGTTGATTTTGTTAGTACATTTTTTGTTTGGAGGCCCATTTTAGACCTCAAAATTCCCCTAATCTGAGTAGTTGCAAATAGTTCTACTTGGAGTTTATATTTCGATGGGTCAAAGTCTAAAGAAGGAGCAGGAGCCGGTTGCTTGTTAATTGATCCTAAAGGAAATAAAACATGTATAGCATGTCGGCTTGAATTTAATTGTAAAAACAATACTGTGGAATATGAAGCTCTAATTCAGGGGCTGAAAAAAGTGATTGATTTGGACATTGAAGTGCTAGTTGCCTATGGTGATTCTGAAATCATCGTCAGGTAAGTCCGTAATTATATTCACTGCATTTCTGAACATTTGCAGAATTATCAAAGAGAGGTATGGAATCTCATTTCGCATTTTAATGCATTTAATATAATATCAGTTCCAAGATTCCAGAATCAAGAGGCAGATTTATTAGCAAATGTAGCATCAAAATTGATTCTATCTGAGAATTTCACACCTGATTTCTTTTCAGTTGAATTAATTTTTAGGCCTTCTATACCAAATAATATATTTAACTGGCGTGTTTTTTATAATGATTTGCAGGTGCTGAATTTATTAACAAATGACGATACTTTTAAAGATTCAACCATTGATGAAGTTACACATGACGAAAATTTGCTGGATTTTTCGGTAATAAATGATTTATGTTCAATTGAAAAAGATTTTGAGAAGGTAAAACCGATTCGTAACTCAGTTTTGAGATTATAAAAGTTTTTTGATCTTCATGTTAAATTTAAGTATGTTCCTAATTGTAAAACCAATAGTTCACAAATGAAATATGAAACTATAAATTTAGGAATAGAACTTAATCCTCAAAGTGTGAATTTAGGAATAGATTACACTCCTATAGAAAAATCAGCATTAATAAAATTATTCAAAGAATTCAAGGATGTCTTTGCATGGACATATGATGATTTAAAAACTTTCAATCCACAAGTCATGCAACAAATTATTCCAATAAAACAAGAATCAAAACCTTTCCAACAGAAACTAAGGAAGTATCATCCGTCACTAGAACCTACAATTAAGAAGAAAATGAATAAATTGTTAGCTGCTAGGATTATTTTTCCTATTCGACATACTCAGTGGGTAGCTAATTTGGTTCCAGTTAGGAAGAAAAACGGTGATATTAGATTGTGTTGATTTTCGAAGTCTTATTAAATCCTCTGAAAAATATAATTACCCAGTTCCTCCCATGGAACAAATCCTACAAAAATTTTATGGGTGTGAGATACTATCACTTCTTGATGGTTTCTCAGGATATAATCAAATATTGGTTTCCCCAGATGATCAATTGAAAATAGCTTTTAGAACTCCATGGGGAACATACGCTTACAGAAAGATGCCCTTTGGGTTAATCAATGCTGGGGAAACTTTTCAAAGAGCAATGGATATTTATTTTAGAGGGTTAATTAATCATTCAGTAGTTGTCTATTTAGATGACGTCACTATATTTTTTAAATGTCGACATGATCACATTAATCATCTTGGAAAATTATTTGAACGTTGTAGGAAATTTGAAATTTCTTTAAATCCAAAGAAAACAATATTTGTTGTTACAGAAGGTGTTTTACTAGGCTATGTGGTTTCAAAACATGGGATCATGATTGATCCTGAGCGAACCCAAGCTATCTCAAAAATAACTTATCCTTCTAGCAAAAAAGCAATGCAATCGTTTCTTGGTAAAATAAACTTTGTTAGGAGATTTATCCCCAGTTTTTCAGAAATCATCCATCCTTTACAAAAAATGATTAAGAAGGATGCTATTTTCAATTGGGGACAAACTGAAAAAGAATCTTTTCAGAGGATTTTAGAAGCCATTTCAGAAGCCCCTAGTCTTTTGAGCCTAGATTTTAACAAAGACTTCATATTGTATATTTTTGCTTCTAACATATCATATGCAGCAATCTTAACTCAGCTAAATCAACAAAATAGTGAAGTACCAATTTCTTTTATGAGCTCAAATTTTAAAGGTGTTGAACTTAATTACCACGAGGTTAATAAGCAAGCTTTTGTTGTTTTCAAAGCTGTCAAACACTTTCGACCATATTTATTGAAATCAAGAACTAAAGTGATAGTTCATTTCTCTTCAGTCAGAAATCTTTTAGTACAAAAAGATTTGGGTGAGAAAAGAGCACCATGGATGACAACTATTCAAGAGTATGACTTGAAAATTAAACCTTAAACGATATTCAAGGGTCAAGGATTATGTAAACTTGCTGCTGAAGCAACCCATATGCCTAATATCAGTTATGAACCTATCATTGATGAAGTATTACTAAACAAGGAAATTTATTTTTATCCTCCACCACAAGATTCTTGGTACACAGATTTAAGGACACTTTTGGAAATAGGAACTGCTCCTGATTACCTTGAACCAAAAAAAAGGAGAGCACTTAGACTGAAATCTGATCCTTATTTGCTAATTGATAATATTCTTTTTAGGAGAAATTCAGATGGTGTTTTACTTCGATGCTTAGATAAAGATGAAACAAAAGTTATTTTGAAAGAGTTACATTTTGGACCAGCAGGTGGTCATTTTGGTGGAGAAACTACAGTACATAAGATTCTTAGGGATGGCTATTATTGTCCTACTTTATTTCGAGATTCTTATGCTTTTGTCAGGAAATGTCAAGAATGCCAACTTGTTGCAAGTAGAGTTAAGAAGTATGCTTTTCCTTTACAACTTGTTTCAGTAGAAAGGTCTTTTCAGCAATGGTATATTGATATAGTAGGACTAATAAACCCTCATTCCTCTATGCAACACAAATACATTATTACTGCAACTGATTATTTTACTCATTGGGCAGAGGCTACACCTTTAAGGGTTGTAAACACCAATCAAGTTATCTTTTTTTTAGAATCTTGTATCATAACAAGGTTTGGTGTTCTAGATTCCCTTGTTTTTTATAATGCCTCATATTTTTCATCAGTTGAGTTAACTCAATTTGCTTTAGAAAAAGGTATAAGGGTTAGATATTCAATTAATTATCATCCTCACAGAAATGGTTTAGCTGATTCAACAAATAAAAGCTTATTGAAAATTCTCAAAATAAATATTTCAGTTCACCATCGTGACTGGCATACAACGTTGTTTAATGCTCTTTGGGCAGACAGAGTAACTCCTAAAGCTTCAATAGGTAACTCACCTTTCTTCCTATTTTATGGAACCAAAGCCATTTTACCGCCAAATTTAGTTTTACCTTCTTTACAGTTAGACCAGTCTGTTCAGGATGAGGATTGTCCAGCTATGGAGAAGAGGATCGACACTTTAATAAAACTGGAGGAGGAAAGAGACAAGTCAAAACAACATTTCAAAAAACATCAACAAATTGTTAAGTCCTGGTTTGACCAGTCCTTAAGTTCTAATAGAGAGTTTCAGGTGGGAGACTTGGTGTTAAAATGGGACAAAGCCCATGAGGAGAAAGGAGATCATACCAAGTTCCAAAAGCTATGGTTAGGTCCATTTGTCATTGCTGAGAAGTTAGGTCAAAGTACTTTCCGTCTACAAACATTAGAAGGTCAGTTTGAAACATTTCCAGTTAACGGACTGATCTTAAAAAAATATTTCTGCTGATTGCATTAGGATTTGAACCTGTGTATAATTTGTACATGAACTTGTTGATAACTATACAACTTTTCTTCTTTTATTTTCAACCAATATTTTATAAATAATTTTAAAAAATTTCAAAGCTATTTTCCTATATATATTATCATTGCAGAACTTTATAAGTTTGTTGATATTTCTATACAATGCTTCATCAGAAAAAAAATATTGCAAAATCTTGTTTCTCATGTACATTCAAAATTGGATTTGTAAATATTCCTAAAATCCATTTTTAATTTCATTTTCTTTAATTTTCTGAAAGATTAATTTTATTATCAACTCATCATAATCTTTCAATTTCTGTACATACTTTCATTAGACTGAATAGTAAGAATCCTTTAGTTTGAAAATATATTTGTAAATAAATCATATATGTCTTTTCAATCTTATATATACATAGTCTTATTTGAGAGGGCATTTGTAAATAAATAAGCCCTGTGACTTAAATCCCAGTAGTGTTCATTAGATTAAGATTGCTATGATAAATTGAACCTTTTTAAATTAGGTCAGAGTGATCAGAGTTTTTTTTTAGTCTGTTAAGAACCTATCATTACTCGAGAATATTTGCGAGTATGATTTAGATCATTCCCCGTAAACTATTTTTCTTTACAATTAGGATGACTGATTAATGCCTTTTCAAAGCCCAGTACTTAGAAAATCTGTATTAATCTCTATTATCAGTCATTTCTTTTAAGTGGTTTACAATTTGCAAAATTTCTAGATCTGTTCCCTTTAATAAAATTTTCTAGATTTTAAAATAGGAGACAGAAGGTCTTAGTAATAAGCTGATCTGATTAGGATCATAAATATTATCGGTATGACATTATCAGGAAACTGATAGTGGCTCTTCTTGGTCATAAGGTCAAGAGATAGGGGGTCTCATCACGAGCCAGCCGATTCATTTTCTGATAATCTTTGTGACTGACATTGCCATTTGGTTACCATGCTGGGCAATGATCTGCTATTTTAAAACTAAATAAAATGGAATATAACTCTGATTGAAGGATAGGAGGTCTCATTACAAGATGACCTAATCATGATCATTAGTATTGTCTAGTATAACTTCATTTCTGATTACTAGGGTGATGGCTCTTGGTAAAATGATCAAGGGACAAGAGGTCTAATCATGAGCCAGCTTGCTTATCCTAGGTAGTTCTCGTGAATGATACTATCATAACAGGTTACCATCACTAGATAGTAGTCTTCAATAAAAGAGCTAAAAAAAAAATTTACATGAATTTAATAACTGGAACAGATCCTGGAAAATTTTCAGAGAAATAAATTCTTATATTTTTATACTAATGATTTAGATTATCGTTGCTATGAGTACTTTGTTTTGACAAGAATATTTCTTAAGATATTCCTTAACGAGATCTTTATTAACAAGAATAAGGATAATTCTAAACCATGTTTGCAAATATGAATTTGATAATGGTTTTTATTAGACTGAAAATTTCTGATTATTTTGAGTAGATTCTGAGATTTTATTTGCACAGTAATTTGAAATTTATATGAGCAGAGATAATTGGTTTGCCTAGGTCATCGCCATTTGTTTTTTTTTAACAGAAACAGAAAGAAAATATATTTAAAAGTGGCTGTGCACAGCCATTCAGAACAAGCAAAGTGGTATAGAGTATCTGCGCTCAACAGAGAGGCAGCACCATGAGATCATCCACTGAGTTTCCTTACATATTTCAAAATGAGACTGTTCAGAGGTTATATAACTGAGGGTTGTGTACACCCTTACAAACTGATTGCTAATTAAAAGACAGAAAAACATATAAACAAAGCCAGACAAAATAAAACTAAGGATTGCCTCTTGGCTGCAGGACAGACTCCTCCTCCATTGGCAGCACAACATCATCAGAAGCTACATGGACTCTGCTACTCTGATTCATGGAGATGAATTTCTGCAAGTCCTCAGCAATTCTTTCAACCTGTCCCTGAATTTCACGCAGGCGACTCTCATTATCGTCGATGCGAGCATCGTGATTGCTAACTTGGTTCGAGGTATAACTAACTGTGTCCTCCATTTTCTTAATCACCTGAGCCGTCTTTCTGTTATTCATAACACTCATGGAAAGCAGCTCGTAGAGTCTCCTCAAATTCTTCTTTATGTCCATCAAATCAGAGTTTCCCCCAGGCTGCGCCATTTCGCTTACTGTTGACCAGAGAGAGATGCGGGTGAACTGCCTTTGAAGAAAGGAAATAGAACCGAGAGGGGCCACAGAATTAACAACACAAACACGAAGAGACAGAATTTCTTTATACAACCTAAGCCCACTGTCACTGCAAGCCAATGTGCCCACGGTACCCTGTCTCCAACCTGTGCACTTACAGTCGATGACCAAACTGACTGCGCTATTGCCAAGACGAGAACCTAAATTCAGAGCAGCTGGGATTGAAACAGAAAGGGATAAGCATGAACACGGGGAGAAGGCCGCAATAGCCACTCTCTCTTTCACCACAGAGCAAATGCAAGGAAGGTCCTGCCACGGAAACCCATAGAAACTTCCCTCACAAACACCAGAGATAACTTGCAGGAGGAATCTCAGGGCATCAGAGGAGCCATGACCGAAAAGGGAGGAACGGATAGGCATTACACTTCCCGCAGAATCCATGTCGAGGACCAAAAGGAGATCTAGAGCGTGCGAAGGAGAGGAGAGTAAATTGCCATACGGGGGAGCAATTAAAACCAGAAGGCTCGAGAGAGAAGGCCACCAACGAAGGGACCACGCGTCGAGAGGAAAGGGGGAGATGGGATAGGGCTTTAAAGAGGACAAGATGAGGAGGGATATGACGGCGAAGATCGAGCGGGAGGGATAAGGCTTGGGAGAGGAGAGGGAGGGGGAAGGGGGGAAGGGAAAAAGGGGGGGGGCAAGAAAAAGAAAGGGGGGGTTAGAGAAAGGAGTAGGGAGATGGGAGGGATAAGGAAGAGGGGACAAAGGGAGAGCAGCCAAAGAGGAGGAGAAAAGAAACTGCTTTTCAAGATTTTGAGAAACTAAGAGCCAAAAGGAAGGCTCCCAACACCAACAGCTAGGGAATATATTTGTGAGTAGGCCGATTTCCATTTTGTCGATACTGACCTTGCAAGAGAGAAGCTCCCCCATTTGCTAAGCTGTCAGCTGCCGAGTTATTGTGCCGGAGGATATGATATGCTTCGAATCCGCTGGACATAAGGACCTTAGATTTTTCATAAAGTCGTCGACATTGGACGGCTCCTTCATTATATCCCATGTTTAGTTTGTAAATGACATGCCTAGAGTCCCCAAGAATTAAGGCCTTGCGAATTTTGTTTTCCCTGAGAATGTGAAGGCTTTGAATAAGAGCCATCCACTCGGCTTCATTGTTGGTTTTGCTTCCAAGCCCCCAAGCAAAGGTATGTTCGACCTGTCCTCCGGGATTCAAGAGAATCCCCCCCGCACCTGCCTCCCCAGGATTGCCTTTAGAAGCTCCATCAAAGAACACAGCATAGGAGTTTTTCTCCCGAAGCCAAGTGTTAAAGTCATTCCAGGGAAGGCGAATCTCCCAAGAAAGGAGCTTAGGACCAATTTTGGGCTGAAGGGAGCTATCTTCTTTTAGAAAGAGTTTGCACCAAGAAGAAAGTGGCTCGGGAATGGACTCCTGAGAGGGATAAAAGATTTTGTCTGTGACAAACTTTTCTGTTATCATCCCTATGGCTTTGGCGGCAATAT